>CM044006.1:15469468-15731968 GCA_024085815.1 Flaveria linearis
TTGCCGGTTCGGTTCGTTGGTTTTAGACCGTTTTCTTCATAACCGGCCGGTTCGAGCGGTTGACCGGTCCGACCGGAACCGGCGAACCGGGTTGAACCGGTTTTTGGTATTTTTTTTTTGTTTTTTTATAGAAAAATATTATTGGAAATGAATTAAGGAACACAGGTTCGTTAATTTGGACTATGTTTACTTGAATGGTATGTATTTTGGATATTGTTTTGGATTAAGGAACACCGGTTCGTTAATATAAATATATGGAATTTTTTTATATTTTTTTAAATATTTATGACGTCATCCGGTTCGTAATCCGGTCCGACCGGTCCGACCAGTGAACCTCTAGGCCGTCCGGTTCGCTTTCCGGTCCGGTTTTGAAAACATTCGCTGCTGGAGTAGATGTGACGTGTTTAGGAGGGAATTCAAATGAGCAGGTATTGATTTGGGTGAAATTTTGATTAAAAGTGGATTTTGAGGGTTTCTATGTAAGGGGAGGTAAAAATACCCGCACCTAATGGTATCATAAGGGCGGTTAGAATACCCGCACCTTAAGATAATATAACGGGGTGGTTTCACCCAATTTGTACTCATTTGAATTTTGTGAAGGCTATAAAAGGGAGGATTCAATATTGTGATAAGATACAAATCATCAATTCAATTATGCTCAACTATAATTTGATTTAATGTTTGAGTGCCCAACTGTGCAACACATATGGATAATTACATAATGAATCAAATTGGATGAATAGGAGCAAAGAAGTAATACTTGATGGTTTAATCTGGACGATTTAAATTGGGTCAAGTCGGGTCGCGGGTTGTTTATATGGGTTTGGTAGTATCTAATATGCACGTGAAGATTTGTAAGTTGAATGAGTCTATCGGAGGTTGTTTTGAATAAAGTCTTCACCGGTTAGGTTGTTAGGGTAGTGCGACTATTGTAGTTAATGAGTTGTTTGTTGCTTTAGTTTGTCTATTTAAGCGTTCATGGAGTCTTAGTTAATGTATACACTTCATTTTAATAAAATCACTCTTTCTATAGCAAGTTTAAATATTTGTTTGAGAGTTTTCAGATGTGCTTTGAAGGCTGATCTGACATTTGGTATTAGAGCCTTAGGCTCATACCGTGGGATCTTAAGAAGAGGCTTGTGAAGAAGAACCGGAGTAGCAAAGTTTCTGTGTGAAATCGAGCAAAACCCGATCTGTGTGATCGAGACTGAAATAATCTGAGTTTGGTGAAGAAGAGGAGCTGTGTGCGTGAATATGTGTGAAACTGAGTAAATCGGACCTGTGTGGCTCAGTGAATCCGAGAGAGGAAGGATACCTGTGTAGTGAAGACGAGTGAGCAAGGAACCAATTCGATTGATGTGTGTGTAAGCGACTGGTAGTTCAAACCTGTGTGGTGTGATTTTAGAAAAATCAAGAAGTGATATTTGTATCTATATGATACACATAAAATTATAAAAAAGGTCTATCTGGTGATATAAAACAAACAAAGGCCGTGGTTGTTATCTTGTTTGGGCACAAACATCAAAGAAGAATAAAAGGAGAATGTGTGGAGGTGGTATTGAAAAGCCAACAAAAGAAAAGTTGATTTAATTGAGGTGTGTCACTGTATTTGTCACACCCCCGCTTATAGCGGAAACACGAGGATGTAACGGACGGGATCGTCATAACACATTGTTAATTAATAGTGATGCAATAATTAATGAAAGACAACGTGTCATGACGTCACCCGACACAATGGAAACTTGTGTCGTAGTTAGTCAATTCCATGACAACATAGTAATAACCAATAGTCCAAAACACAATAAGAATCCCAGATCCAACAAGCACACCATCAAAACATCAAAACATAATTGGTCCAAAAGTGCCATAGTTAAATAAATCCGAATAAAAATCCAAAATAGTCTAATGCTCCCGAAAGAGCGGTCCCATCTAAGTCCACATCCATTCCACTTATGCATTGTTACCTGAAAAGACATGCTCATAAAGGTCAACATACGTTGGCGAGTTCACAGGTTTAATGTACAAAACATGTCGTGTATCCATGTAAAACAGCAAAGAGAGTGTGTGAGTAAGAGAACATAGTAGCCATAGAATCCATACAAATCAATAGTCATGCCCATGTCCACAACTGGATTATATTCACCCAAGGGCTCGCACAAGGCCAAGTTGGTATTAGCTAGCATACCAACAACAAGGGTGGGGTGTCAGCCCGTTACTACTAACAATACCTCTCCATGACAGTCCAGTCCACATACAGTCTAAGTACAGATAGCACATTTGTAAGAACTCTAGACTAAATCCTATGGTCCAAACCACACACAAGTTATTTATAACATGGCGCGGAACAAAACATTTGAGCAAGCTTTTCCCCCAAGAAAATATATTAAAAAGGGGCCGTGAAACTCACCTTGGAATGTGAAGAAAATAACTTGAACAAAAACTTCAAAGAGTGCGGGTAACAAATGATCAAACACCTATAATTAATTACAATAAAGAAATCTTAAGACGAGTCAAAAGGGAGTAGACACGTTCGGTCGGGTTCGGGTTCGACGCGTGACACACACTCTAAAAATGTACATATTAGTTTTATATAAATATATGTAGTCTGATTGCTAGAATAATTAATAACACGTCGAAAAGTACACAAACATATATATTTACATTATGTAATTATTAACTCGATCTCTTGTATGATTACACATACTGATTTATTAACTTATTACCTAATCCATTATTTATATTATTCACGTACTTAACCATATGTTTGTGTGACAATATCATATATATATATATACATTACTCAGTTATAATAGAATGAATATATATATACTCACACTTTACATTTATTAAAAACCAAACACACTCACCCTCAAGTCACATGCACAACCCTGTGTATATATGTTTACGCAACACACTAAGTTAATTTTATGAAATATATATATTTCTTTCTTTGCCAATACAACACATACATAGATTAATCACACCCATACCACAAAACACACACACAACTATGCATATTTACGCTTAACACCCAGATATATGAATTCACACACACAATATATATATATATATATATATATATATATATATATATATATATATATATAAGGCTGCACATACATACACACCATTGATTCAATAGATGCACACATATTCCGACACACCTAAACACACACATATATACACACACATAATATATAGATACACATGCACATACTCTATCGCACACACGTACAACACACACAGCAACACACATACACACACACACTGCAACACACATACACATACACACTCCAGCACACACATATACACACACTGCAACACACAAATATATATACGGATGCGTACATGCATACACAGCAACACACATACGCGCACTCTCCATCGCACACACACGACTGCAGCCGGAGGTTGCTGTGTGGTGTCTTGCGACCGACGCTCGCACCCGCACACCGTCGTGCGACACCGAATTCAAGCAGGACAAACGAACCGGAAAAATACCCAACCGAACCCCATAAAACGGAGCGAAACAAAGTGTATTACAACCGATTACCTGTGCAGAGACTAAACGGCGAAGCGACGGCGTCCGATGTCGGCTCACGGCGACTCAAACGGAGGAGAGGGTTTTGGTTGTGTGCGACGGCGAAATAGGGTTCGGGGATGGTGGTGCCGACGGTTTAGAAGGTTTTAATTATATAATTTTCAATTTTACACTTTGGACCCTCATCTTCAGATTAATTAATCCCTTAAGTTTAATCAAATTACAATTTAAACCCTAGGCTTAATTATAATAATTATAATAATTATAATAATATTAACAATAATATTGATATTAATAATAATAATACTAATAATAATAATAATTAATTACACTAATTAGTAAATAAATTTTATTAATTGTCATTTATATAACATTTGACAAATTGAGATTATTATAACACTAGGGTTGACACGAAACGGATATACGAAAGAATTCGATTTGGAAAAAATGAATTAATTACGTGAAATAATAAATGTATGGAAAGAACTAACGAGTTTCGAGTCAATTGACAGACCTGAAAGTGACGGATGTCACAGTATCCCCCAGTTGAGAGAATTTCGTCCCAAAATTCAACTAGAGTTATCAACTGCACTGTCATCCGTGTGAGGATACTTAATCCTCATTCCGTCTTCTCGTTCCCAGGTAAATTTAGGGCCTCTCTTCGAGTTCCTTCTTACCCTCACAATCGGAATCCTGCTTCTCTTCCGCGTCTTTATCTCTATGTCCATAATTTCCACCGGTTCTTCAACGAATCGAAGTTTTTCATCCACCTGAATTTCTTCGAGTGGCACATGTAACGTCTTATCAGCAAGACAATTCTTGAGATTTGAAACATGGAATGTGTCATGGATACCGTTTAACTCCTGCGGTAATTCAAGCCGATATGCAACAGAACCAATACGTTCAATGATCTTGAATGGACCAACGTTCCTTGGCGCTATCTTGCTTCTTTTACCAAAACGCACGATGCCTTTCCAAGGCGACACTTTCAATAGTACGTTATCCCCAACAGTGAACTCTAATGGCTTCCTTCGATTGTCAGCATAGCTTTTCTGACGATCTTGAGCCGCCTTCAACCTATCCTTAATCTGAAACACCTTATCGGTAGTCTCCTGTATGATTTCGGGTCCAGTCATTTGACTTTCTCCAACCTCTGCCCAACACACCGGTGACCTACACTTACACCCATATAATGCCTCAAATGGTGCACACCTGATACTTGTATGGTAACTATTATTGTACGAAAACTCCACCAATGGAAGATGAGCGTCCCAATTACCACCAAAGTCAATCGTGCAAGCCCTCAGCATGTCTTCCAATGTCAAGACGTGTTCCCAGTGACTTCTGCAGGGATTGCCAAAATCGGGATGTGAATCGTGCGTCCCGATCGGATATGATTGACACGGGTACCCCATGTCTAGACACAATCTCACAGATGTAAATCCTTGCCAACTTTTCCATTTTGTAGTCCTCGCGTATAGCCAAGAAATGTGCAGATTTGGTCATCCGATCCACTATCACCCAAATCACATCATGCCCACTACTGGTCTTAGGTAACTTGGTAATAGAGTCCATAGTAATATTTTCCCATTTCCATTCGGGAATTTCAGGTTGTTGTAACAAACCAGACGGTCTCTGATGTTCTGCTTTAACCTTTGAGCAAGTTAAGTATTTACTCACATACACAGCGATATCCCGTTTCATTCCAGGCCACCAATACAAGCCCTTAAGGTCATGATACATTTTATCTGCACCGGGATGTACCGAATACTTTGTTTTATGAGCCTCGTCTAGTACCATTTCCCGCGTGTTTCCTAAGGACGGAAGCCAAATTCTTTCGACGAAATACAGCCCACCATCGTCCTTCTTCATGAACTGTTTGTCCAACCCTTTCAGTGCTTCCTCTTTTTCGTTCAATTCCTTCATTGCTTGTACCTGTGCGGAGATGATACAAGTTTTTATACACGGATGAACTGTCATACTTGTTGCCTGAATACGTACATGCTTAATTCGTTCTTTTCGACTTAAGGCATCGGCCACTACATTAGCTTTTCCCGGATGGTACCGGATTTCGCAGTCGTAGTCACTGAGTAACTCCATCCATCATCTCTGCCTCATGTTCAATTCCTTCTGGTCGAAAATATGTTGGAGGCTCTTGTGGTCTGTGTAGACTACACTCTTTGCACCATACAAATAGTGCCTCCATGTTTTGAGAGCAAAAACTACCGCGCCCAGCTCGAGATCATGGGTAGTGTAGTTTTTCTCGTGGTTCTTGAGTTGTCGTGACGCATATGCGATTACTTTACCATTTTGCATGAGCACGCATCCCAACCCTTGATGCGATGCGTCGCAGTACACCACGAACCCCTCCAACCCTTCCGGAAGTGTTAATATTGGGGCATTACACAACGTTTCTTTCAAGGTCAGGAAGGCCTCCTCTTGCTTAACACCCCAAACAAACTTTTTATCTTTTTGAGTCAATTGTGTAAGAGGTTTTGCAATCCTCGAAAAATTTGCAATAAAACGTCGGTAGTAGCCCGCTAAACCCAAAAATTTTCTAATCTCCGAAGGTGTTTTGGGTGTCTCCCAATCTTTAACAGCCTCAATCTTACCAGGGTCCACATGAATTCCTTCCTTATTCACCACATGTCCAAGAAACTTTACTTCTCGTAACCAGAACTCAAACTTAGAGAACTTGGCATATAACTTCTCTCTCTTTAACAGATCTAAAATTGTTCTCAAGTGTTCTTCGTGATCCTCTTCCGTCTTAGAGTAAATTAGAATATCATCGATAAATACTATGACAAATTTATCCAGATGCGGCCTACACACGCGATTCACTAAATCCATAAATACAGCTGGTGCGTTCGTTAACCCGAAGGGCATGACTAGGAACTCGTAATGTCCATATCGAGTTCTAAATGCTTTCTTCGGTACGTCATCCTCATGTATTCTAAGTTGATGATACCCTGATTGGAGATCAATCTTTGAAAAGTACTTGGACCCATGTAATTGGTCAAATAGATCATCTATCCTTGGCAAAGGATATTGGTTCTTAATCGTCAGTTTATTCAGTTCTCTGTAGTCTATGAACATTCTGAAAGATCCATCCTTCTTCTTAACGAAAAGTACCGGTGCTCCCCATGGTGAATGACTAGGTCGTATGAAACCTTTATCTAACAGTTCTTGAAGCTGACTGGACAACTCTTTCATTTCCGACGGAGCCAGTCGATACGGGGCCTTAGCCACAGGCGTCGCGTTAGGCACCAGATCAATTCGGAAGTCCACTGGTCGTATAGGTGGCAATCCCGTAAGATCCTCCGGAAAGACTTCCTGGAAATCTCGCACCACTGGTATGTCCTCGATCTTCTTTGCCTCAGTCTTCATACTCATAATAAGTCCCTTTTGTACTTCTGGCCGTTCACCGTACACTTCGAGCATCTCACCACTCGGTAGTGGAAGTTGTACAGTCTTTTCGTTACAGACAATTTCAGCCTTGTTCTAGATTAACCAATCCATACCCACCACTACATCGAAGCTCCCAAGCCCAAAAGGAATAAGATTTATGCTAAAGGACATGATCATCTAATATTAAGGTACAGTCTTGGATTACTTCCTTAGTTTCTACAAAACTACCATTAGCCAACTCAATCACATAAGGGGTTTGCACATAACTGGGGGCCACATCTAACATGTTCACAAATTCAGAGGACACGAAGCTATTATCTACCCCCGTATCAAATAATACTGTAGCATAATGATCATTCAAGATAAACGTACCTGTCACCACTTGTGGTTCCTGACGAGCTTCGTTGGCTCCCAACACAAATGCTCTCCCACGAGCAGGATTTCCATTGTTGCCTTGTGCTGGATTCGCCCCGATTGCCAACACCCGATTCTGATGGTTATCCCCGGGATTCTGGTTGACCGCTTGCCCCGGTGCTCGGTTCAATATCGGGCATGCATTGCGGTAATGCTCAAGACTTCCACACTCATAGCACCCATGTTATCCACCTGTTTGTCTGACCACATTGATTGGCACAACTGGGTTCACTACCACCTTACAACTCTTAGCTAGATGCCCCACTTGCTTACAGTTAAAACAAACCAGACATGGTGCAGTGCTCGGATGGTGACGATTACACTTGGTGCATTTTGGGTAGGCACCAGCATAATCCTTCATTGCTGGTTGTGTAGCCACATAACCCCTAACCACCTTCACTTTCTTGTCTGTGTTACCACCCGCCTGCCTGCTAGACTCACCAACCTCTTTTCTCTTTCCACTTCCCTTGCCTAAGACCCCAGTCCGAACCATCTCGTCTGTCAGACTACCCGCTTTCAATATTGCATTCTGTATAGTCGGGGGTGCAGCAGCAGTCACCATTCCCCGGATTTGCGGTACCAAACCCCAAATGTATCGTTCAATTCTCTTTGACTCAGGCGTCACTAAGTGTGGCACCAACTTTGTTAGTTCATGCAACCGGTCAGTATACGCAGCATGCCCCGCTCCCACCATAGAGTGATTCCAGAATTCGTGTTCCAGTTTCTGCATTTCATTCATGGGGCAATACTCCTCGGTTATTAGTGCCTTAAAATCAGCCCAAGTCATGGCCATTGCCGCTTCTCTACCTCAAGCCTGTACCTGGGTATTCCACCATGTTAACGCCTTTCCCACAAATGAACACGTAGCATACTTCACTTTCTGGTTTTCAGCACAGTTGCTGACGTCCATCACAGATTCCATCTTCTTAATCCAACGAGTTAAAGCAATGGCTCCACCTTTTCCATCAAACTCCTTTGGCTTACAAGCCATGAACTCCTTATAAGTACAGCCAATCCTTCCTCCAATGCCATTCCCATTCATATTACCATTGTCGTTCCCGTTTCCCATTCCTCCTCCTTCCCCGTTGTTATTTCCTCCCCCGTCTCCATGTCCGTCTTCGTTGTTTTCCCCATGACCATTATTCCCATCATTATGCTCGTTGTCCTCATTACCACCCCCATTATTATGGTTCATGATATTATCACTCACCTGTGCCACTTTGGTTGGGATGAGTGCTGCCAGTTGTTGAGCAATTATGGCGGCTATGTCAGGGTTTCTAGCTCCCTGATTATTACCACCTTGTCCCCCATCGTTTCCTCCTATAGGTGCTTCACCCCTACCTCCTGCACCTCTTCCCCTACCTCGGCCTCTTGGGGCAGCACCTCCACGACTAACACTGTGTGTAATCCTTCTGGGCGGCATCTTTCTAATCAATATAAACAATATATGAGTCTCAACATTTATCAAATAGCATCACAACTCAGTCAATCTCATAAAGCATAACATCACAAACGCATTTTCCATGGCAAAACATCACAACCCAAAACATCATAGTAATATAAAGTCTCATTCTTATAAATCATAATGTCTCAAAGTCATAATCGATAAAAGAAACATCTCAAAAGCGTACGAAAGCCCAAAGTCTAACAATGTATGGAATTAAATACGAAAAAAGAAACTAAAGTAAAGCTCTTATATTCTCAGGCCTTCACCAATGATCATGCATCATCAGTCCTGCCCGTCGTCACTGTCAGATGAGCTAGAAGGACTTGGGGGCAGATCAGGATAGTCGCCCCACAAGCTAGCCTCATCCGCTGGCACCCGAAACCTGATACGGGTGGCCGAAAACACCCTTTTCCTAGCTGTCCTTAGTAACACCGGTCCTACGCCGTTCTCTTGGTAAGGTCCTCTGGGGTAGCCGGGCACTCTAGGTCCCGCCACAGGGGCGTACCTTGCAACGGCTGGCCCAGCAGGTATCACGGGGGCGACAAGGGCGGCAGGGACAGCAGGTGCACTAGGTGCAGCTGGGACGTCAGGTGCTGCAGGACTAGGAGGTGCAGCACGAGTTGCAGGAAAACCTAAAACAACATGATCACTCGTCTCTTCCTCTTCAGATGACTCCATCTCCGCCTCTTCAGGTCGGACTCTGTGTCAGATGACATAGGCAGCATATGGTCCGAGAGGACCTCTTCTGGTTCCGACTCATCGTCGGACAAACGGGCTTGAGGCACAGCAGGAACAGAGGATCCAGATGAAGACATCCTATAAGGGAAAATGTACTTTTCCTCAGATGAAGCAAGCAAAAAGGATAAAGAACCAATATACAGAAAGGAGGAACAAGCGTGGAATATCAGATGCACACAAATCCTAGTATGCATTCTACATGAAGGTTCCTAGGTTATAGTCTAGGTCAAGTGAATTGCCTAATTCTCTATAACCAGTGCTCTGATACCAATCTGTCACAACCCCGCTTATAGCGGAAACACGAGGATGTTACGAACGGGATCGTCATAACACATTGTTAATTAATAGAGATGCAATAATTAATGAAAGACAATGTGTCATGACGTCACCCGACACAATGGACTCTTGTGTCGTAGTTAGTCAATTCCACGACAACATAGTCATAACCAATAGTCCAAAACACAATAACTAATCCCAGATCCAACAAGCACACTATCAGAACATCAAAACATAATTGGTCCAAAAGTGCCATAGTTAAATAAATCCAAATAAAAATCCAAAATAGTCTAATGCTCCCGAAAGAGCGGTCCCATCTAAGTCCACATCCATTCCACTTATGCATTGTTACCTGAAAAGACATGCTCATAAAGGTCAACATATGTTGGTGAGTTCACAGGTTTAATGTACAAAACTTGCCATGTATCCATGTAAAACAGAAAAGAGAGTTTGTGAGTAAGAGAACATAGTAGCCATAGAATCCATACAAATCAATAGTCATGCCCATGTCCACAACCGGATTATATTCACCCAAGGGCTCGCACAAGGCCAAGTTGGTATTAGCTAGCATACCAACAACAAGGGTGGGGTGTCAGCCCGTTACTACTAACAATACCTCTCCATGACAGTCCAGTCCACATACAGTCTAAGTACAGATAGCACATTTGTAAGAACTCTAGACTAAATCCTATGGTCCAAACCACACACAAGTTATTTATAACACGGCGCGGAACAAAACATTTGAGCAAGCTTTTCCCCCAAGAAAATATATTAAAAAGAGGCCGTGAAACTCACCTTGGAGTGTGAAGAAAATAACTTGAACAAAAACTTCAAAGAGTGCGGGTAACAAATGATCAAACACCTATAATTAATTACAATAAAAGAAATCTTAAGACGAGTCAAAAGGGAGTAGACACGTTCGGTCGGGTTCGGGTTCGACGCGTGACACACACTCTAAAAATGTACATATTAGTTTTATATAAATATATGTAATCCGATTGCTAGAATAATTAATAACACGTCGAAAAGTACGCAAACGTATATATTTACATTATGTAATTATTAACTCGATCTCTTGTATGATTACACGTACTGATATATTAACTTATTACCTACTCCATTATTTATATTATTCACGTACTTAACCATATGTTTGTGTGACAATATCATATATATATATATATACACATTACTCAGTTATAATAGAATGAATATATATATACTCACACTTTACACTTATTAAAAACCAAACACACTCACCCTCAAGTCACACGCACAACCCTGTGTATATATGTTCACGCAACACACTATATTAATTTTATGAAATATATATATTTCTTTCTTTGCCAATACAACACATACATAGATTAATCACACCTATATCACAAAACACACACACAACTATGCATATTTACGCCTAACACCCAGATATATGAATTCACACACATATATATATATATATAAGGCTGCACATACATACACACCATTGATTCAATAGATGCACACATATTCCGACACACCCAAACACACCTAAACACACACATATATACACACACACATAATATTAGATACACATGCACATACTCTGTCGCACACACGTACAACACACACAGCAACACACATACACACACACACTGCAACAAACATACACACACACACTCCAGCACACACATATACACACACTGCAACACACATAATATATATATACGGATGCGTACATGCATACGCAGCAACACACATACGCGCACTCTCCGTCGCACACACACGACTGCAGCCGGAGGTTGCTGTGTGATGTCTTGCGACCGACGCTCGCACCCGCACACCGACGTGCGACACCGAATTCAAGCAGGACAAACGAACCGGAAAAATACCCAACCGAACCCCACAAAACGGAGCGAAACAAAGAGTATTACAACCGATTACCTGTGCAGAGACTAAGGGGGTGTTTGTTTTTTGAAAAAACCTCTTCCCCACCTCTTCATCTGCGCGCTCGCAGACGCGGGAAGAGGTTTTTACTTCGCAGACTGTTTGTTTTCTGGAAGACGTTTCATTAAAAAACGTCTTCCTGAGCTCTTCATGGGCAGACATGGACCCTAGTCTTCAGATTAGAAGACATTTTATAAACCACTTCTCCTCTCTTCACATATAAAGGATTTTGAGCCCTAATTCCCGTCGCTCTATCCTCTCTTCCCCGTCGCTCTCTCCTCTCTTCCCCGTCGCTCTCTCCTCTCTTCCCCGTCGCTCTCTCCTCTCTTCCCCGTCGCTCTCTCCTCTCTTCCCTGTCGCTCTCTCCTCTCTTCCCCGTCGCTCTCTCCTCTCTTCCCCGTCGCTCTCTCCTCTCTTCCTCCCTGCGGCCGCCTCTCCTCCACCACTGAAAAAGGTAAGTTCTCTCCTCTCTTCACTGTTCCCGCTTTCAACTAGCAGATAATCAGTTTCTAGTGTCGGTATTGTGAAACCTGTTTCAGGTCAAATAATCAATTTCTAATAAGCTCTCTCCTCTCTTCCTTCCTCCCAAATCATGTTCTCTTTTAAGATGCAATGTCAATTGCCAAACACCCCTGATGAGTAATTTGTTTTGCTCTTTTGAAAGTACACTGACCCACATAAATCTGTGGCTAAATAATTGATGGAGCGTAATGTGTGTTGATTTCTTTCTATTAAACATAATTTGTGATTAATGTTTGAAAGGTATTTTGATTCTGCTTGTGTTGATCTCATACCATTTTTTGAGATATGGGAGATTCTGCTTGTGTTAAACATAATTGTGTTGATCTCATACCATTCTTTGAAACAGTTGTACAACTATTAATGTGTTGATTCTGCTTGTGTTAAACATAATTGTGTTGATTCTGCTTGTGGCTGAATAATTTGTGTTGATCTCATACCATTTTTTGAGCCCTAATCATACCATGCTTGAAAGGTATTTTGTTGTGTTTTATGATTAATGTTTGAAAGGTATTTTGATTCTGCTTGTGTTTTATGATCAATAGATATGGGAGAGAAACAACAATGGTCGATTGAGCAACAAAAATGCTTAATAGAGACTTGCTGAGCAGTTAATGCAGAATATCGAATAAACGATTTAAATAAAATGTATTTGTATGGTTTTATGAATATTATTGTAGTTTGTATGACTTCTATTTATATTTTAATGTATTTGTATGACTTTTATTTATATTTTAATATTAAAGTACCTTTTTAAGTTTCACAAAATTGGTTTACTTTAATTACAGCATATTTTAGCAGTCTGCAGGTTTTAAAAAATCAAACAGTCTTTTTCTTGCAGACTGCAGACGTTTGGTCCACCTCTTCTGCTGCAGATGTCTGCAGATGTGGTCCGCAGACTGCAGACGTTTTCCTGCAGAAAAAACAAACAGCACCTAAACGGCGAAGCGACGACGTCCGATGTCGGCTCACGGCGACTCAAACGGAGGAGAGGGTTTTGGTTGTGTGTGACGGCGAAATAGGGTTCGGGGAGGGTGGTGCCGACGGTTTAGAAGGTTTTAATTATATAATTTTCAATTTTACACTTTGGACCCTCATCTTCAGATTAATTAATCCCTTAAGTTTAATCAAATTACAATTTAAACCCTAGGCTTAATTATAATAATTATAATAATATAATAATAATATTGATATTAATAATAATAATACTAGTAATAATAATAATTAATTACACTAATTAGTAAATAAATTTTATTAATTGTCATTTATATAACATTTGACAAATTGAGATTATTATAACACTAGGGTTGACACGAAACGGACATACGAAAGGATTCGATTTGGAAAAAAAATGAATTAATTACGCGAAATAATAAATGTACAGAAAGAACTAACGAGTTTCGAGTCAATTGACGGACCTGAAAGTGACGGATGTCATAGTATGAGAATAGGTAATATATTTGTTTATTTTTCTACAGCTTAAAGTAAAGAAGAAGATGGCAGAAAAAAGTTTAGGAGCATGTGCTATTGTGAAGGCGAGTAACCAAAGCAACATTCCTTCGAAATGTCCAAAGTTATCGATTATGAACTACATAAGTTGGTCAATCATGGTGGAATCAATTCTACAAGCATACGGTTTGTGGGAAGCAAATGATCCGATCACAGGAAGAGCGGTAGAGACTAAAAAGAACTTGACGGAGGGGGCATTCATGTTTCAAACTCTACCGAGATGTGTTACTTCAAGTTGCAAAATATAAGGATGCAAAGGATGTGTGGGAAGTGCTTCGTGTATGGTATTTGGTAGCCGATAGAGTTCAAAAGGCGAGACCCCAAACTCTTCGAACCGAGTTAGAGATGTTAAAGAAGAAAGACAACGAGACGGTTGGTGAGTTTTCGGGCAAACTTAGTGGAATTGCTACAAAGTTTAAGAGTCTCGGGTCTAGCTTAGATGATGAAATTCTGGTAAGAAAATTATTAAATTTAGTTCTAAAGAAGTTTTTGCAAATTGTTGCTTTTATCGAACAATATTTGGGGATAGAAAATATGTCTCTTGAGGAGGCCGTGGGGAGATTAAAGGCTTATGAAGAGAGAATCAAAGTTCATGATGAGGAAGACAATGATCAAGGCAAGTTCTTGCTTTCAAAGGAGGATTGGCAAGAGAGAACCAAGCGTGGTGAGTTTGATCAAAATCAAGTTGGATCTGGATGAGGTCGTGGTCAAAGAAGGGGTCGAGGTTTAAGTAGAGGTCGAGGAGGTCGGTTCCAAACCAGTGAAGACTGAATTGAGCAAGGCACATATCAAGGTAAAAGACATATTAAGTGTTATAATTGTCAAGTGTATGGTCATTATATGATCGAGTGTCCTAAGCATGAACCAAAGGAAGAAGTTGCTAATTTAGCTCGAGATGATGAAGAGCCAGCACTACTTCGATAAGGAATGAATCGAAGTCAAGATTAAGGGGTGGATGATGGTTTAATCTTGACGGTTTAAATTGGGTCAAGTCAGGTCACGGGTTATTTATATGGGATGGTCAATACAATCAGTCTCACAATAAGGAGAGTGTTAGAGCATTTAACAGATCAAAGAGAGAACCGGGGTTTAAGAGTAGGATGCAAAGAACACAAGTAAGTGAAGAGACAGAGTTTTAGAATAATATATATAAAGTTTTCAAGGATGATGTATATTAATCACAAGTTCTCTTACAAGAGTTGCAATGCATAAAGATAAGTTACAAGACATTGAGATACTTTATACTACATCCTACCACCGGCCATACCTGGAAAGGCGGTTGGAACATTGAAAGACAACAAAATCAATGTAGAGTCAAAAGGCAGATTGCCTTTTGACTAGTGACTATGACACGCCATAGCTCACATCCTAATATAATATAAAAAGGATAAAAGTACATAAAGTAGAAAGTTACAGACAAAGACCTTATTGTATAGTTACAAAAGCATGGACCTTTTCACCAACTTATGAAAGTTGGAAAGTCATCAAAGTTGCAGCAGAAAGTTGGTCAGCTTTATGTAACAGTATATCAGAGAAAAGCATGTTCTTCTAAGTCTTCAGAAGAAATCAGTCTTCACTTCATTTGGCTTTGGAAGACTTTGTCTTTGAAGCTTCGGAAGACTTAATCTTTGGCTTCGGAAGAGTTGGACTTTGGCTTCGGAAGACTTTATACTTAGAAATTTCTTATGCAGAGTATAAAGATTCAGCAAGAACTTTTAGCTTCAAAAGATTTTATACTTAGCATAATTCTCATGCAAAGTATAAAACTTCCATAGCAGTTCTACTTGGTACTTGGTGCATGCATGCAGGAAGCCATTTGGTTGCTTTGGTTGCATCAGCATCTATATAAACCTTACAAACTCCCCCTAGGATCAAGGCCATTCCTTTCTTTATCATCTTGTCAGGATCCCTCAGACTTTCATAGTATCTTCTCATGTCATGAAGATCATGCAGAGGTAGATCAAGTATGTCATGCCAGAAGTATACATCTTGACCATCTTGATCTCTAATGACATACCATATGCCTGGATTAGAAGCAAAAGTTCAAGGCAGGATGGGTCTTCCACTGCAACAGGTTGTACTACTGTAGGCCGGAGTTAGTTAATCAGCTTCTTGTTGCACCTCCTCAGGATGTTCTGACTTATCCCGAGGTCTAAAAGTGGACGCCTTTTTCTTCTTGGATACTTTCTTTGCTGCCATCCTTTTCTTCCTCTTTGGAGTGTTTAACTGAGAGGAATGGTCTTGAGAACCATGTTGTTCTGTTGTGCTTCTCTCAGTTGGGTCCTCCTCCCTCACAGGTTCAGAAGGAAAGGGAGTAGAAGCCTACTGTGGATCAAAAGATGAAGTTGGCTGTAAAGCAGCTGAAGGTCCAGGTTGTGTTGTCTGTGGCTCAACCTTAACCTCAACCTCAGGACGAGCTTAGCTTGGTGGATAGAGACATTGGACCAAGCCTCCTTCCGGAGAATCCATACAGCTTGTAGAAGCTCATCATCCTTTGTCTGTCAGCAGACTTCTTTTGGCTTTTTAGGATGATGGCACTTGACTTTGAAGCTTCTTCCCTCATCTTTCTCTTAGCAGCCTTTTGTTCATTTATGAACTGCTGTTCAAGCTGCTTAAGGTACTCAAATTCAATGTATTAATAAGAGAGAGGAAGAAGTGCAGATGCCTGGTAGAGACCTGTGGCACTTAGGTAGTTGATCATGTTTTGTTTATCACCTTCTTTGTCTACCTAATTCAGCTACCACAGTCTCTCTTTCAGGGCTTTCATGAACTAGGGTGAGAGGATGAGCATTCTTGTATAGTCTCTTTTGTCTTCTTTCTTTTTTGACTCTAAGGAGCAATTCTGCATCCTCTGCCTCCTTTCTCTCTTTGGTCAGCTCTAAGTCTGTTAGTTCATTTAACTCTTCTAAGGGAAGAGAGATCTGTCCTTCAACTCTATGCAGTATGAGGGCTCTTCTTTAACATCATACCTCCACCCATGTATTTCGTTTGCAGCCCCAAAATATGGGTATGACATTACCCTTGGTATACCTTCCTTAAATAGGCTCTGGATAAGTGAGTCTATATCAATGTATATTTGAGGAGGTTGCTAAGTTTGGACAATTGCAAGTGAGGTTGGTGAGTCCTCAATATCCACACTCTGAGAAGGAATCCTAGGTTCTGTGATTGTAAGAACTTCCTCCCCTTGGTAGCATCACCCACTTGCATAGGTGAGCTGGAGGTTAAGTCAATTACATCCTCCGGTTCTTGTGTTCTTGGTTGAATCCTTCTGAAGGGTCTCCTAACTAGTTGTTCCTTGAGATCAGAAATCTCAAGTTGTTGATCCTTGACCCTTCTTTGTAAGGTAGTCACTTAAGATTCCAAGTGACTAACCTTGAAGACTAAATAGGTGCATGTTTTAGATAGTTTTTACACCTTTAGTCTAAGATTCCCCTCATCTTTAGTAGAAGAATCACCAGGGGATGAGATAATTAGACCTAAGTCTTCTTCCTCATCACTAGCTTGTTGTTCTTGACTGCTGGTTTTCCCCTGCTCACTGACAGCTTCAGTTGAAGTCTCAATGGGCTGGGTTACCATTGTTAAGGTCATAATGATGTAATCACTTTCAGAAGTGAGAGCCTCTTCCATATGGATCTCCTGAACAGGTTCAGGAAGATCCACCTCAGTTGGGGGTGGATGATGTGGGCTAGATACAGGGGATACAGGATTACTCATCTCCCTTTAAGCAGTGAAGGAAAAGCGAGACACATGGTACTCACTGAGTGCTATATCTTCATCATCATAGAATTCTAGGCTGGGCATGGGTTGATATAAGTCTAAAGGTTAGGGATGGTAACTATCCCCTGAAGGTTGTTCACTAGAGTGTTGAGACTCTGAGTGAAGACTTAAGGCTTGTTAGTCATGAGCTCATCATCATTAGCATGGGAACCTCATGGCTGATTCTTGGTGAGATGGGAGTCGTTTGCTCCTCAGGAGAAGTGGGAGCTCCAGTGTCCACTTCTTACTGTATGGGTGTTGATATGGTTTGCTCCTCAGAAGAAGTTAATTATCCTAATAGCTGATATAAGATATTTAAATCTCTGTTCATCAAAAGCTTTTGTGAACAGATCAGCATATTGTTTATTTGTGTTAACCTTGATTAGTTTTATCAATCCCTTTTTATTATTATCTCTAATTAGATGATACCTGATGTTGATGTGCTTTGTCCTTAAGTGCTGCGCAGGATTCTCTATGATAGAGATAGCACTATTGTTGTCTATGTGGATTGGAGTCTCTTTAAAGTTGTATCCATAGTCTATCATCTGATTCTGAATCCAAAGTACTTAAGCATAACAGCTTGCAGCAGCAATGTATTCAGCTTCAGCAGTTGATGTAGATACATAGGATTTTTTCTTGCATTGCCATGAGACTATCCTTCCACCAAGGAATTGACATCTCCCATATGTGGATTTTACAATCATATTGTAGCCACCATAGTCACTATCAGTATAAGCATACAGATTGAAGTCAAAATTCTTTGGATACCAAAGGCCTAGCTTAGGAGTACCTTTAAGATATCTAAGAATTCTTTTAACAGCAACCAGGTGTGACATCTTAGGGTTGGCTTGATATCTTGCACATATACATGTAGCAACCTAATATCAGGCATGCTAGCTGTAAGATGCATAAGAGACCCAATCATTGCCCTGTAAAGATGTTCATCTACACACTCTCCCTCAAGATCAGGTCTAATTTTAGGTAATGGGTGTCTTTGCAATCTTACATTCAGTCATGTTGAATCTTGTAAGTATGTCTTGTACATGCTTTGGCTGACTTATGAAGATGCCATTTTCAACTTGCTTCACTTGAATTCCTAGAAAGAAATTAAGTTCTCCCATGGCACTCATTTCAAATCTATTTTTCATTAGCTTCTCAAAGTCTTTGCAGAGCTTTGGATTAGTTGACCAAAGATAATGTCATCTACATATACTTGAACCAGCATCAAGTCATTCCTTGTTCCTATGATAAAACAGAGATACTGAGATAGTGTCTCCTACCACTTTCTTAGAGCTTGGTGCAGCCTATAAAGAGCTTTATCAAGCTTGCAAACATAATCAGGATGATCTAGGTCTACAAATCCAGGTGGTTGTTTGACATACACCTCTTCATCAATAACCTCATATAAAAATGCACACTTGACATCAAGTTGGTAGACCTTGAAATCCTTGAATGCAGCAAACGCCAGGAATATCCTAACAGCTTCAAGTCTTGCTACTGGAGCAAAGACATCAGTGTAGTCAATTCCTTCTTCTTGTGTGTACCTTTGAACAACTAGTCTTGCCTTGTTCTTGATAATAAGTCCTCTATCATCCTTCTTATTTCTAAACACCCATTTAGTACCTATGGTAGTCTTCCCATGAGGAAGAGGACATAGGTTCCAAACCTTTTGTCTTTTGAATTGAAGTAGCTCCTCATGCATTGCTTCAACCTAACTTCCATCCTTCAAAGCCTCATCAACTTTCTTTGGCTCTATCTAGGACAAGAAACAAGAGTGCAGACAAACATTCTTATCATGGGTTTGTCCTCTTGTTCTCACCCCCTTGTCAACATCTCCAATGATGTTTGTCGTAGGGTGTGACTTGTGGATCCTGAGTTGAGGTTTCACAACAATTTTTTTAGACATATCTAAATTTGAAAAGTTTAGATCTATTAATGAATTATCTTCTACTACATTAGCACACTTATCAAGAGTAGCTTGATCCAATGAGTGTGTAACATCATTGATATTGTAATCAATGGAATGGTTTTCAGCATTAAGAAATTCTTGATCACTATCACTATCACAATTGTCTCCTACATTTGAAGTTTCTACATTAGTGTTTTGTGCCTCTAAACTGGAATTTTCAGGCACTTCAGATGTATTAGCTTGATTTGTCATTATTATGCTGATAGAACTTCATTTACAGGGTTTGTTACAACTGGAGCTAAAGTTTAGTATGTCTTGGTCTTCTCAGCTCAAATATTGGGTCAAGATCTTCTGTTGATATGTTACCTGTTGATCCTGAAATATCTTCACAAGATTTGTTAAAATAGTTGGTAACTAAGTCAAGATCAAATAACTAATCAGGACCAGAACCTTTCACACAAGGTGTTTGCTCATTGAAGATCACATTGCTGATTCTTCAACTACTCTAGTTCTGAGATTGTATAATCTATAAGCCTTAGCTTGAGAAGAGTATCCAATGAAATGTCCATCATCTGATTTCTCAGCAAACTTGGCTACTTGATCTTTGTTATTCAAGATGGTGAAGTGACTTCCAAATGACCAGAGAAAACCAATGAAAGGTCTTCTTTTATGCCACAATTCATAAGGAGTCTTACCATGAGTCTTGACTGCTAAAACTCTATCCTACATATAGCAGGCAGTGTTGACTACCTCTGACTAGAAGGTAATAGGCAGTTTAAAGTCAGATAACATGGTTCTTATAGCTTCAATAAGTGTCTTGTTTCTTCTCTCAGCTACACCGTTTTGCTGAGGGGTCCTAGGAGCACTATATTGTTTTGTAATACCCTTTTCATCAAAAAATGTATCAAGGATTTGGTTCTTGAATTCAGTTTCTTGATCACATCTTATGGTCTTGACCTTGTGATCAATTTGATTCTCAACTTTCAGAATGAAATTCTTCAAGATCTCAGGAGTTTCATCCTTAGTTCTAAGGAAGAAAACCCAAGTGAATCTTGTGAAATCATATGTGATTACCAAACAATATGAGGTCCTTCCTAAGCTCATTACACAGGTGGGGTCAAAGAGATCCATGTGTTGTAACTGTAGGGGAGTAGTGATAGAGTTCTTTTCCTTTGGCTTGTGAGACACCAAATGTTGTTTTCGTTTCAGGCATGCAACACAGTGATCATCACTTGTAAACTCTTTATTTGGCATTCCAGTTACCAAATCATTGTTAATTAGATTATTCATGTTCTTAAAGTTTACATGAAATATTCTTTTATGCCAAAGGAAAGACTCATCACTATTGGCCTTAGATATAAAGAAATAAACTTCTCTTGAGGGGGATGTTTCCTATAAATCCATCTTGTACATGTTCCCTTTCCCGGGTGCTCTAAGCAGGATATGCTCTTGAGGAATGACCACCCCAAGCTTAAGAACGATGAACTCATGCTTAGTAAAGAGCATGTTATGTCTCTGGTCACAAAATTAGGATACACTCAGTAAATTGTACCTAAGCTCCTTAAAAAAGTTTACCTTCTCAATACTGAGCTTACCATTTATGACCCTGCCCCTTCCTGTAATGTAACCACCAGCATCTCCTCCAAAAGCAACTGGCCCTTCATTTCTCAAAGTTCTAACAAGAGCTATTACCTGTCATATGCCTGGAACAACCACTATCAATGATCCATACATTTCTTTTGGTCTTCAGCTATTCTTGCATAATAAAAGGTGAATTAGTTACATTTGGAAACGCAAGCCTCATTGGTCTTGGGATCTTCAAAATGAACTGAAGACAATACAACAGTAATTGATCCTATAATGATATTACGGGGATCATTTGCTGTTGTAAGTGAAGAATTTTCAGTCATATGGTCTTCCTTGATCTTCCACACCATCTTTGGAAGTTTAGACTTGACTCTCAAAGCTTTGGAAGTTTTTACAACTTTAGAAGTTTTGGAAACTGACCCTTCAGTAGATCTTGCTTTCACTGCAGCAAGCTTCAGTGCTTCAGAAGCATTCCTTTCTTCCGAGACCAAATTTTCTTCCGAAGGCAATTTTTCACTTGTCTTCATTTTCATTTTGGAGCTTTCGAAAGAAACAAAGATTTCTTCCAAATCTTTCTTCTTCTTGTTCCTCTCAGAAGTCTTCTTCTTTGTTATGTTGACAGTACTTTTAGGATTGTAGATACAATCCTTAGCTAGATAAGAAGTACTGCCACACATAATACAGTCAATTTGCTTTCTTCTGAGAGTCTTCTTATGAATGGAAGACTGAGTTTGATCACTTTCCATCTCGATCCCCATCTTTGAAGATGTTGTGACAGACCTCCTAGGGTGAAGCTTGCCTTTGGAGGTGGATGGTTCATGCTGTGTACCAATGTTACACAGCTGATCAGCCTTCATTCCTTCATAGGGATGAGTTGAACATGTACTTGAACTCTTGGTACTAGATTTCAAAGTTGTGTTCACAGCCTTTACCACTTCAAAACCTGGAGAGATAAAAACTTGTTTCTTCTTAGAGTTGAATGTGGCCTTGATATTTTAAGCTCTCTTTGATCTCCTCTTTGCTACTCGAATCAAGTTCTTCCTCTTTGACTTAGTCACCTCTGACTTCTTCCTCTCCTCACGAGTGTAATGACCCATGTTAGGATGATCTTCCTCACTCTTATCAGATCCATCCTTCACTACCTCCTCTATCATCCTCTTCATCACTTGGATCTATGGATGGCAGCTCATCTTGACTAGTTTCACACCTTGGAGATCTTGCAGAGAGTAGAGTGTGTGGAGGAGCTATCTAAGTAGATCCTAGTCCCTGATGCAGGGATAAGGATATGATGTTCTTGAAGGTCTCTTCTTCAAGAACATGCTTCTCTGCCTTGGCTTTGCTGATCGCTAGCTCAGCATGGCACTCAGTTAACTTAGTGATAAGATCTTTGATTTAAGTCATATAGTTGGTATGCTCATGTTTAAGAGTTGAAATGATTTTCTTTAAGTCTTCTATTTTAACTTATACTCATTTTCATCTCTTTTGAAATCAGATTTTAGTATGTTCAAAGACTCAAGATCAGATCTCATCTTTAAGTTATAGGACCTGTATCTGTTTACTTTAGCAATGCATTCTAGGGTACAAAGATATTCCAATACCTTGGCTTCATCTAGATCTGCCATCAGTGCTTGGTTTGGAGACACATTTTCTACCTGGAAACTCCAATCAAAGCCTCCTTCTTCAACAGCAACTGCAACTTGCTGCTTGGGCTTCTCAGTATGTGGAGCTCCTTTAGTGTAGTTTGGATTGGGTTGTGCTTGGCCACCATATGTCCTGGGTGCCTTGCACTCTCTAGCAAAGTGTCCCATTTGGTTACAATTGTAACACTTCACTTTGGTTTTATCCAGCCTAAAATTTCCACTAGATACATGGCTAGGAAACCTTTTCCCTATCCTCTTGTAGAACTTCTTGTCTCTATGAGTAAGAAGAGCCATTTGTTGAACTATCTCCATGTACTCCAGATCATCTAGATGGATACAGTCCAAGTCCTCAAGGGTAAAGAGAAAGTTGCATGTGCTTTCATCATGAGACATAAAAGCATGTGATGAGCTTGTCTCTTAAAATAGGCTTCCTTGGATCTAGCTCTCCTTTGGTGTCTTAGGGAAGGTGATGAAAGGGCCCTTGGGTGAGTTGTCAAAGTAAGAGATGAAATAGTACTGTGGTTCTCTACAATCCCATTCAACCACGTGCAGGGCGGAACTCTATTGATTGTTAGAGTTGCTAGATGGATTTTGCATGTTCATCTCTATCTGGTAACCACTGAGTATGCCATACCAATTCAGCGAGAGTAAAGGTCTTGAGATTTTCAGTCCTCTTAACGACCACACAATAGTGTGTCCGTTGTCTAGGAAGAAAGGACATGAACTTTCTCATGATATCCCTGTTCTCCAATTTTACTCTAACATCCATCAGAGTATCCATAATCTCAACATAACTGAAGTATTATTGATTCATGGTTTCACCTGCTTTAAAGGTGAACTTCTTAAACTATTGCTTCAAAAGATCCTTCTTGTTTTCTTTTACATCAGAAGAACCTTCATACATCAGCTTCAGTGCATCCCAGAGCTGCTTGGCAGTTTTGCACTTCTTGAAGCCTCTGTAGATGGTATTTGGAAGAGCAGTTTGGAGGGTAGTGATGGCTTTCTGATCTATATCTATTCTTTTTCTATCTTCTTATGAATAGTCAGCCACCTCCTTTGGAATCATGCCACCTCCAGCAGCAGCTGAAGAGGTGCATGGAAGGTAAGGTCCTTCAGTAACAGACTCCCACATCCTGCTATCTTGTGACTTGATGAAGCCTTCCATTCTTAGGCACCAAGTATCAAAATCATCAGGAGTAATCAGTGGGGACTTTACCATGGTACCGGTTTCCATATTAGCATTGGATGCTGCCATTTGAGTTGTTAAGTGTTTTGTGAGAACTAACGAGATTTAAGATGGTGTGATCTTACAATCAAGAGCCGGGAAAGCTCTAATACCAGTTGCAGACCGGTTAAGGGATGGTCAATACAATCAGTCTCATAATAAGGAGAGTGTTAGAGCACTTAACAGATCAAATAGGGAACCAGTGTCTAAGAGTAGGATGCAAAGAACACAAGTAAGTGAAGAGATAGAACTTAAGAACAATTTATATATAAGGTTTTCAAGGATGATGTATATTAATCTCAAGTTCAATTACAAGAGTTACAATGCATAAAGATAAGTTACAAGACATTAAGATACTTTATACTACATCCTACAACCGGCCATACTTGGAAAGCCAGTTGTAACATTGAAATACAACAAAATCAATGTAGATCTAAAAGGCAGATTGCCTTTTGACTAGTGACTATGACATGCCATAGCTCACATCCTAATATAATACAAAAAGGATAAAAGTACATAAAATAGAAAGTTACAGACAAAGACCTTATTGTACAGTTATAAAAGCATGGACCTTTTCATAAGTTGGTGAGTCTTTAGAGTTGCAGCGGAAAGTTGGTCAGCTTTATATAAAAAGTACATTAGAGAAAAACATGTTCTTCTAAGTCTTCGGAAGAAATCAGTCTTCACTTCATTTGGCTTCGGAAGACTTCATCTTTGGCTTCGAAAGATTTGGTCTTTGGCTTCGGAAGACTTTATACTTAGAATATTTCTTGTGCAGAGTATAAAGCTTCCGCAGGAACTTTTAGCTTCGGAAGATTTTATACTTAGCATAATTCTCATGCAAAGTATAAAACTTTCGTAGCAGTTCTACTTGGTACTTGATGCATGCATGCAGGAAGCCATTCGGTTTCTTTGGTTGCATCAGCCTCTATATAAACCTTACAATAATATATTTGTTTATATTTCTACAGCTTAAAGTAAAGAAGAAGATGCCAGAAAAAAGTTTAGGAGTAGGTGCTATTATGCAGGCGAATAACCAAAGCAATATTCCTTTGCAATGTCCAAAGTTATCGACTATGAACTACACGAGTTGGTCAATCATGGTGGAATCAATTCTACAAGCATACGGTTTGTGGGAAGCAAATGATCTGGTCACAGGAGGAGCGGTATAGACTAAAAAGAACTTGAAGGAGAAGGCATTCATGTTTTAAACTCTACCGGGGAAGTGTTACTTCAAGTTGCAAAGTATAAGGATGCAAAGGATGTGTGGGAAGCTCTTCATGTACGGTAGTTAGGAGCTGATAGAGTTCAAAAGGTGAGACTCCAAACACTTTGAACTGAGTTGGAGACGTTGAAGATGAAAGACAACGAGATGGTTGATAAGTTTTCGGGCAAACTTAGTGGAATTGCTACAAAGTTTAAGAGTCTCGGGTCTAGCTTGGATGATGAAATTGTGTGAGAAAATTATTAAATTCGGTTCCAAAGAATTTTTTACAAATTGTTTCTTAACAATATTCAGAGATAGAAACTATGTCTCTTGAGGAGGCCGTGGGGAGATTGAAGGCTTATGGAGAATCAAAGTTCATGATGAGGAAGACAATGATTAAGGCAAGTTGTTTCTTTCAAAGGATGATTGGCAAGAGAGAACCAAGCGTGGTGAGTTTGATCAAAATCAAGTTGGATCTGGACGAGGTCGTGGTCAAAGAAGGGGTCGAGGTTTAGGAAGAGATCGAGGAGGTCGGTTCCAAACCAATGAAGACTGAAGAGAGCAAGGCATGTATCGAGATAAAAGACATATTAAGTGTTATAATTGTCAAGGGTATGGTCCTTATGCGATCGAGTGTCCTAAGCATGAACCAAAGGAAGAAGTTGCTAATTTAGCTCGAGATGATGAAGAGCCAACACTACTTTGATAAGGAATGAATCGAAGTCAAGATTAAGTGGGTGAATGATGGTTTAATGTTGTCGGTTCAAATTGGGTCAAGTCGGGTCACGGGTTATTTATATGGGTTTGGTAGTATTTAATATGCACATGAAGATTTTTAAGTTGAATAAGTCTACTGGAGGTTGTTTTGAATAAAGTCTTCACCGGTTAGGTTGTTAGGGTAGTGCGAGTCTTGTGGTTAATGAGTTGTTTGTTGCTTTAATTAATTTGTCTATTTAAACGTTCATGGAGTCTTAGTTAATGTATGCACTTCAGTTTAATAAAATCAAATCACTCTTTCTGCAGCAAGTTTAAATATTTGTCTAGAGTTTTCTAAGTGTGCTTTGAAGGCTGATCCAGCAATATTGTTTCAACTTGTATAATTACTTCATATTGGCTGGAATCATGTTCTATGAAAAAATCCCAATCCTGATCGATAAGGATAAAAATCAGGTACCATATACCAATCACTATATATAACACAGCTCACCCCTAGCTGAAAATACAACTGCTGGTTCACACGGTGCAGGGAATTCAAATTTGTTAGACCCAAAGAGACCAACACACGTCACCATAATGAATAACCCCATGAATAACCCACAAATATACCGTATGCACGCCACAACGCCAAACAATAACTATGAGACGACAAAACAGCCAAACCCGCTGCAACGAGCATGTACTTCCCACAATTCCTCTAGTTATCTTTTAATTGTTACAAGTGATATTTTACACTGAGTTGTGGTAAGTTCTTTGATGATGTGGCTCACATTATGTTGAATTGTAAAGTGTCGAAGTGTGTTTGGACTAAAATCCAACAGTGGTGTAACACCACTTCTCTTTCGAGTTCGACAATTGAATATATACGGGAATATCCATATGCGGCGTCAACTAATCATCAGTCATCACAAACAGAAGGCTATCCATGTTTTCTTTCTTCTAGCTTTATTGTGTGCATTTGACGCGCTCGAAATGAAAAGCTTTTACATTTGACACGCTTTGAATGGAAAGCTTAATCAAAAGAAGTCGATTGGGGTTGCAAGTTATATAGTTTTGCGTAATCAACAATCAAGGTATTAATGTTGATAATTATCACAAAGATTGAATATATTTAAAATCAAGATTATGGTAAAAGGTAAGTTTGAAATCTAATTAGCGCACATAAGGAATCTTGCATTGGGATGTTGATTCTGAAAATTTGCATTGCATGTATCAAATAACATCATTAAGAAGGAAAATTAATTTTCATTGCATTTGTTATTACAGTCAAATTAAACAATGTGCTCGGATGATTATTTTGCAGGGATTGCAAAAATAATTAATAAAGCTGCTAGGATACAATATTAGTGATTCAAAATGTTTTTTGGTGGTGCAACAAGAAAGGACATTATATGCAATATTTTAACGTCAGAATTGTCTTGGCAAACAAATATTTAGTTATTTAATTTTTTTTATGAAAAGGGGCTCAATTTAGACGGTCGTTTGAGGCCCTAAAAATGCTTGAGCTGATCCTGAGCTTACTTACATCCTAGAAACAAGTGGAAAACATGGTGAATGAAACGTAAAGGAAAATTATTTATCGTAAATAAGTGAAGCATTACACATGGTATGCCCGTCCACCATCAGCGTATGGGTAACATGGGGAAGATCATGCACCAATCTGGAGGTGGGTGAAACTCTTCATGCTAACATGACTTGTACTACTGCTGCAGGAACTTGTACACATCAGATTACAATCTCATGTTAAATTCATAAAATAGCAAGATTAGTAACTGAATTAGTTCACATACTGACTTTTTATGATGGTAATGCAACCAATAATCTCCAGCTTTCAATGCTAACACTATGACTATTGTTATTCCATATTAATTTCTACATGTTTAGAACAGAACTTTGACACAAATACGTCGCTAATCACTGCTTCTCTATTCCGAAACTGGAGTTGCTTAAGATTTTATTCAATATTACAAACTAGTCATCATGTTCGTGTTTTAAGTTCATTATATCTTTTTCTGTTTGGAGTTAACTTACACTTGGGTCGTACATACAAAGTTTGTTGCTTCTTTATAATGTAGCAACTGTTTATTGATTAGTGACAAATGTTTTGTTACCAGATTGAAAGAAAATAATTGTATTAGTTTACTATTTGTTTAAGTGTTGGGAGATAAGTAATAATGTTATTTTATTTAATATATTGAGTTATATTAAGAATTAGAATTGAAGTAGGATGTAAGTTTGTCTATTATAAATAAAAGTGTATAATCTTTGTAATTTGGGTAGTTTTATTCTTAATATCGTACGTTTGAATATATGTTGATTCGCTAGCGTTATAGCTTTGTAGCGAGTCAGGGGTCTCCTTGGAAGCGGTCTCTCTACCTATCCGGATAGAGGAAAGACTTGCCACCACCTACCCCTCCCAGACCCTGCTCTTGAGTGGGATATACTGGGTTTGTTTGTTTGTTTGTTTGTTTATTCTTAATATCATGTTTGCTCAATCCAAATATTTCTAACAATTAGTATTAGAGCTTGCAAGGCTAGTGTGGGAGGTAAAAGACGTGAAGATCGAGTAAGAGAAAGATTGAAGAGGTTCTTTGTAAGTCAAAGATCAAAATCATTAAAAATGTTGCGCATGAGCCAAGAAGGGAACGATTTTGAGTGAGCCTGAAAGAGTATGTCTATGTGAGCTAAAGAGATCAAGGGAATCGATTTGTGTGATCAAAACAATGATTGTGTGTGAGTCGACTGAGAGAAATAAAATTGTGTGATTCTATGTGAGTCAGATGTGAAGTGATATTCACCAACAACAAAAAAGAGAATTTTATTAGGTGTTGTTTGTTGATGCATGCAAACAATTGTAGCAGGCCTTTTATGACGTAAGGAAAAGAGAATAAACAAAATGTGAGCATGGTAATCATAATTTTATCATCATGATGGAAATAAGGCAGTTAAGATCGAATCAGTTGGTTAAGGACAATGACTCACTACAACAATTTTACGCTATACTGACAACGGCTATAATGACGACAAAGGTCGTTGGTACAGAACACTCTGTCGGTAAAGTTAAAAGTCAAAAATTCAACACTTTAACTCTATACAGACGACATGTCGTGGGTACAGAGTTACGCGTGCTACCAAAAAAAGGCGGTATGATAAAAAAAACTCTATCCCGACAACGGTCTCTGTAGGGAAAAGTCATTTTATTTTCTCTTTTTTTAAACCTTTCGCTTAAGAAAATAAAAATAAAAACACTGTGTTCTCTGTCCCGACGACAGGCATAATATTAAATTTATTTACTTTTTTTAACCATTCGCGTAAGAAAAATAAAATAAAAATAATATTTTTATTTGTACCGACGACAAGTCGTCAGAATAGGTAAAAACTAAAAAAAATAATTTTTTTATTTTGACTCTATAGGGACGACTTTTTTTTACTCTATAGCGTGCAGACCCCTTAAATCGCAGTTTCGACCTTCTGCCCTATTTTTCAGTCAAAAAACCCCACTTTCTTCTCCCGACTTCATCTCGGTTTATAGGCTTATTTGACATCAAATTGAAGTGTTTTAAGGTAAGAATGATGTTTTTTTTACTATAATGAAGTTATATAATCTTGTTTTTTATAAGTTTTATCTAGATTTTTATGTTTTAGGTGAGATTAAAGTTTAAAGCTTGAAATTAAAGGATATGAAGATTTTCAAGGTATGAAATTCGTTTATAGCTTATGATTAAAGTGTTGTTAAATGAATATGTATGTGATTAGGTTTATATGATTGTAAAAGTGTATATATATGTAAGTGTATATGGGTTTGATGTTATATTAGGTTATGCCCACCAATTGTTTGATGAAATGTCACCATATATATTTTCATGGTTTTAAGTTTGTATGCATTTTTATATTTGTTATTTGATATGTATATGGTTTGATGTGTTTAGTTGTTTATGCATATGTTTATATGTATGTAATTATGTTAATTTTGTATGTGAATGTATGTATGTATTTATGTTTATATGTTTGTTCATTAATATATTATATGTTTGTTTTTTGTAATTGTGTAGTAAGTATGTTGTATATTTGTATGTTTTTTGTATAGTTGTAAGTGTGTATGTAAGTATGTTGTGATGATTCCGATTGAAAGTATGTTTATTATTTTGTTTAGGTTTATTGTTTATGTTTATATTAATATTTACAATATATTTATTTTTGCATGTGTTTATTATTAATGTTTATTATCTTTGCATAGGTATATTGTTAATGTTTATTGTATATTTTTGTTGAAGCATGTCAACATATATTACTCGAGGATATGGTGGGATGGCGGTGATCTACCTCCGCATGGGGATCCAAATAGGATTCCAACAGGTTGCGAGTCTTGTAAGTTATTTGTTAGAGTTAAAAAATACATCTTAATGTTGAACATATATAATCTCTGTTTCCTAACTTTTCAATTGCATATATTAATGTGGCATAACCTGCAAGAAAAAGAAGATCAAAAGGAAAAAAGCATTAAATTATTTAAAAAATTTGAGCAAAATAAAGGCCAACCATTACCGATTGAAGTTGAAAGCAAGGGGGCCAATATAAGTTTGATGGAGAGAACAACTCAGATTTTATAAGGTTAATCTCTAATGAGATTAGTAAGGTTGTTCCTTTCCATTATCCCAGTTGGCAAACTATTCCTCATGAATTTAAAAGAACCATATATTCCACACTTTTTGTAAGTATACAATGTTATGTTTTTTTATATTTTAATTACATAAGTGTTACATGTTTTCTAATTACATGCTTTGCAGGAATATTTTGATCTTGCTAGATGGAGGGAAAGCGAACAGTGGGAAGGGATAATGCTCGGAATCACTGACGAGTGTCAAAGAGCCTATAAAGATCGAAAGCAAGATTAAAAATCTCATTTTGATGATATGGGTGGTTATGATGACGTGCAAACAGCATTGACTTGTCCTCCTGAAGGAACTGATCCGCAAGCATGGGCTTGGGTGATTAATGAGTTGTTCCTAGATCCCGCTTATAGGAGCCGATCTGAGGCAAACAAATTAAATAAAGGTAAACAACGCTATCAGAGTTTTTATGGGAGCCAATCATATGCACAGAAGAGACATATGGAGGTAAAAGTATAATTGTTAGTATAAAAATAAGTATTAATTGTCGAAAGATTCATTTCTAAGAATTTTTATTATTCACAGGGGAGTCGTCCGATTGATCTCTTCCAGAAGATGCATTTCAAAGAAGGCACGGGATGGGTGAATGCAAGCGCAGAATCGGACTGGATAAGTTTGAACTAACATTGTGTGAATCTAGTATGTTTACGTGTGTTTGGGTCAAAATGACCCATTTTAAGCAATTCTAGTATGTTTAAGTGTGTTTGGGTCAAAATGACCATTTGAACTAACTTTTGATTGATTCTAGCATGTTTAAGTGCGTTTGGGTCAAAATGACCCATTTGAACTAAATTTTGTATGATTCTAGTATGTTTAAGTGTGTTTGGGTCAAAATGACCCATTTTAAGCGATTCTAGTATGTTTAAGTGTGATTGGGTTAAAATGGCCCATTTGAACTAACTTTTGTATGATTCTAGTATATTTAAGTGTGTTTGGGTTAAAATGACCCATTTAAACTAATATTTTTAACATGTTTAATGCAGGAACGAATTCAAGAGGAGTATTGTAACACCCGGTTATTTATCTATTTTAAAGCCGACGAAAGAAGAAAAAAAAATAAAGTCCAAAGTCGGGGAACCAAACTTGCCAAAACAGGGGAAAAGTTGTAAATATGGGGGATTAAGAGGGGAGGGCAGCCACTTCCTCCCCACTCTTGAGAAAACACAGCCAAAAGAGAGAAGAGAGGAAGAAGAGAGGAAGAAGAGAGGAAGAAGAGAGGAAGAAGAGAGGAAGAAGAGAAAAAGAAGAGAAAAAGGGTGATTCAGGTCGGTTCAGGCTCGAAACTCGTCGTGTAGTAAGTCCAAACGAAGCTCTTCATCTTCTTCTTGTTTGTGTGAGTTCTAGGACCCCTATTTTACTTGTTTTCAACCGATTTTAGGGCTGGAACACATAGAAACCCGTTTTTGATAATGTGTGTGTTTGACCCATTTGGGTGTGATTGTGTATAGTGTGTTTAGAGTGTGATTTCGGGCTTGTGTGTGCTTGAATGGTGCCATAGTACGCTTTCCTAAGGATTAGGAGGGTTGATTTGGTCTTGGAATGAGTTTGGAAGGGTTTGGAGGTCGAAAATCGCGACTGCAGTTCGGGATGAACTGCAGCCTGCGCCCAGTTAGGGCTATGCGACTGGAGGGCCAATCGGTCGATTGAGGGACGACTGAGGTTCAATCGCACGACTGAGGTTCAGTCGCACGACTGGGGGTCCAGACGCATGAGAGGTCATACAACTGAGAGCCCAGTCGCATAGGTGCTCAGTCGCATAGGTGCTCATTCGCACGACTGAGAGCCCAATTGCATAGGTGCTCAGTCGCATGGGTGCTCATTCGCACGACTGAGAGCCCAGTCACATAGGTGCCCATTCGCTTAGTGTTCAATCGCACGATTGAGGGTCCATTCGCATGATTGGAAGTTCATTCACATGGAAGTCCATTCGCAGTGGTCTAGTCGCATGATGTGCAGTCGCATGGAAGCCATGTGACTGAAGGGTGCCCAATCGCCCAAATAGGGTTATTGTGTAGGAGGAGAGGCATAGTTTAATTACTGAATTTCGGGGAAAAGAGCAGGGGTAAGTAATGATGGGGTAGTTCCCGTAAGTACATGTAAAATGGCCGTCGAGGCTTTAGAAGTTATATTGGGCACGATGATGATAGTGTTGCATGTTATGCAGGATGTATGTATGTTAAGTATGATGTAGCCCTGTATGATGGTGATGAGTTATGACTGGTAAATGTCGATGTTCCTTGTTTCGATACGTGTTTATCTTTACGTGGCTTTACGTGTTATGATTAATGAATGTAATGAAAGTTTTATGTAATGTAAAGTGAAAGATAATGAAAGAGGAACTTGATGAATGAATGCATGCATTAATAATGAATGAGAGTAATAAAGTCTTGCAAGTAAATATAGGAGGTGAGCAACCTTGTTGTTGCAACAGACTCAAAATGGAATCCCTATCTTGCGACCTCAGTAATCGTGGCTGTGTGCTACGAGGAGGGTAAAATCCTGACACTGGGATTATCCATTGTATAGAACCATCGCTGCATATACTAGGTACTGTGGCCAGGAGGGTGCGGTGCACCGATATAGAAGTTCTATGATAGGCCTAGGTCCAGTACCACGATACAGAAGGATGTTGCATGTGGCAATGGTACACTTATACTCTACCTTAGTTACTGTGGCCAAGAGGGTGCGGTGCGCCGATATAGAAGGTCTATGATAGGCCTAGGTCCAGTACTATGATACAGAAAGGTAGTGTATATAGTGATAGTACGCATAAACTTTATCTTAGGTACTGTGGTCAGGAGGTGCGATGCACTGTTATAGAAGGTCTATGATAGGCCTAGGTATAGTACCACGATACAGAAAGATAAGGTTTATGGGTGATGGAGAGGAAAGAGTTAAAGATGAAAGAATGTGAAAGTTAAAGATAGATAATGAACGAATGAAAGACAGAGAATGAATGAAAGTTAAAGATAAAGAATGAATGAATAAAAGAACGAGAAAAGAAGATAATAATGATATTATCTATGTGTATGTATGATGTATGATCGCATGATAGTAAAGAACGGTTTTAACAATAGAAAATTATGTTTTTATTTTAAAACTAGAACTCACTCAGCAACACTGACTTTTTATATGTTTCCAGTTGGCAGGTAAGGTTGTTGAGGATGGCATGAGGCGGCTACTTAGCTCTTTTGGGATGACATTCTTTTGTTTAATGCTTTTGTGATGTAATACAACAATATATATTTTGTAATTAATGAACGTTGTATTAACTAGCAAAAGTATTTATAGTAAAATGAAAAGTTATTACCAAAGTTTCCGCTGCATGATTTTAGTAAAGATTATATAATGATATGTTTTGAGAGCGATGATGACCAGCTGTGAGGTGCCCGGGAACGGGGCCTTACAAGTTGGTATCAGAGCCAAAGTTTAAGTGAAATGGGTAAATTTTCAAATAAACCTTAACTTAAACTGAAAATGGAACGGAAAGGGAAATGATGTCAATCTGAGTAGCTGCGTGCCATCAGGTATTTTCTTAATGTTAACCGGTATTATGTGCGCATGTTATGTGATTTATGTGTTGCTGGTAGATTTAGATACTGATGTAGTCAGGACAGGTAATGCTCGGGGTACGAAGAGTAAAGTAAGTGGCTAATCACAAGTGGCTACTATAATTAGGGACTTACTATACTTGACATAAACTGAGCTATTCCCTCGAATGACCGTGTTGGTGTTTGAATCTTTCAGTGTGTGATAGAGGATGGCCGGTGGTAGATCATCCAAAGCCTCGCGCGGTGGGCTTGCTGTTGCATCGCGGCCCAAAATAGGCAGGCCAAGAGTTGAGAAGGTGGTTCCTGAAGAACCCGAGACCCCTCATCTGGAGGGTGTAGACGAGAGCGCCAATCTGAGAGCCTTGGTAAAGGAGGCTGTAGTGGAGGAGGTGCATCAGGTCATGTAGACGATCTTACCGTCTGTGGTGACCGAAGTGATAAAGGCTGTCCGGGAAGGAGAACAGAAGGAGAGGAACCGGTCCTCTGGAGGACGGGAACAAACGGAGCCTGAAACGGTTCCTTCTGATGAAGAAGAAGAAGAGGAAGAAGAGCATGCGCTAGGGGCGACACGAGGCTGTAACTACGGGGCTTTTCAACGATGCAAGCCCCCAACTTCTGATGGTAATGGCACTGCTGCTGCTGCTCACCGGTGGGTGAGGGAAATGGAAGCCGTTCTGAATATCAGCGAGTGCCGGGATGATCAGAAAGTGAAGTTTGTTGTCCATTCTTTCGTGGACTCGGCTCTGTGCTGGTAGGACAATATAGTCCAAGCCGAGGGTAGCAGGGCCATTGGGAGGATGAGATGGTCAGAGTTGAAGAAGTTGGTTATTGAGGAGTTTTGTCCTTACTGGGAAATGGATAAAGTTGAGAGAGAGTTCCTGCAGCTGGAGGCGGGAACGATGACACACCAACAGTACACCACAAAGTTTAACGAGATGACACGTCTGGTACCGGATCAGGTGACACCTCTGTCGTGAAAGATCAAGAGGTATATTCAGGGTTTGCCAGCGGATATTCGCAGGCACATGATCGCTGCCCGACCGAGCACGTTTAGGTCGGCGGTGGACTTGGCGGGAAGACTGTATGATGAAAGGGCTGTAGTGGTGGTGGTTGAAGGTAGTAGGAAGGGTGGTGGTGATAGGAATTGGAATGGGAAGAGGTTTGGTCGGGGTAATGCCTCGATGAGCAACAAGAAGGCACGGGTGGATGACCGTCGTGTAGTCACACCGGGTACGGGGCTGAAAAGGTGTGGCAAATGTGGGAAGGAGCATAGCGGGGAGTGTAAACTAGGGTTGAACATGTGCTTCAGATGTGGGAAACCTGGGCATATAGCTAAGGAATGTCGTGCGATCCGATGCTATAACTGTGGCGTGGAGGGCCACGTGACAAAGGATTGTAAGAAGCCTAGGGCTGAGGGTTCTGGGGTGAAGAAGCCGGGGAGTGAAGGACCGAGGGAGAGCGTTAGGGCGTTCACGATGATGTAGGAGGAGGCTAGGACGGACCCTGATGTTGTGTCCGGTACGTTTCTGGTGAACCAAACTTTAGCTTCTGTGTTGTTTGATTCGGGTGCCAGTAGAAGTTTTATTTCTGCTACTCTCTATGCTAAACTGCCTGTTAGTAGTAAACATGTTGATGCGCCATTTGATGTAGAAAATGCCATAGGTAAGTCTACCAGGATTTCAGAATTGATAGAGGGTTGTGATGTGGAATTAGAGGGTCATAAATTTCCGATTAGACCATTTGTGATGACCTTAGGTGGTTTTGACTTGGTTCTTAGGATGCATTGGTTGGCGGACTTCGAGGCGAATACAGTGTGTCGTAAGAAGATGATTCGGTTGATAGCGCCTGACGGGAGTTCGATAACTGTTTATGGGGATTGGCTCACGACGATCCCGAAAGTGATCTCAATGGCGGTGGCTGGAAAGTGCATGAGGCTTGGATGTAGTGCCTACTTGGCATATGTGAAGGAGGTGGATACGCCCACACCACAACTGACTGATGTACCGGTTGTGTGTGACTTTCCAGATGTGTTTCCTGAAGACTTGTCAGGAGTGCCACCTGACCGAGAGATTGAGTTCCAAATTGATCTGATACCAGGTGCCCAACCTGTTGCCAAAGCACTGTATCGATTGGCTCCGACGAAGATGAAAGAGTTGACGGAGCAGTTGCAAGAGCTGCTAGATAAGGGGTTCATTAGACCGAGTATCTCTCCTTGGGGTACTCCGGTCTTATTTGTGAAGAAGAAAGATGGTAGTATGAGGATGTGTATAGACTACTGTGAGCTGAACAATCTGACAGTGAAGAATCAGTATCCGTTACCGAGGATTGATGATTCGTTTGATCAGCTCCAAGGTGCCGGTTGGTTTTCAAGGATAGATCTTCGATCTGGCTACCATCAGCTAAAGGTAAAAGAGCGGGATATTCCTAAAACAGCTTTTCGCACGCGCTACGGTCACTACGAGTTTCTTGTCATGTCCTTTGGTTTGACCAATGCGCCAGCTGCATTTATGGATCTGATGAACCGAGTGTGTCGGCCGATGTTGGATAATCAGTGATTGTGTTTATTGATGATATCCTGATTTATTCAAAGAGCGAGATAGAGCATGCGGGTCACATTCAAGAGGTGTTGGAGACGTTGAGAAGGGAGAAACTGTATGCCAAGTTCTCTAAATGCGCATTCTGGTTGCGCGAAGTCCAATTCTTGGGTCACGTGATGAATCTGGAGGGGATTATGGTGGATCCGGCAAAGGTGGAAGCGGTGATGCAATGGAAGTCCAAAGACGCCATTCGAGATCCGTAGTTTCATGGGTTTGGCGGGCTATTACAGAAGATTCATTCAAGACTTCTCAAAGATCGCTTCTCCACTAACCAAATTGACCCGGAAAAATGTAAAGTTTGTATGGGGTCAAGCTCAAGAGAAGGTGTTCGAAGAATTGAAGATGAGATTGACTCAAGCTCCTGTACTGTCGTTACCTGATGGAAGTGAAGATCTGGTGGTTTATTCTGATGCTTTCTACTCAGAGTTGGGGTGTGTGTTAATGCAGAGAGGAAAAGTTATAGCTTATGCATCCTGACAGTTGAAAGTTCATGAGGTTAACTATCCTACTCATGACTTGGAGCTAGCAGCTGTGGTCTTTGCACTAAAGATTTGGAGGCACTACCTGTATGGGACGAAGTGCATCATTTTCACTGACCACAAGAACTTGAAGTACTTCTTCGCGCAGAAGGACTTGAATATGAGGCAGAGGAGATGGTTGGAGCTCATAAAGGACTACGATTGTGAGATCCATTATCATCCGGGCAAAGCCAACGTGGTGGCGGATGCCCTTAGCCGAAAGGAGAGGCCCGAGCCAATTCGGGTGAAGGCGTACCAGCTGATCATGACCTCTGATGTGATGAAGCAGGTCAAGGAGTTTCAAGATAAAGCCTTAAAAGAAGATTTTCTGAACTCTGAAAGAATGAGAGGTCTGATTACGGATTTGGGTGAAAACACACTCGGTGTTAAGACCCGATTCAGGCGGATGTGGATTCTTCGTGTTGGGGATCTACGGTGAAGATTATAGATGAAGCTCACAAGACTCGATACTCCATTTATCCCGGTGTTACAAAGATGTATCAAGACATGAAGAAAGATTATTGGTGGCCGGGTATGAAGCGTGATGTGGTGGAGTATGTGAGTAAGGGTATGAAGCGTGATGTGGTGGAGTATGTGAGTAAGTGCCTTACTTGTCTGCAAGTGAAGGCCGAGCATCATAAGCCGTATGGGAAGATCCAACCTTTGGATACATCGAAATGAAAGTAGGAGCACATCACCATGGATTTCATTACGAAGCTGCCACGTACTCCGAAAGGGTATGATGCTATATGGGTGATTGTCGATCGCTTGACGAAGAGTGCTCACTTCCTACCGATGCGTGAGACGTATTCATTGAGAGGTTGGCTGATCTGTTCATCAAAGAAATTGTAACTCGTCATGGTGTGTCGTGTCTATTGTATCTGATAGCGACACCCTGTTTACATCCAAATTCTAAAAGAAATTCCATGATGGCATAGGGACGAGGTAACATATGAGCACGGCTTATCATCCCAGACTGATGGTCAGTCAAAAAGGACCATTCAGACATTTGAGGACATGCTTCGGGCATGTGTGATTGACTTTGGGGGAAGTTGGGATGACCACTTACCGTTAGCTGAATTCTCATACAACAACAGCTATCATGCCAGCATTGGTATGCCACCTTATAAGATGCTATATGGTAGGAGATGCAGGACACCCGTTTGTTGGGGTGATATTGGTCATAAAGAGTTAGGGAGCGTCGAGGTGATTGAGGCTACGACTGAAAAGCTCGAAAAGATCAAGTCCTTCATGAAGGCAGCCAAAGATAGACAGAAGTCGTATGCTGATAAACGACGCAGACCGATTGAGTTCCAGGTGGGTGACGGGTTATGTTGAAGGTCTCACCTTGGAAGGGTATCATTCGCTTCAGGAAGCGGGGTAAGTTGAGGCCGAGGTATATAGGCCCTTTCCGAATCATTGCTCGAGTAGGAGAGGTGGCCTATAGACTGGAGTTACCGGATGAGTTAAGTGGAATTCACCCGATATTCCATGTATCTCATCTAAGGAAATGTTTGGAAGATGAGGACATGATCGTTCCACTGGAGGATATCGAAGTCGGGGAACCAAACTTGCCAAAACGGGGGAAAAGTTGTAAATATGGGGGATTAAGAGGGGGAGGGCAACCACTTCCTCCCCACTCTTGAGAAAACACGGCCAAAAGAGAGAAGAGAGGAAGAAGAGAAAAAGAAGAGAAAAAGGGGTGATTCGGGTCGGTTCGGGCTTGAAACTTGTCGTGTAGCAAGTCCAAACAAAGCTCTTCATCTTCTTCTTGTTTGTGTGAATTCTAGAACTCCTAATTTACTTGTTTTCAACCGATTTTGGGGCTGGAGCACATAGAAACCCGTTTTTGATAATGTGTGTGTTTGACCCATTTGGGTGTGATTGTGTATAGTGTGTTTAGAGTGTGATTTCGGGCTTGTGTGTGCTTGAATGGTGCCATAGTATGCTTTCCTAAGGATTAGGAGGGTTGATTTGGGCTTAGAATGAGTTTGGAAGGGTTTGGAGGTCGAAAACCGCGTCTGCAGTTCGGGATGAACTGCAGTCTACGCCAAGTTAGGGCTATGCGACTGGAGGGCCAATCGGCCGACTGAGGGACGACTGAGGTTCAATCGCACGACTGAGGTTCAGTGGCACGACTGGGGGTCCAGACGTATGAGAGGTCATATGACTGAGAGCCCAGTCGCATAGGTGCTCAGTCGTATAGGTGCTCATTCACACAACTGAGAGCCCAGTCACATAGTTGCTCATTCGCTTAGTGTTCAATCGCACCATTGAGGGTCCATTCACATGATTGGAAGTTCATTCGCATGGAAGTCCATTCACAGTGGTCTAGTCGCATGATGTTCAGTCGCATGGAAGCCATGCGACTGAAGGGTGCCCAATCGCCCAAATAGGGCTGTTGTGTACGAGGAGAGGCATAGTTTAATTACTGACTTTCGAGGAAAAGAGCAGGGGTAAGTAATGATGGGGTAGTTCCCGTAAGTACATGTAAGATGGCCATCAAGGCTTTAGAAGTTATGTTGGGCACGATGATAATAGTGTTGCATGTTATGCAGGATGTATGTATGTTAAGTATGATGTAGCCCTGTATGATGGTGATGACCGATGACTGGTAAATATCGATGTTCCTTGTTTCGATACGTGTTTATCTTTCCATGGCTTTACGTGTTATGATTAATGAATGTAATGAAAGTATTATGTAACGTAAAGTGAAAGATAATGAAAGAGGAACATGATGAATGAATGCATGCATTAATAATGAATGGGAGTAATAAAGTCTTGCAAGCAAATATAGGAGGTGAGCAACCTTGTTGTTGCAACAGACTTGAAATGGAATCCCTGTCTTGCGACCTCAGTAATCGTGGCTGTGTGCTACGAGGAGGGTAAAATCCTGACACTGGGATTATCCATTGTATAGAACCATCGCTGCATATCCTAGGTACTGTGGCCAGGAGGGTGCGGTGCGCCGATATAGAAGGTCTATGATAGGCCTTGGTCCAGTACCATGATACAGAAGGATGTTGCATGTGGCAATAGTACACTTATACTCTACCTTAGGTACTGTGGCCAGGAGGGTGCGGTGCGCCGATATAGAAGGTCTATGATAGGCCTAGGTCCAGCACCACGATACAAAAACGTATGTATATAGTGATAGTACCCCTAAACTTTATCTTAGGTACTGTGGCCAGGAGGTGCGATGCACTGTTATAGAATGTCTATGATAGGCCTAGGTATAGTACCACGATACAGAAAGATAAGGTTTATGGGTGATGGAGAGGAAAGAGTTAAAGATGAAAGAATGTGAAAGTTAAAGATAGATAATGAACGAATAAAAGACAGAGAATGAATGAAAGTTAAAGATAAAGAATGAATGAATGAAAGAACGAGAAAAGAAGATAATAATGATATTATCTATGTGTATGTATGATGTATGATCGCATGATATTAAAGAACGGTTTTAACAATAGAAAAGTATGTTTTTATTTTAAAACTAGAACTCACTCAGCAACGCTGACTTTTTATGTGTTTCCAGTTGGCAGATAAGGTTGCTGAGGATGGCACGAGGCGGCTACTCAGCTCTTTTGGAATGACATTCTTTTGTTTAATGCTTTTGTGATGTAATACAACAATATATATTTTGTAATTGATGAATGTTGTATTAACTGGCAAAAGTATTTATAGTAAAATGAAAAGTTATTACCAAAGCTTCCGCTGCATGATTTTAGTAAAGATTATATAATGATTTGTGTTGAAAGCGATGATAACAAGCTGTGAGGTGCCCGGGAACGGGGCCTTACAAGTATGCAAGATCCTCTAGCGAGACCGGTGGAGACTCATCTGTTGTTGATGAGATTCAATGCATTGAGTGTGCCTTAGGTCAAAGGCGAGGACATATACGAGGTGTTGGTCGCGTGGTGAGACATCCCACCCCTGATTTTTCTAGCTCACAACCTCCAACACAACATTTCCAAGATGAAGTTGCAGAGCTTGGACAAGAACTTAAACAACAACAACAAAATAAATAAACTATACAACAACAACAACAAATCCAACAACAACAAATCCAACAACAACAACAACAACAAATACAAGAGATGCAACGACTGCTCCAAGAGCATATGGAAATGATGCGTTACTGGCAGCAGCAACGACCACCTGGTGTCAATTACAGTTTGTATTTTTATTAGATTTTATGAAACTTTAAACTACTTTGAAGTTGTATGAATTATTTGTGTGTTAAACTTGAATGTGATTTGCACTGATTATAAGTTTATTAAATTTGTATCAATTATCTGTTTGTTAAAATTTTATAAAATAATAGGTTCCTGCAAAAAAAATAAAAAAAATATTATCAATAGCGACGATATATCGTCGTTATAGACAAAAATATAATATTGTAAAAAAAAGTAAATACAGTCTATAGCAACGACATGTCGTCACTATAGACTGTTATCTGTTTTAAAAAAACATATATATTATCTATAGTGACGACAATTTTTTTTATTCGTTAATTTCAAAACCACGACACTTATAGGGTCGACATGTCGTTCCTATAGCTAACTTTGTGCCGATGGCGTCTATCCTGACGATATTTTAGCTTATAACTCCTAATTTTTTGAGACAAAATCTATAGTGACGATATGTCGTTGCTATAGATCAAATGGTCTGTAGCGACAACTTGTCGGTGTCATTTTGTCGTTGTTATAGACCCACTTTCTTGTAGTGACTAACGTGATCAAGGGTCGAAAAGAAGTATACAACGTAAATAGTCCAACTATTAAGGTGGAAGAGATGAGAGTTTTGTTACGGATTCAAGATTTAGGTGATACAAAGCAGAATTAAGAATAAGAATGATAGAGTTAATCCTTTGTTGAAGATATGTAAAAAGAAAAAGTCAAGGTAAATGAAGAAAAGTTTTGAAGGATATTACTAATATTAGTTTATTATTTGTTTAAGTGTTAGGAGATAATTGTTAGATTTTACTTTATCTAATATACTGAGTTATATTAGGAATTAGAATTGAAATAAAATGCAAGGTAAATAATATGAGTTATTATTTGTTTTAGTTATACAATATACAAAATGTATATGCCTTTCCTTTTATTAAAAAAAGTTATATATCTAGATTAACAGAAAAGCTTAAAAAATAAATTTAGACGGTCTATGACATGCGTATAATTTTTTTCATCTATATCTATATCTATACTAGTATAATAAGTAAAAAGAAGGGGTAGAATAATAATTTCCTGAAGGTTCAAGACGCCAGCTGAAAAGTCTCCTGTGTAAACTCCTCCTCATCTACACTTTATTCCAACTTTACCCCTCGTTCAGTTATCCCCTCGTTCCATTGCCACATTCATCTGCCTCCTTCAATAACTGATGAACCCTTCTTCATTCATTAGCTCTTCAATCCCGCCCCCTTCAAGATGATATATATTGCTTCTTTATCTCTTTCAATTTCAAGGTAAATCACTTTTGCCAGCCTGATTCTTTGCCTACACGTTGTAGATTTCGATTCACTTTTGCATCAATGACTAAATGTTTTAGTTCATAGTTGTTTGGAATGTTAATGACCTTTATCCAGCTTTTACTTAAATGTTGCTCATCTGAATTGGGGTTTTGATGGAGTACTGATTTGAGTTTTTTATATGAACTTGAGGTTTTGAATTTTTTTTTTGTTCTTCTTCAAATTCAAAGTTTGCTGAGACTTGGGTTTTTTATTTTGATGCAACGATCGATTTTTCTAATTTGTTTGATCATATACTAAATGATATTTTAGGCTTGATCAAAAGAAGAGGTGGAGGAAGGCTATGGGGGATGAGGAAATGCTACCATCTTCATTCTGGATTCCAGTTTTAGCTACTAACCTTTCTTTACAAGCCGATTTTTCATGTTTATTTTTAATATGTATTTCTTTGAATGTGTTAATCAAGTTATTTCATCCATAGCTTCTAATCTATATTTTCGTGGCTCCAAAATCTATGTAATTAAGAACAACGATTGTACCATTGGCTAACACAACATAATTACTTTTAAGTAAACATAATAGGCTTTTGTGAAACATTATACGAATAAAAAAGTAATATAAGTACTATATAGTATAATGAGTGAACTGATAAATTAACAGAAAACAAGTACATTTTTAATTTATTATTACCGCCGCAACGTGCGGTCACTTACTAGTTAGATTTTAATAAGCGAACCTATTGATTATTGGCCAATCAGTGGCTTGTAAGTGATCATATTTGTCGGTTAAAACAATTTGATCCTATGTTCCTAACTAACAATGTGAAAATATTAATATCAATTTTCAATTTTGTTCCATTAATAGTTATAGCCTAACTGTTTGTTAACTATGTTTGTTTTTTTTATAACGTATTGCTTGTGATGTGTTATGTGATATGACTTACATAATTAAAATAAAAATATAAATATATCATTCAGTTTTTGCATCTCTTTATTTCCAAGCTACTCAACCATCGTTAAAAATGTTACGTTCAATAACTTCATAAAGTGATCTTTTATGAAAAAAATTGAGTTTATATATTTATGTCTTAAATTTTAACTATGTTATGTGTCACGTTATTGTTTTTATAAATTATATAAACTTGTTATCTAACATTATGTTTTACAATTAAAATTACATAATAATATGCTTTCACCGATATATTTTTTAAAACCCATAGTGTTGAAAATAACATAATTTGTTATTTTTGATATTGGCTTTTTTAGGGTTTATATAAACTTGTGATAAATCATTATCTATTACAATTAGAAGTACACAATTATGCACTTTCACCAATGTATATTTTAAAACTCATAGAGTTGAAGATAATACAATGTATTATATTTTATATTGTTTTATTTATAAATTATATAAATTTGTTGTTATTAAAAGCACAATGATATTATTCACCAATGTATTTTTCAAACATCTTAGTGTTCAAGATCATGGGCGAAGCGGCCCCCTCTTTGTTTCGTCAGTAGTGTTAAATTTTAGTTCGTTAGTGTAATTTTTAACCCGGTAGTGTAAATTTTTATATAAATATCGAGTTCCCTCCCCCCTCCCAATAAATATTAATTTCGTCCCCGCCACCATATGATAATTTTCAAGCTCCATCACTGTTCAAGATAACACATTTACGATAAAAAAAGATAATGAGATATTGTATTATTTTGTCATTGTTTTTAATATATTAGATTAAATAGTTGTTAATTTATTATTGTGGTTTACATATTAGAAATACACAATATTATTATTCCATCATTATGGCTTTTTAATTCATTATTTTAGAAAAACACAATAATATTTAGAAAAACACAATAATATTTAGAAAAACATAATAAATAACAAAAATTCACAATAAACCGCATTAAAAGCACAATTACGAGATACAACTTAAAACGTAAAAGATTTTATTATATTTACAACTTGATATTAACCATTGATTAAAAATATTAATGATTGATATTACTAAGAGACTTTTTTATTTGAAGTTTACTTAAATTATAAAGATGTTAAAGGAAATGATGAACGCTAGTTTTTTAAATTTATGCAACAAGAAAGGGTAATTACGGAAATTTGCATTTTGTAACAACTTACAAGTTCCAATCAAACAAAATGAAAGTGACCTGCTCATTGAAAGGGTCAACGTTGACGCTTCCATGATCCATCCACTGTTTGGGAATTTGGATGCACAAAATCTATATGCCTGCAATTTACTTTTGAAATTTAATGATTAAATTTTAATATGTTTAACTAAATTCAATAAAACTAATTTTAACAAAAATAACCATGTAAGTTTTATTGGTTGTGCAAATTTCGAACAGTTAAAACTATAAATCAAACTTATTATTATTTTATTAGTTTTTCTCAAAGTTAAAGGGTACTTCTACCTAAAAAGGTAAAAAATTAATTAGTATGTTACCTGATTTTACTAAAATATAAACTAGCTGAAATGGTTATAAATTATATAGAAGTGTAGGACTGATTCCACTAAAAAAAAGTCAATCGAACCGAGTTTAAGTTTAAACTATAACTCAATTAGTAAACAAACTAATACTTGTGCATTCATACACCAAGATTGATTATCTTTTCGTGTTTTTTGAACAAACATATAATAGTATATGTAACTATGATTAAAAAAATAAAGTTATACATTGTGAAATATAAATTGACATAATAATTATATATAAGAATAAATAAAAATAGTTAAATACATAATAGAAAAAGCCAATCTCTTGAGTTCATAGGATTACTCGGTAGACAAACTCAACTCATGTTTTAGAAATAAAGCTTGAAGCAAGCTAATATCAAGCTCAAATTTAGTCTAGATCCAACTCTATAACCCGACTTGTTTACATTCTTAAGATTTAGACGTTTTACACATAAATAGAATAGAAATTTATAATAACATAACAATATTAAAACCGTTTGCTTTTTATAATAAAAGAACTTTTGAATAACTTCAGATAACAATATATATAACAAAGTCATTATTTTATGTTGTACCAAGTTAAGATTCCATCTAGCTCAAAGACATAATAGTCAAATACTTTCCTGTTGTTAAGTTTGCCCTACATTTCTTGCAATATTTCTTGATCACATTCTCCTATGCACGAATGAGTGGTACTCTTTGTAAGAAAAGACAATACTCAATTACACAAATATTCCTATGGAAATTAAGAAGTTCCACATCATGAATTCTAGTGAGGGGGTAGGGGTGGGGTGGGGTGGGGTGGGGTGGGGTGGGGGTATACCCCATAATTCATTCTGTCGTGGGCTACCATTTGTCTTTTGTTGTGGAATTACATGACACTACCAAACAAATATGATATCTCTCACAAATTTGAAAAACTTTAATTTGGAATGATAGAATGAAAAGTAGCAACAATCAAATAATAAAACAAAATTAAACAAGTTAATTAAAGGAACTGATTTGTTTTAATTACAATAAAATTTAGTGACTTCAAGAAATGACAAAAGAAAGGCCGGCTAGGACTCCTATTTGGCTTACTCTTTACCCTTTCTAATTTACTTACTATGCATTCACTCGCATAATCACAATTATGTTATATATTTTATTTCAAATGTTTTCTATAAAATTTATTCATTTTCTGAGTATTATATTAAAATCCATGATTAATTATAATTATACCTTTTTGTTTATAAACGATATGTGCATGTATTAGTGTTGAGTAAAGTTTTCAATATCAAAATCCTTTTATTACATGATAAGTGGAATGCCTCGTTTATGTGTTCAAGTTTCTTGAGCTTTAATGATTTTATAAATATTACTCTTAAGGATTACTAGTTCAAGTCAAGTAGCATCTGATCTGATCAGAATTTTACTACAAATATGAGATCATATGCAAGGTTATATGCTTGTAAATAGCCTATGAAGAACACAGTTGTAGATTCGTAATAATATTCAAAATTCTAATCAACAAGTTATAGAAAGCGAAAATGAAATTATATATAACTATCATGAGAAACCCTATGCACCTATACCTAATTAAGTTAATATGCAACTCGTAATCTTTTTGCATGGTGAGATATTACTACAAATTATATATATTACTAGTTTTAGTAACCCGTGTAATACACGGGTTGACAATATAAAAACAATATAATTCATAAATGTATAAATATTTCATATGATTAAGTTACGTATTACTATAACAATAAAAAATAAAAAGTTACATTTATAAATTATACATATTCATATACTTTTTTAAATAATATAATATATAATTAACTCATTTAAAATTAAAACAAGTTGTGTTAAAATCACATTAATCTAAAATAAATAATATATCAATAAATATTTTTTTATTTTTAAGTTTTTTTAAATTGAATCTTATTCAGCTATAAAAATATGTATTGTTCAAAATAATATGATTACACAATTAAGTTGATAATATAAAAAAATTAAATTAAAACAAAATAAATTGTCACTATTAATTGAGTTTCTTAAAATAAAAATCTTGACTAAAATAATATATTAGTTTAGGCGGAAAATTCTTTTGAGGAGTAATATGAGAGTGACATGTGGCATCTTAGTTACTCTTTTATTATATAGTATAGATGATATTGAAAATGAAATTATAACTATTATGCGAAACCCTTTGCACCTAGACCTATGTAAATATTTTTCAAGTTCCTTATTTTATTGTTATTAATTTAAGAAAAGTTACACCATAAAAACAAATAATTTTTTATGTAATTTATGTATAGTATTGCTATATTAGTTTAGTAAAAAATCATATAAAAACATCAATGTGCTTGGTTGTTTATAAGATATAGGTTGCTTGCTATTATATAGTTTACGTAATTATTTTATAAGTTGCTTGATTATTTATGCAACTTACATAATTATGGGCAGACGCATTTTTCCCTCACCCAAATGACATGTGTCACATTCGACTAGCTATGTACATTGCCCATGCTAAACTCATTTTCTACAAAAACTAGCCTCTATATTATCTATGTATCTATATGATATTATAATACATTTAAGGAGGATGAGATTTTCTTTCATTATATTTTAAACGTTTAAACAGTAAAATTCTTTTTTTATAAATTGACTAAATTAATTCTCTGTTACCCATACATGTCAATTACATGATTGAATACAAAAAGTAATTAAATAATATTAGTTTATATGAACACAGTTGTAGTTATTTACCATGAAGTACGTTTCGCACAAAAGGATACTTCGATCATACATAAATTGCCTCTTGCATGTGTAGGTGATAATTATATTTAGATCTCATCTAATATATTATGAGAACTCACGAGGACAAATCTTAAGCATTCACATCCATACACACATACACTCACATATATATCACTTTATATAGACCATAAAAATAAATCTAAATATATATATTGATATGTATATGTCCATATATTAGGTTTTTCAAAATAAACACCTTATATTACAATTATAAATCACATGATCTAAAGAAATACATCAAAACTCATTATAAAAATCAAAACTAAAAACCTAGATGTATCATTACACAGGTTAAAGGTAACGTTATATACATGTAAACACATTAGTTATAACCAGATATGATGAATGATACCTTATCCTTACACTTGTAATAAAATTTTATGTTTTACTAAATTATTATATTTTATATTTAATCCACACTCTATACTTATATATGTAATTAAATACAACCTTCAGTGCATATGTGTATATATGGTTTTACTCACTACATGTAGAGAGCTCAATCTCTCTCCCAAATCAACATGAAAGCCGAACTTCGAGCAAACCCTACTTCAACTTCTTTATCAAACTCAAACCTTTTCAACTCACACCAAAACCCACTCTCTGTTGCACTCAAAGGCTGCTTAGGCAACCTTGATGGCGCCTGCATCGAAAAGCTTCTCTTGCACTGCGCAAACGCGCTCGAAAACAACGACATCAATTCGGCTCAACAAGTCATGTGGGTCCTAAACAACGTCGCTTCTTCCTCTGGTGACCCGAACCAAAGGCTTGCATCATGGTTCTTGAGGGCACTTGTGTCTAGAGCTTCAAGGGTTTGCCCTACACCCATGAGTTTTAATGGTGGAAGGAGTGCACTTCAAAGGAGACTCATGAGTGTCACTGAGTTAGCAGGGTATGTTGATCTTATCCCTTGGCATAGGTTTGGGTTTTGCGCATCGAATAGTGCTATTTTCAAAGCGATACAAGGGTGCTCTAAAGTTCATATTTTGGACTTTAGTATCACCCATTGTATGCAATGGCCTACCCTAATTGATGCGCTGGCTAAGAGGCCTGATGGGCCTCCTAGCCTACGCATATCGGTCCCTTCTTGGAGACCCTCTGTTCCTCCATTTCTTAATGTGTTAACCGAAGAAGTAGGTCTACGGTTAACCAATTTCGCCAACTTTAGAAATGTTCCATTTGAGTTTAATGTGATTGAGGTTTCACCATCCCTAGAAGATTCTTCGATCAACTTCAATTACGAGTTTCTTTTAACCCAAGCGAACCTCGTCGAGAGGATGAGGAGTTAGTGATCAACTGCCAAAACTGGCTACGTTACATGCCCGATATAGCTTCGTCAAAAGACTCATTCCTTGAGCTAATAAAAAGCTTGAATCCTCGCATCCTAACAATCGTTGACGAAGATTGCGATTTGGGTTCATCAAGTTTAGCATCAAGAATCACCACTTGCTTCAATTTCTTATGGATGCCCTTTGATTCGTTAGAAACTTTCTTGCCAAAAGACAGCCCTCAAAGATTGGAGTATGAAGCTGATATTGGGCACAAAATCGAAAACATCATCGGCTTCGAAGGGAGACAAAGGATAGAAAGACTAGAATCAGGATCTAAATTCTCCCAAAGAATGAAAAATCTAGGGTTTTTCAGTGTCCCATTTGGTGAAGACACACTTAGTGAAGTGAAGTTCTTGCTAGATGAACATGCAAGTGGTTGGGGAATGAAGACTGAAGATGACATGATTGTGCTCACATGGAAGGGGCATAACTCAGTGTATGCAACCGCATGGTTTTCATATGGGTTTGATGATCAAATGATGGGCCATGCAGAAGCTAAGAACACAGGGTTGGAGACCATTAGAGCACCATATTAGCTAGAGGAGTGATGGTGAAATGTACATAGGTAGGTTGGTTAATCCCTGCAGAGAGGTGGGGTGAGAAGAAAGTGACTAAGTTAGTGCCTTTTTTTCAGTAGTCAGAAAGCTGAAAGGCTGCAAAATGAGCAGAAATGAGGGTGCATGAAGACAATGAAATCTTTCTTTCTTTTCTCATTTTGTAGCTTTTTTATTTCAAGAAGTTTAGAGCTAAGTAGTTTTTGACATGCTTTATGTTTTATTTCTCTCTCTTAATATACTCATTTGCTTTTTTTATTATTTATGTTATCAAAATTTTTTCATTAAAAAATCACTACTGTTTTTATTTTTTAACATCAATGCAGATTGAAAATGGATTTTGGTTTCTAAACTTAGCCTTTTAGTGAGTATACGTATCAACCAATACCCTTAAACTAAACATAACACTTTCAAGTATACTCTTAATTAATTCCAGACCCTCAAGGCAAACGCCACATTAGTTAATGAGAGATTCAAATTTACCGTTACATACTCAGATATGATAACTTGTTTATCATAAAACATGTACATGATAGTACTAGGAAAAAAATCTAGTGGCAGCATCATTCATGGGTGTAATTTTGCGTGTACATGAACCAATTTAATTTAGGCTCAAACTTAACCAAAACCAAAATTTCAGTTTTTCGGTTTACAGAAAACAATCACGTGGTTTTCATTTTTTGGTTTTACGTTTTTCGTATGGGTTTGATTCGGTAGGTCGGCTTTCGATATTACTTTTGTGCTATTGAAGAAAAAAATCAGCCCAAAATATTAAATTTTGGCCTAAGAGTTTGCTAACCACTTATTAATTCACTATTACACCTGGTATACCTCAGGCAGGGTTCTAATGTTGAGTTTTCCATGTCAAATTAACCACTTTAACTGAAAATAAAATTGAATCAACCAAGAAACCAGAGTGTTTTTATAGTTGGCGTTTATAAGTTGGCCGAAATAGAAAACGATATCACTGACGGACGTTATCAGGAGCAACGGATCCCACTTAACCTAAACGGATTACACATCGTTAATCCACCACTAAGATGAGGGATCAACAACCACTAGCCTAAACTAGGAAAAATAGACTATTACCAGCAGTCATCGAGGACATCCTACGCCGGTAAGTCCAACTTCGGTTGTTGTTTGTATGAACTAACATTCTCACTTGTACCATTTAGTCGTTTGTCGGCGAGGATTGTTGCGATGAGAGTTTCTTCGGAAAAATTTTCATATACCAACAATCTCTTTCAGCCTATAATGGTAACCTCTATGTTTTTCACATTTACTATACCATATGTGTTAATTAATTAATTTGATCGTAACCATTATGTATGAATTGGTGAAATCAGAATTCATTATCTCGCAAATGAGCATACATATTTGTCCCCTTGTCTAAGTAACAATCTCGTTTGTGCTAGTGCATACTTCTGTATGTGTGGCTCATGCCCTCTGAATAGATGGTTTATCATAGGTTTAGAAAATGTGCAAGGAGTGGCCTATTAAGGCCCATGTAAATAAATAATATACAAGTAGGTGATGCATGGCTGCTATGAATATATGTGACTTGTCTATGGTTGATTAGTGTAATAATCATTATATGGACCATTTGTGTACACTCATTTTAGTACTAAAAATGATTTATTACTCACAATATATTACAACGCTTATCAAGGCTCATTAGTGTATTAATCGATGATATACATGTCTTTACATCAAAATCACTTATTATGGCCTAATATAATTTTGTTTAACCTAAACCAACTCACTAACTCATTATAAGGCTCATCAAAGCCCATTAGCCTACTAATAATCATATATTTCAAATCAAAATGATGTGCTATGGCCTAATATGAATCTACTTAACCTAAACCAACTCATCAATGCATTACATGACACCATTGCTCCTTGTTTATTGTTCTTTATCAACCGCGTCACAACCATCTTGAGAACGCCACTAAACATCGACACCACACCACTATGAGTTGATAATTTTATTGAACCTAAGTTTACATTTTCCTTGATTGAACCATAGTTATCGTATCACACCCAATCCACGGGCGCGACCTGTTGTATCACAATAACAATAATAAACAACGGAAGTCTTACATTTAAGACTAGAAAACTAGACTGAATTAAAACCTTACTATACATATATAATCACGCAACCCTTGTAGAAGACTACATAAGGCTCGGCAAAACAACGAAAGCAAAAAGAAAAAGTCAAGCGAAATCCATATTTCAAGCGAATGCTGATTCCACACGAGAGGCTGGACCCGCACGAAAGGCACAACCGCGCGACAAGTCTGTCGCGCGAGAACTTATAGTTTTAGTATAAATTTGTAATTTTCGTTTTGTAATCTAGTCTTTGATCATTTTTCATTCCAGAACTCTTGTATTACTGTGTGTTTTCGCACAAGACCTGTCATAGGTTGTTTTGTTCAATACAAGAAGTATATTTTGATCAATTCGATTCTTTTCTTATTCCAATCATGTTTACATTCCGCATTCACATGATTGAGATCGTGATTTGATTATTTCTGGGAGAAATCCATAGTTTTACAATTGGTATCAGAGCATTAGGCTCTAGAATCACGATTTGAAGAAGTTTTAGATTGATTTCTACTCATTTCTTGTGGTATTCATCATTGGTTACTTGAGATTAAGCCATGGTGATGTTATGCTGCCAAAATTTTGAGAATTTGGATTGAATTGCACTGATTTAGTGGACTTTAGTTGAACTTTAATCATAATTAAGTTTAAAAATTGAACTAAACTCATTAAATCGGACTAAAATGAGTATAATCTGACTTATTCGGTGATTTGGAGGTGATTTTCGCTCGAAAACACACTTGGAGAATTGATTGTGCGTGAAAATTGGACTTTTCGCGTGCGAAATTAACAATTTTCGCACAGGCGGTTTTTGGCATTTTCGCGCGAAAATAATTTGTTGGAAAAGGAAGCTTTTGTCCGAACATCTATTTCGCGCGAGGATCATTCTCGTGTGATACTCATTTTCACACGAGTCAAGTATTTTCGCACCAGTTTTCAAGATTCAATAATCTCTAATTCAATTCCACAGAATGTCTTCATCTACTCCTAACTTAAAGCTATCTACTGCTTTGGTTGCTCAAATTGTTACTAAACCGGAGGAGGAAGAAAATTTGTTTGCTGAGTTTGTATCAGATGATCTGTTGGATGGTATATTTGTTGAGAAGGAAACAGAAAAAGAAGAAGTTACAGTTGCGGAAAGTGCTGAGAAGGAAGAGAAGACAGAGAAGGTGGTTAAGAAGGAAAAGAAAGAAGTTGAAGAGTACACTGTTGAGCCTCCAGTCAAATATCAGGTTGAAGATCTAAAGACTGTTGATGTTGCTCCAGTAGAAGAACCAGTTGAGGCTATGAAAGCATTCATGGTGAAAAGGGTTGAAGAGCCTGAAGGAGAAAGCTCAGAACCAAAGGTATATGATGATTTATACACAAATACTTGTGTTGAGAAAGTTCAAAGGTATAGAGTTCATAATGAGAACTTGATAATGGAAGTTGAAAAATTTCAATATCAAGCTCGAAAACATAAGTCAAATGAAAAGATTTTTAAAGAAAAACTTGATGGTTTAAATAAAACGGTTTACAACTTACAATTAAATCTTCATGATAAAGAATGTACAAATAATGATTTGACAAATAGAATTAATGAACTCGCCTTAGAAATCAATAGACTCAACAGTGAACTAGCTTCGGCTAAATTGACTGTTGAAAAGTTTGAACTTTCATCAACTATGGTTGAATGTATTATCAAGTCACAAATGACATAGAAGATAAAAGGAGGAAAATGTGGTGTTGGATTTTCAAACATCGCTCCTCCAATTAATCATGATTATTCATGTTTACCTTCATCTGATGTCATTTCTGATTCTGATATGAGTTATGGGATAGGTTTTTCTCCATCCTCAAACTTAAAACCTTCAGTCAAAGTAAATTTGACTGTTGATCCTATCACAATAACTAAACCTAAACAATCAACTGAAAATTCTTGTGCACATATTGTGAAGGTGGATGGTTTGGTTGAAGAGTGGGAGAGTGACTGTGAGAGTGAAACTAAAAGTGAAAGTTTGAAAGATAAGAATGTAAATGATTTCAGATCTGATTGTAATCAAACTTCATCAAGAAATGAAAAGATTATTGATTTGAATGTGCCAAAATTAAATATTAAATGTAATTGAATGAAAATCAAAGGGCAAATCAGAAAGCAAAACTTGAAAAGGACTTTAAAAGTAGATTTGTTTCTAAAGGTTTAATTGAAAATGAAGATCATATTTTTAAAGAAACGAATTTTCGATTCTTTAAAAATAAACTTCATCATAATGCTAACTTTGTGAATCAAGATATTTGTAGCCCAGATTTACAAGTGAAAGCTCATTCGTCATCCTTTCTAAAAATTGAAAAGCCCGGTCCTTCTCCAGCATCCATTCGCATATCAAAGCCTGGTCCTACTCCAGAAAATTCTAAGACTGGTCCAATTTCAGCATCATCACTTCCAAAAGTCAAAACTGCTAAATCTCATATTACAAGTGGTCACAATTCACCAATTTCCTCGAATTTGCAAAAGATGAACAAGCAATTATCAAATGAAGCAAAGATTCGAGAGACTGTGCATAGTGTCAAACCAAAAAGTCAATCTGACTTTGGTTTTTATGACAATTTTTATAATTGTCATCCACAGTTTGTTTTCTACACACAACAAAGAAAATGTTGTCAGTGTGGAAATATAAATCATTTAGCAAATAATTGTCCTTTTTGACAAAAATCATTAAGCAAACAATGATTTCATAATTCTATTGCTCATAATAGAAAAATGTTTTTCACTCGTGGAAATTTGCGAAACAAATGAAATCAAAAGTTGATAATGCTTATAATGTCGAAAAGCACAAGAATCTGAAAAATGATTTAAAAGATAAATCATATTGCAAAGTGTGAATGAAAAGACTGATGTGCTAAACAAATATAAAAATCTTAAATCATTTTGTTTAAATGCAGCACAGAATGTGCTCAAGTCTTGTTTGACTTGGGTACCAAAGACTAAGTAATTCTTTTACTTATGCAGGAACGACCGCAAAAGATCATTGAAAGCTTATGGGTGTAGACAGCGGTTGTTCAAAGACATATGACAGGAAACTTACAATTGCTTCTAGATGTTCAGTCATATAACGAAGAAATTTGAAAATACAACTTTGAAAATTTATTTTTGGCCTTAAGGGGAGTCAAGATTGGATTATTCAATAAAAAATGAATTTTCATAATTAAATGAGAAATGATATTACAAAGTTCTAAAAGAGTATAAGTACTTTCAAAGGCTTAAATTCGAATAGACTTGGATTATGTTTGATGTGTCGATAGACTTTGCTTTCAAAAATGAAAAGATCATAATTGAGTGATTAAAACTTGAATTAAGTGATATGAATTAGTGGGGAACATATCAGGTTTCTGTGACAATATCAAAAATGTTCTAACACAGACTGAGAGTTATAATCTTGTCATACTCAAGCCTGTATTTGTTTGATTCAGTGATTATCATAATATATATATATATATATATATATAAGAGAAAATACAAAAAGACAAAAAGAAATAAAAAGACAAAAGGAAAATAGTTGAGCAAATAATTGAGCAAAAAGATGCCAAAAGGCCATATAGGATATAAGATGCCAAGAAGCACAACAAATTAAAAGATATGTCTAAAGACATACATACTATATGGTATATATTTTCTATTTTGAGAATATTTTCTGATCATGGAAGGCAAAATCAAAAGATGGGGCATGTAAGTCCGGATGGCTTGTAAGTCCTAAACATCTTGAGAGGGCAGACGTAAGTCCGGATGGCTGTTAGTAAGTCCTTAAACTTGTTAATATTCCGTGATTAAGAGATATTTCTCAGGCTAGTTATGCTCAAATAGTTTATTTTAGGAATCAATAAATGGTATCACTGATCAACAATGCATGGTTTAAGTCAATTTGGGGTGACTTGAAATCTCAACAGTGTCTTGAAGGATAATAAGTATTTTACAGAAGTTCTGATTGTGGGATCCACTGAATTATATTAAATCAAACAAAACATGATATGTATCACTCCTTATGTTTCTGAGTAAAACCTGAAGTACAAGTTTAAAAAGGACAAAATATATTGACAATCAACTTAACCAGTTTATTTTAAATAAAGCTGGACAGAGTCTTGACTTGATAAAGAACTATATGATCTCATTTTGAAAATTCTTACAAGAAAAGGAAGGTTCCAGTTCATGCACCAGTTCCTCCAAATTCTTTGAAGCAATTTATTTCTTGGAGTTGTGAAAAGGATTCAGGTCAAGCTGTGATAAAATGTATTGATAGATCATACAGAATCATCAATCCAGCTGACTTAATGAAATTCGGCAAAGACGACTTGAACCAGCTACTACACTGTCCTATTTCAGCTGATGAGTCTGTTTACTTTTTGTCTTGCCAATATGTCTGGATGACAGATCGAATCCTTCGAAATAAATGGTACGCTTATTCTGGTACTTACAAGAGAGCAAATGTTGACTTTGACTAATGATGTTTCACCGAGCCTAGGGGGAGATTGTAGAAGACTACATAAGGCTCGGCAAAACAACGAAAGAAAAAAGAAGAAGTCAAGCGAAATCCATATTTCAAGCGAATGCTGATTCCACGCGAGAGGCTGGACCCGCGCGAAAGGCACAACTGCGCGACAAGTCTGTCGCGCGAGAACTTATAGTTTTAATATAAATTTGTAATTTTCGTTTTGTAATCTAGTCTTTGATCATTTTTCATTCCAGAACTCTTGTATTACTGTGTGTTTTTGCACAAGACCTGTGATAGGTTGTTTTGTTCAATACAAGAAGTAAATTTTGATCAATTCGATTCTTTTCTTATTCCAATCATGTTTACATTCCGCATTCACATGATTGAGATCGTGATTTGATTATTTTTAGGAGAAATCCATAGTTTTACAACCCTTGTGTTTAATAATACAAAATAAAACTATATGAAGTGGCCCAAGCAGTCTTAACTCAGTCATTGTCTTCTATACGAAAAGTTTATTTATTCATAACCGCTAAGCCCTCACGACCTAGCTAATGCCTTCCGACACCACCTGATGCTGCATCACAAGCTAAAGCACATCAACAACAACATTTTTGGTGAGTAATAATCAGTGACTTTATATAGTTAGACATTACAAACATGACGCTGGGTAGGTTAAAGGCGCCCCAGCCGACCAAACCGGGACACTTCACTTTAACCAATCCCAAAGGATGCAACCCGGTGGTTGGTGATTCAATCTAGTGTCTTTTTCACACCAAACCTAAGAATGTGCCCCTCCTACCTAGATGGATCCAACTAAATGACATATACCCCAAGGTAAGAACAAGTTTCATTCTATGTGACGACCTGCTATTGTGCCCAGTGTTGCTCCACGTATACTCCTTTCAAATACCTTGATGATTTGCATGTGGCTAACACTAACCCTGCCAGGCCCGTTCCCGGGCACCTCACAGTTGGTAGTTCATCGCACATAAAACATACAATTATTTAAAACATTGCAGCGGAAATTAATTAAAACCATTTCTTATATAAATATAACAACTTTTGCAAAGTAATACAATACGTTTAACAACTTCAAAATACTATAATTGCATTACATCACAAAAATGTCATTATTATACGAATGGATGCCATCCCAAAAATGCCAAGTAGCTGCCCCGTGCCATCCTCAGCAACTATCACCTGCCAACTGGAAAACACATAAAAGTCAGCGTTGCTGAGTGAGTTCTAGTTTTGAAAATAAAATACTTTACTTTAAATATACTCTCTCTTTACTTTCATACGTGGTCATGCATCATATGTATAGATAGAGAATATTACTTTTACTTTCATTAACATTCATCATTCATCATCATATTCATAGCATGTTTTCATTTCATGCTTTCGTTATCATTCTCTTATCTTTATTCCCATTCTTCGTAATGTACTCATTATCATTCTTTTACATTCATACTTGTTTACTTACTTACTTTCTTTCTTTAGTATGTTACGTCATTCTTTTACATTCACATGGATGATGAACAATACCCCAAACATTATGCATGAAGCTGATACTGGACCTGTGGTAATTAAACCACGAACATTGTGCATGAAGCTGATCCAGTCACCTAGGGCAAGTCATCTCTCCCCTTCATACAAACCGTTGGTTCTACCCCGAACATTATGCACGAAGCTGATGCTGGACCTGTGGTAATTAAACCACGAACATTGTGCACGAGGCTGATCCAGTCACCTAGGGCATACCAAAGGGCCTTGTCAATCTCAAAGATTGACCCTGTGTGCATCCTTTGGGGTAGCTAACCCGCATCACAGTTGAGCTAACGACAACATGGTCATACACCTCCTTTCTTTTGCTTGCAAGCCATTCGTTCGATCATTACGTTTTACTTTTCATCATTGTTATCTTTCTTTCGTTACGTTATTCTTACGTTCATTTATTCATTCGTCATACTACGTAAAGTGATAACATAATATTTAACGTATTTCATAACATAAAATAAATACGTTTTATTACTGTGAAGATAAAACATTATACCCGTCATACATCATACATACAACCCATAACCCTAAAACATCTCACACTTATACTTAAATTGGGTAATCATTACCCATAAGTCAACTTTAGTCAAAACCCTAGACTTTCTGTTTTTCCCAGACTTTCAGAAAACTATTCTAAGGGTCTAGATGCATGGGCACTATTTAGCGCTTCTGCCGTGTTCAGACGTTTTGCCCCTATGCAGACGTCTGGACTTTAACTTAGTCACTTTTTACCTTAGACGCATGGGCCTATTTAGGCGCATGGGCCCTGTTCAGACGTTTGGGCCTACACTTAGCCATTTTTCTACTTAGACGCATGGGCCTGTCTAGGCGCATGGGCACTATTCAGACTGTTGGGCTTTTGGGCGGTTGGGCACACTTAGAAAATCAAACCGTTGGACGCATGGTCCACTGTTTAGACAGTTGGGCATCACATTTGCACTTAAACAACATAAATCAATCCCAATTCGTCCCTAATCAGATTCTATGCTTAGTACTAACATTCTAGGCATCATAACACATTCTTAATCATAATCATCATATCATTTACACCCAAAACATAAACCCACCCACATACACATTCACACACACATACGGGTAGAAACCTATTGTTCTATAAAAACATATACACATGCATTTTTCAGCCCCAAAGTAGTTAAAAACATGTTAAAAGGGGATTCTAGAACTCACCTTAGTTTGTTTTCGGGTTTGAACCCTTCTTTGAGCTTCCCAGACGTTTCTAGCACCTAAAACCCACACACATATACAACCCGAACACACAATCACATTTATAGGCACAAACCGAGACTAGAAACATCTAAAACATCATAAACTGAGATTCTTATCAAAAACTATGAACTTTCATTCTTCTTCTACAACCTTCGAGAATTCTCTATTGTTTCTCTCTCTAAAAATCCGATTGTTTGATGTTAATAAGCAACATGGGCGGCCATGTTACTTTATTTACCAACTTTCAAAACTTTTGTCCTTTTGGACACTTTTAGTCCTTCAACTTGGGTTTCATAGCTTTTCTTTCTTTTCCTTTACTCTTATTCTTTTCTTTATATCTTTAAAAATAACCTGGTGTTACAAGTCCACCCCACTTATATAGGTTTCGTCCCTGAAACCTGTTATTCCTCAAACAGATGAGGGTAATGTTGCCTCATCTCTCCTTCAATCTCCCATGTAGACTCGGATCCCTTTCTATGCTTCTACTGTACTCGGACAAGGGGAACCACTTTATTCCTTAACCTCTTCTCCTTATGATCAATAATCGCCACTGGTTGCTCCACGTAATTAAGCCGTTCATCTACTTCAATGTCTTCCAGTGGTACAATCATATCCTCGTTTGCTAAACACTTCCGCAGGTGAGATACATGGAATGTCGGGTGAATTACACTTAACTTATGGGGTAGTTCTAAATTATAGGTCACCTCTCCTACTCGATCAATGATTCGAAAGGCCTTATATACCTTGGGCTTAACTTGCCCCGCTTTCTAAACCGAATGATACCTTTCCAAGGTAAGACTTTTAACGTAACCCTATCACCCACCTGGAACTCAATCGGTCTACGCCTCTTATCGGCATACGACTTCTGTCTATCCTTAGCTCCCTTCATGAAGGCTTTGATCTTTTCGAGCTTCTCCGTCGTAGCCTCAATCACTTCAATGCTCCCTAATTCCTTCTGACCAATATCACCCCAGCAAACGGGTGTCCTACATCTCCTACTATATAGCATCTCGTAGGGTGGCATGTCAATGCTGGCATGATAACTGTTGTTGTACGAGAATTCGGCTAACGGCAGATGCTCATCCCAACTTCCTCTGAAATCAATCACGCACGATCGTAGCATGTCCTCGAGTGTCTGGATCGTCCTTTCAGACTGACCGTCAGTCTGAGTATGATAAGCCGTGCTGATATGTAGTCTCGTCCCCATCGCATCGTGGAATTTCTTCCAAATTTGGATGTAAACCGAGTGTCGCGATCGGACACAATAGACACCGGCACACCATGATGAGCTACAATTTCCTTGATAAATAGATCCGTGAGCCTCTCAGAAGAATACGTCTCTCGGATCGGTAGGAAGTGAGCACTCTTCGTCAAACGATCAACTATCACCCATATAGCATCATACCCTTTCGGGGTACGGGGTAGCTTCGTAATGAAGTCCATGGTGATATGCTCCCACTTCCACTCGGGTATATCCAACGGTTGGATTTTCTCGTACGGATTCTGGTGTTCCGCCTTCACCTGCGAAGAGGTAAGGCATTTACTCACATACTCCGCTACGTCGCGCTTCATACCCGGCCACCAGTAGTCTTTCTTCATATCGTGATACATCTTGGTGGCACCGAGATGAATGGAGTATCAAGTCTTATGAGCCTCTTCCATGATCTTTCCGCATAGATCCCCGTAACGAGAAATCCACAATCGCCCATATCGGGTTCTAACACCGAGAGTGTTTTCACCCAACTCTGCGACTAGACCTCTCATTCTTTCAGAGTTAAGACGATCTTCTTTTAGAGCCTCGTCTTGAAACTCCTTGACCTGCGTCATCACGTCAGAGGTCATAGTCAGCTGATAAGCCTTCACCCGAATCAGCTCGGGTCTCTCCTTTCGGCTAAGGGCATCTGCCACCACGTTGGCCTTGCCCGGATGGTAATGGATCTCACAATGGTAATCCTTTATGATCTCCAACCATCACCTCTGCCTCATATTCAAATCTTTCTGCTCGAGAAGTACTTCAAGCTTTTGTGGTCTGTGAAGATGGTGCACTTCGTCCCGTATAAGTAGTGCCGCCAAATCTTCAACGCAAAAACCACCGTAGCTAGTTCTAGATCGTGCGTGGGATAGTTGACTTTGTGGGTTTTCAACTGTCGAGATGCGTAGGCTATCACCCTTACACGTTGCATCAATACGCAACCTAAGAAGCATCTGAATATACCACTAAGTCTTCACTACCTTCGGGTAATGTCAAGACAGGAGCTCGTGTTAGTCTCGTCTTCAACTCCTCAAAAGCACACTCCTGTTCTCGACCCCAAACGAACTTTACATCCTTGCGAGTCAACTTGGTCAAAGGTGAGGCTATCTTGGAAAAGTCTTGAATAAACCTCCTGTAGTAGCCCGCCAATCCCAAGAAGCTACAAATATCGGATGGCATCTTAGGAGACTTCTATTGCATCACGGCCTCAACCTTTGTCGGGTCCACCATGATTCCCTCCACATTTACCACGTGGCCTAGAAATTGCACCTCGCATAACCAAAAAGCACACTTGGAGAACTTAGCATACAACTTCTTTTTTCTCAACGTCTCCAACACTTCCCGAATGTGACCGACATGCTCTTCATCACTCCTTGAATAAATCAGGATATCGTCGATGAATACAATCATTGATTTGTCCAACATCAGCCGACACACTCGATTCATCAAGTCCATAAAAGCAGCTGGCGCGTTGGTTAAACCAAAAGACATCACAAGGAACTCGTAGTGTCCATAACGCGTACGAAAAGCTGTCTTAGGAATATCTTGCTCCTTTACCTTTAATTCATGGTAGCCAGATCGAAGATCTATCCTTGAGAACCAACTGGCACCTTGGAGTGATCGAACAAGTCGTCAATCCTCGGTAACGGATACCGATTCTTTATCGTCAACTTGTTCAACTCACGGTAGTCGATACACATTCTCATGCTACCATCCTTCTTCTTCACGAATACGATCGGAGCACCCCTAAGGAGAGATACTCGGTCTAATGAACCCCTTATCGAGCAACTCTTGCCGTTGCTCCATTAACTCCTTCATCTCAGTCGGAGCCAACCAATACGGTGCCTTAGCGACAGGCTGAGCACCGGGTATCAAGTCAATTTGAAATTGATTTCGCGATCTGGTGTCACTCCTGATAAGTCCTCTGGAAATACATCGGGAAAGTCACACACCACCGATACATCTGGCAATTGTGGTGTTGACGTGTCCACATCTTTCACGTAGGCCAAATAAGCACTACATCCACGTCTCATGCACCTTCCCGCCACCGCCATCAAAATCACTTTCGGAATCGCCGTAACTCGATCACCGTATATCATCACCGAACTCCCATCAGGCGCTATTAGTCTAATCATCTTCTTTTGACACACGATGTTTGCTTCATAGGTTGCTAACCAATCCATCCCTAGTACTACATCGAATCCTCCTAGGGGCATCACATGTAACTTAGCAGCAAACCTATGACCTTCTAATTCTATGGCACAGTCCTCTATCACATCAGTAACTCTAGTGGACTTACCAATAGCAGTTTCTACGTCAAAGGGCTCATCAATGCATTTTCTACTAATAGGCAGTTTAGCACAGAAAGTAGCAGAAATAAAACTTCTACTACACCAGAATCAAATAACACAGAAGCAAGAGTTTGATCTACTAGAAACGTACCTGACATAACATCGGGGTCCGTCCTAGCCTCCTCCCTGGTCATCGTGAATGCTCTGGCGCTCGCCCTCTGCTCCTCAGTCCCGGTCTTCTTTCCTGCTCCGGAACTCTCAGCCCTTGGCTTCTCGCATTCCCTACGCATATGGCCTACTTCACCATAATTGAAGCACCTCGCCGCTCTGCAGTCTCTAGAGATGTAGTTGGGCTTCCCACACTTGAAACAGATGCTAAGCCCCAGCCTACACTCACCAGCGTGCTCCTTTCCATACTTCCCGCATCTCTTCACTCTTGAGCCTGCGGCGACCACCCGTCGATCATCCATTCTATCCTTCTTGTTATTCGGGGTGAAACCACCATGCCGAAACTGTTTCCGGTTCCGATCATCACCACCCTCTTCTTCCCTTCGACCACCATCACCTCCTTCTCATCATACAACCTCCCGGCCAAGTCAACCACCGACCTAAACGTACTCGGTCGGGCGGCGATCATGTGTCTACAAATATCCGCCGGCAAGCCCTGGATGTATCTCTTAATCTTTCGTGACAGGGCGTCACTAATCCGCACCAGCCGTGCCATCTCGTTGAATTGGTGGTGTACTGCTGATGTGTCATGGTTCCCGCCTCCAGCTGCAGGAACTCCCTTTCCACCTTATACAACTCCCGATGAGGACAAACTCTTCAATACCAACTTTTTCAGCTCACTCCACCTCATCCTGCCAATCGCCCTGCTACCCTCGGCTTGGACAATGTTGTCCCACCAGCATAAAGCCCAGCCCAAAAACGAGTGAGTGCGAATTTTACCTTCTAGTCCTCCCGTACTCGCTGATCTCAAGAACAGCCTCCATCTCCCTCACCATCGATAAGCAGCAGCAGCAGTGCTATTACCATCAAAGGTAGGGGGCTTGCATCTTTGGAATGACCTATAGTTACCGTGCTGCCTCTGGCATAGGCTCTTCTTCCTCCTTGGACAATGTTGTCCAAGGAGGAAGAATGTTGTCCCACCAGCTCTTCTTCCTCCTTGCTATTACCATCAAAGGTAGGGGGCTTGGACAATGTTGTCCCACCAGCATAAAGCCCAGTCCAAAAACGAGTGAGTGGTGAATTTTACCTTCTAGTCCTCCTGGTATTCGCTAATCTCAAGAACAGCCTCCATCTCCCTCACCCATCGGTAAGCAGCAGCAGCAGGTCTATTACCATCAAAGGTAGGGGGCTTGCATCTTTGGAATGCCCTATAGTTACTGTGCTGCCTCTGGCATAGGCTCTTCTTCGTCCTCTTCCTCATCAGTAGGGATAACCGTCTCGGTCTTAGGTTGCTCTCTCCCTGTCGAAGACCTGTTCCTATCCCTCCTCTCTCCTTCTCTAACAGCCTTAATCACTTCGGTCACTACAGACGGCAAGATTGTCTGCATGACCTGATGAACCTCCTCCACCACGGCCTCCTTCACCGAGGCTCTCAAGTTAGCACTCTCATCACCACCCTCCGGATGAGGGGTCTCAGGCTCCTCGTCGGTCACCTTCTCAACCCTGGGCCTTCCTCTTGTGGCCCGTAGTTCAGCACCACGTCTACCACGTGCTCCACCTCGTGAAGCCTTAGAAGATCTACCTCCAGCCATTCCTAATCGCTATAAGATTCAAATGCTAACATGGTCATTCAAGGTAATAGCTCAGTTTATGTCAAGTATAGTAAGCCCCTAATTACAGTGGCCCATTGTGATTAGCCACTTACTTTACTCTTCACACCCTAAGCATTCCCTATCCTGACTACATCAGTATCTAAATCTACTAAGGGCAAACAGATCAAATAACATGCGCACATAATACCAGTTAACATTAAAGAAAAATACCTGATGGCACGTAACTACTTGGACTGGCATCCCTTCCCTTTGTCCCATTTTCAGTTTAAGTTTAGGTTTCTTTTGAAAATATTTACCCGTTTCACTTAAATTTTGGCTCTGATACTTGTAAGGCCCCGTTCCCGGGCACCTCATAGTTGGTAATTCATCGCACATAAACATACAATTATTTAAAACTTGCAGCAGAAATTAATTAAAACCATTTCTTATATAATAATGACAACTTTTGCAAAGTAATACAATACGTTTAACAACTTCAAAATACTATAATTGCATTACATCACAAAAATGTCATTATTATATGAATGGATGCCATCCCAAAAATGCTAAGTAGCTGCCCCGTGCCATCCTCAGCAACTATCACTTGCCAACTGGAAAACACATAAAAGTCAGCGTTGCTGAGTGAGTTCTAGTTTTGTAAATAAAATACTTTACTTTAAATATACTCTCTCTTTACTTTCATACGTGGTCATGCATCATACGTATAGATAGAGAATATTACTTTTACTTTCATTAACATTCATCATTCATCATCATATTCATAGCATGTTTTCATTTCATGCTTTTCGTTATCATTCTCGTATTTTTATTCTCATTCTTTCGTAACGTACTCATTATCATTATTTTACATTCATACTTGTTTACTTACTTTCTTTCTTTCTTTAGTAAGTGTAACGCCCGGAAATTTCGATTTGGAGTGTCATGCGACTAGAGCGTCGAATCGCATGGAAGACATGCGATTGAAGCTCAACCGCACGACTGGAACTCAATCGTACGATGGAAGTGTTCAGTCGCATAGAGCTTGGACGACTGAAGGTCCAATCGCATGGAGAACTCGGGCGACTAGACAGTAGTATTTAAGGGAGAGGGCAGCCCTAACTCTTTCCCAGACTCGCCAACATCAGAGAGAAGAAGGAGACAGTTCTGTCCAAGCGGGTTCGTGAGCCAAAGTCGACGTGTAGTGACTTAAAACGAAGCTCTAACCGAGGAGGCTACTAAGGTGAGTTCTAAGACCCCTCTTTTACACGTTTTTGAAGGATTTTAGGGCTGGAACACATCGGAAAACTATATTTTTGAGTTTTCGGGTGTTTAACCCGTGTATGTATGAATGTGTATGTGTATAGTGTGTTTGGAGCGCGATTTCGGACGTGTATGTGCTTGAATGTCGTCATAGTATGAATCCCTAAGGTTTAGGAGGGTTAATTTGGGCTTAAAACGAGTTTGGAAGGATTTGGAGGTCGTGAGTCGCGACTGCAGTTCGGGATGAACTGCAATCGCTACCCAGTTAGGGCTAGGCGACTGAAGGGCCAATCGGCCGACTGAGGAACGACTGACGTTCAACCGTACGACTGAGGTCTAGTCGTACGAATGGGGATCCAGTCGCATGAGAGTCAGGCGACTGGGGTCCAGTCGCATGGGGATCCAGTCGCACGGGAGTCAAGCGACTGAGGTCCAGTCGCATAGATGTCATCCGCATATGCTTAGTCGCATAGGTTCATTCGCATAGCTGTTCAGTCGCACGGCTGAGGGTTCAGTCGCATAAAGGCCCATACGTATAGTGTTCAGTCATACGATAGGGAGTCCACGCGTACGATTGGGGTGTTCATCCGCATGGGTGTTCATCCGCATTGGCCCAATCACATAGCTGTTCAGTCGCATGAAGGTCATGCGACTGGATGGTGCCCAGTCGCCCAAGTAGGGCTGTTATGTATGAGAAAAGACGGAGTTCAATTACTGGCCTTCGGGAGAAGAGCATGGGTAAGAAGTGACGTGATAGCTCCCGTAGGTACATGTGTGATGACTATCGAGGCTTAGAAGTTAAGTGGACACGATGACGATAGAACTGCATGTATATGCAGGATGTATGTATGATAAGTATGATGTAGCCCTATATGATGGTAATGACTGATGATTTGTAAATATCTATGTTCCTTGTGTCGATGCATGTTTATCTTTTAGTGAACTTTACGTGAATGAATGAATGAATGAAACGAATGTAATAAGAACGTAAAGTGAAAGATAATGAAGAGGAACATGATGAATGAATGCATGCATTGATGAATGAACGAATGAACGTAAGAAAGGATTGCAAGCAAATGAATGGAGGTGCACACCCCTGGCAGGTGTTAGCTCAACTGTGATGCGGGTTAGCTACCCCGAAGGATGCACACAGGGTCAATCTTTGAGATTGATAATGAGGTGAGCGACTTTGTGTTGCAACAGACTCGGTTAGCAGGCAATCGTGAGATTGCCACTGAGGTGAGCAGCCATGTGCTGCATCAGACTCGACTAACGTACATTGATAATGAGGTGAGCGACTTTGTGTTGCAACAGACTCGTTAGCAGGCAATCGTGAGATTGCCACTGAGGTGAGCAGCCATGTGCTGCAACAGACTCGGCTAACGTATGATTGATAATGAGGTGAGCGACTTTGTGTTGCAACAGACTCGGTAGCAGGCAATCGTGAGATTGCAACTGAGGTGAGCAGCCATGTGCTGCAACAACTCGGCTAACGTATGATCGTGAGAGATCGATATGGAGGTTGAGCGGCCTTGTTGTCGTAACAGACTCGAAAGAGGATCTTTGTCGCATATCCTGGTGCTGTGTCAGTTTCAGACATGAGTCGGGGGTTTGTTAATCAGGTCCCGGCAAAGCATCAGTCTTCGGACATGAGTCGGGGATATTACATGAGACAAGATCTAGATGAGAAAGAGAACTATAAAAGGAAGTAAGGAACGAATGAAAGTTAATGAAAGTAATAAAAGTTAAAGAACGAACGAATGAAAGTAACGAACGGAAGGAACGTAATGATAACGTATGAAACGGATCCTTGTCACTCGACCTCAGTAATCATGGCTGTGTGCCATGAAGAGGGTAAAGTTTGACAGGGTCTAGATAGTAGTAAAGATAAAGTATGAATGTAATGACGAATGAAAGAACGTAACGAACACACGGACGAATGTAATGAATGTATGAATGTATGTAAGAAACGTCGAACAAAAGAAAGAAAGTGAATGTTAACGATGAAGGGTACACGAAACGAAAGCTAATGATGAATGAATGATGAAGATAACAATAATATTATCTATGTGTACGTATGTTGTGTGATCGTTTGTATGTAAGAACGGTTTTAAAGAAAGAAAAGTATGTTTTATTATGAAACTAGAACTCACTCAGCAACGCTGACTTTGATGTATTTCCAGTTGGCAGGTATGTTACTGATGATGGCACAGGACGACTACTCAGTTGATGAGGCTGGCATCCATATTTTTGACATGTCATTGTATTTTGAGAAGAAAACGAATGTTTGTAAGTTATGAAATGACATGTTTTAGTTATTAATGAAAATTTAAATTCCGCTGCAAAGTAAATGTACGTTTGAAATGTTTTTATGTGCAATGAGATCAACTGTGAGGTGCCCGGGAACGGGGCCTTACAGTACGTTTACGTCATTCTCTTACATTCATATGGATTGATGAACAATACCCTGAACATTGTGCACGAAGCTGATGCTGGACCTGTGGTAATTAAACCACGAACATTGTGCACGAAGCTGATCCAGTCACCTAGGGCAAGTAATCTCTCTCATTCATACAAACCGTTTGGTCCTACCCCGAACATTATGCACGAAACTGATGCGGACCTGTGGTAATAAACTACGAACATTGTGCACGAGGCTGATCTAGTCACCTAGGGCATACCAAAGGCCTTGTCAATCTCAAGATTGACCCTGTGTGCATCCTTTGGGGTAGCTAACCCGCATCACAATTGAGCTAACGACAACATGGTCGGGCACCTCCTTTCTTTTGCTTGCAAGCCATTCGTTCATTCATTACGTTTTACTTTTCATCATTGTTATCTTTCTTTCTTTACGTTATTCTTTACGTTCATCTATTTATTCATCATACTACGTAAATTGATAACATAATATTTAACGTATTTCATAACATAAAATAACTACGTTTTATTACTGCTGAATATAACACATTATACCCGTCATACATCATACATACAACCCCATAACCCTAAAACATCTCATAATTATACTTAAATTGGGTAATCATTACCCATAGTCAACTTTAGTCAAACCCTAGACTTTCTGTTTTTTTCCCCAGACTTTCAGAAAATTATTCTAAGGGTCTAGACGCATGGGCCTATTTGGGCGCTTCTGCCCTGTTCAGACGTTTTGCCCCTATGCAGACGTCTGGACTTTAACTTAGTCACTTTTTACCTTAGACGCATGGGCCTATTTAGGGGCATGGGCCCTGTTTAGACGTTTGGGCCCTGTTTAGACGTTTGGGCCCTGTTTAGACGTTTGGGCCTACACTTAGTCATTTTTCTACTTAGACGCATGGGCCCGTCTAGGCGCATGGGTACTATTCAGACGGTTGGGCTTTTGGGTGGTTGGGCACACTTAGAAAATCAAACCGTTGGACGCATGGTCCATTGTTTAGACGTTGGGCATCACATTTGCACTTAAACAACATAAATAAATCCTAATTCGTCCCTAATCAGATTCTATGCTTAGTACTAACATTCTAGGCATCATAACACATTCTTAATCATAATCATCACATCATTTACACCTAAAACATACACCCACCCACATACACATTCACACACACATACAGGTAGAAGCCTATTCTTTTACAAAAACATATACACATGCATTTTCCAGCCCCAAAGTAGTTAAAAACATGTTAAAAGGGGGATTCTAGAATCACCTTAGTTTGTTTTCAGGTTTGAACCCTTCTTGAGCTTCCCAGACGTTTCTAGCACCTAAAACCTACACACATATACAACCCGAACACACACCATCACATTTATAGGCACATAACCGAGACTAGAAACATCTAAAACATCATAAAACTGAGAATTTTTACCAAAAACTTCGAACTTTCCTTCTTCTTCTACAACCTCCGAGAATTCTCTGTTGTTTCTCTCTCTAAAAAATCCAATTGTTTGATGTGAATAAGCAACATGGGCGGCCATGTTACTTTTATTACCAACTTTCAAACCTTTTGTCCTTTTGGACACTTTAGTCCTTCAACTTGAGTTTTATAGCTTTTCTTTCTTTTCCTTTACTTTTATTCTTTTCTTTATATCTTTAAAAATAACTGGGTGTTACAAAACCCCACTGGACACACATAGTCGTGGCATGTTACATCACAAGAGAATAAACTTGCAATCACACACACATCAAATCATTTTAACAAAATGTTAAACCAGCTTGAATACAACTCCATATCAATTAAGAAAAAGGGACAATTATACTCACAATGATGAGTTGTCCGATGGGTCCATACATCACTCGCCAAGTCACAAACGCTTTACAACCCTGTAACACATTAACTTTCACGTCAGACATTACCTCATCGATTGTGAAATCCCTCAGGTCATCCCACCCGACGTAATCAACTAACTTGCCATATTCATATCCATGACGTCAGGCTAAAGTTCTCTAACTCTACTTGATATTTTGGTCATAGATCTTGGTGCACATGTGTCGAAGAGTTAGGATTTATATGCACTACTGAAAGGTGACTAAATGAACTTGATCACCACATGAAATCCCTATCATAAAATTTCTCGTGCCAACCCTCACATTATGAAATGACATATTATTACACATTTCATACTTATACCAAATATTATCCCGTGACAAATCCGTTTATCAAAGAGTGGTTGTTTTTCTTATCACATTAACCATACACATTTTACCCACTTAGACACTGGTTTGGTTCTTCGCCCAAAAGTTATGTTTTACCCTTATATGCCATAATGATAATGTGAAGGTTTAGAACCTTACCACAATAGATTTGAGCTCACGATCATCTCTTGACGTCCATAGTTACCACCTAGCGATCCAACACTATAGTGGAGTTTCACACGTCACACATACTCCCATATATGGCCATAACTCTTATTTACACGAGTTTGAGGCTTACTAAAGCAAAGCGAGCCTCCAGAAGTTGATTCCAAGCCAAAACAACACCAAGATTTCCAACATGCCAAAATTGTAGAGAAAGAGAGGGGTTGGGGTCTAGAGAGAGAGCACCGGGAATGAGTGTGTGAAAGTGAGAAAAATGAGGTTTTGGGGCCTTTTATATCACTTTTACCCCATTGGCTCCTTAGCCGACCGCTACCCAAACCTTGGTAGTCCGCTATCGCCTTAAAAAGGAATATTCACATCTTACAAATGAAATATTCATATATCAAAATAGAATTATTCTCGGACCGTTATGTCAACCCTTGGTGGACCACTATGAGCTTAGCAGACTGTTACCCTGATCCGCTAACAGTATACTATAATATGATCTGATGTCTTGATACCGAGCTCCTTCCTTAGCGGATTGTTATACCTAATACATAGGACCCGTAGCGGTCAACTATGGTCCTATAACACCAATCCCCATTACTATAAAGTTGTTAATAGATGAAGTGCAAAAGATGACACACGAATAAGATGACGCGCATTTTCACGTGTCATAAAAATTATGTCGTATTTAAAAAAAGTTATAGAAAAAAGACAAAATTACAGAAAACATCCTTTAAGTTTATATAAAGTTGCAGTTATCATCCTTTATCTTTAAAAGTACACTAAACATCCTTTATGTTAACATTTTGTAACAGATTTCGTCCTTTACACTAACTGTCGTTAACTTTTTCAGTTAAGTCAAGGGCAATTTAGTCTTTTTACCTCTAAAGGACTATTAGTGTAGCTTTTTTTCAAACATAAAGGACGTTTCTGCAACTATTTATCTTTTACTTAATTTATGTCTTTTTACAATACTACATGTACATATTAATTTTTATATAACATAATATATATTATTTAATTATTTTCATACACATATTATAATATAGATATAAATTGTATAATATATATTATTTAATTATTTATACTATTTAAAATACGTGGATGAAAATTATATATATATATTTATTTATTTTTATGTATAATTTATATTTATATATAAAATGTGGATGATAATAAATAATTAGCTATACGTGCATGAAAATAATTTATATATTTAAGTACGTATGAATTTATATTTATATATAATACATGAATGAAACAATAACATATATTTATTTTCATCAACATATTTATAAAAAAATTTAATACTTTATTAACTCCAAAACACCATTGTATTATTTAATATTTATATAATTCGTATTTATAATAATACGTGGATGAAAATAATTAAATATACATTATTATATAATAATGAAAATGTACATGTATTGTAAAAATACATGAATTAAGTAAAAGATAAAATAATTGCAGAAAACGTCCTTTATGTTTGAAAAAAGCTACACTGATAGTCCTTTAGAGGTAAAAAGACTAAATTGCCGTTGAGTTAACTGAAAAAGTTAACGACAGTTAGTGTAAGGACGAAATCTGTTACAAAATATTAACATAAAGGATGTTTAATGTATTTTTTAAAGATAAAGGATGATACCTGTAATTTTATATAAACTTAAAGGATGTTTTCTATAATTTTGTCTAGAAAAAATGACACCGTATTTTTGCATATCATCTTTTTACGTCATGTTTTAAAAACCTGTGCCTATTTCAGTCCCCCTGTGCATATTAAATCGATTTTCATTCCCTAATTTCTCATTCCCCCTGCAACAACGACGACCCACGACCCCATCACCATATCTATGCCATCTGCCACCGAGTCGCCGTCTATCTCCACCCTCTATCACCACCTCTTCGCCTATCGCCACCTTCCATCATCGCCTCTTCGCCTTATGTTCGAAGGTTGCTCAGATCTCTTCACCGACGAGACATTTCATTAGCTTCTCATCCAAATTCTTCTAGAGGCAGTAGTTATCTTCAGTTATGGTCTCCTTCTTCCTCGTTGTTTCTTCCCCTTTTCACTCATCACATCTCTGATAACCTTTGAAACGAACTAATCAACTTCAAAATAGAAAACATTAGCTGTTGATGCGAAGCATCGCTGAAGATCGATGGTTCCGTAGGTCCCTCATCCAAATCACTCAATCGGAGACCCTCTTTTTTCGTACGATGCTCCTATCCCCACCACCGAAGACTAATTACACAAGGATTATATCTTCACATGTATGCTTTCAAATGCCACATTGTAAGTTGTTTTTTCTCCTCAAATCAATTTCTAAAACCCAAATTGGCCCCCCTATTACGATGAAAACATAATGTTGGTAATCCTAATATCGTTTTTTTACAGAATGCCTGCTTTGGTGTTATTTCCATTTAAGTCAGAATGCCAAGAACATGTTCATAAGACCTTAATTAACCCTAAAGTTTGTTCAAAAGTGTTTGACTCATATTTTTCTACATCATACAATTTGTAGTTTTTCGGGCAATATTAGTTGCAAGGGCTTCATCTCCTGCTTATGTTTCAGGTCACCCTCTCATCAAGGTATGCTCTCTCTTACACATGGACATTTCTTTTTCTATAATGTGATTTCAATAACATTTTTACAGATTTCCGTATAGCTTTTATGGCTGGTTTTGAAAAATATATTCAAGATTTGTTTAATTTTTTGATGTAGGAACCATACAACATGTCTCAAGAGATTGAACAAAAGCGTGCATTGTCTATGGTTCTCTCTCAGACAAAACACCAAGAGCGTAAAGATGCTGAGGTATGTGTTTTCTTCTTAAGATAATTAAGAATATTTAAAATTTTAAGGAATATATTTCTTAATTTTGTTAATTCTTTGCTTTCAGGTTCTATTTGAAGCTAAGAAAATAATTGAGTGTCGTATGGCTGCAAAGGCAAGTTTCATATGGTTGGTGTCCTGCTTTACTGTGTCTTTACAGTTTTACACATGTTGGTGAAAACATCTGGCACATGTCTGGTGTTTTCTTTATTTGCATTGAAAAATTAGATCATCATGTTTCTTATAAAAACAAATAAACCAAAGAAAACGACCACTTATGCATTCGTAACATGGTGTTATGTATGCGTATTAATGTGTGTTATGTATGCATAATATTGTGTGTCACATGAAAATCCAGAATGAGTTATGATATATATTTTAAACCAAAATTTTTTTAATTCTAAAAACAATTTCTAGACTACATATATGTAACAATGGAGTTACATATACGTACCAACACTTACATACATGTAACAAAATATAGTTAAAACGAAAACCATTAAAAAACCTAAAAATATGTTTATATATGTGTGTGTGAATACAAGTCCAACTTACAGATACGCAAGAAAAAGTACATATATGTAAACAAAAACTTACACATGCATATAGTAAAGTTATATAAACATTAAAAGAATAGAGTTACATATACGAAAACAAAACAAAGTACATATATGTAACAATAGTGTTTCGTATATGTAACAACAATCATCACCATCACCATCACCATACTCTAATAAAAAGGTATCTAAGAGGACACATGTCAATACCATATTGCTCCTCAACAATTTTTTCCCGCTTCTCTCTCCTATTTAATAATAACATTAATTACTAATTATATTATTTAATTTTTTTTATTAAAATAGTTTTTTAAAAATTAAGCAAGAGATATTTTTACTACTGTTATTTCGAAGAATTTTTTTTTCATATAGAAGAAAGTTTTTAATTATGACATTTTTAAAACGTTTGTTTTAAAATAAAAATTTTATTTTATTTATTATAAAAAAAGATTTCAGTCATATCTTATTTTAAAATATAAATTTATAATTAATAAATTTTGTTCTATTTTTGAGCCGGGGTCTCTTTGGAAGCGGTCTCTCTGTCTCCTAATATAGAGGAAAGACTGGCCACCACCTATCCCTCCCAGACCCTACTCTCAGTGGGACATACTGGATATGTTTGTTTGTTTGTAAATTTTAATTCTATTTATTTCTTTTTATTCAACCCGTGTAATACACGGGTTTATTAAAGCTAGTGTTACATATACGTGTTTATGATAAAATTAAAAATCGTAACATTCTTTGTGTCCGTCTTTCTCATCAGGTTTAGGTGTTCGTTTTGTTCGTCATGGTTACATATACGTATCCCACATGCTTTGAATCAATTATTGTCTTCTTCAGTTCATCTTCTTTTTACACTGATACTTCTTTTCATCCAATTTATTGTTATCTTCATCTTGTAAATATATATGTAATTGAGAAATGATGATGATGGTGATGGCGGTTGATACTTCAGATAACCAAAAGAAGAAAAGGCGTGGTGCAGTCTATGTTTGCCGGCGTGATGAAGTCGATGGTGGTAGATGGCGACGATAAGGTTCAATGGGTGACACCTACGGATTTGTAATCTTTAAAAATTTATGGTGGCTGGTGGTGGAAGTCGATAGCGAGGCGCTTCAGATGGTGGTTCTTGATAGGGAGCAGAAATTATCTTTAAAATTTGTTTAATTGAATCAATATATAAAGATTTAATATAACAAATTCAAATTGAGAGTGAGAAAAAGAAGAGATTTAGTCAAACATAATTAAAAATACCATAATTATGATAATTGTAAGATTACAAAAATAACCTTTTTTAATGAAAACATATATATTAAAAATTTATGATTGATTAAAAGTGGTTTTTATGGTTTTCAATTATAAAGATGGTTTTCATTTGAGAAATTGAGTATGTTTATATATATATATATATATAATATATATATATATATGTATATATATATATATATATTTCTGTTGTTCTTATCTTATATATTATATCTCATATATAGTCTCTGAGAATTGAGTAGGTTTATAGTAAATTGCAATTTTTGCTATTTGTACAGGTGAATTTGAAACCTAAAGTCCCTACTGAAGCTTTTTGTGCAGAGCATCCGGAATTGCGAAAGAGAAACTGACTCTTTTAAATCTTCAGAAACTGATATTGTATTGTTATATGTTCATTTCACTAATTAGTCTCTGTCTGTTATTCTTTTCACTTCCTATGAGTAAGTTTTTCCTGTTGTTCTTTTTCAGTTGCAAAATAAGGAAGAAGGTTCATCTTATCATGAAGGTTCATCTTATCATGAAGGTTCATCTTATCATGAAGGTTCATACACTGAAACACTAGACGCACCAAAGGTTACTAAGCCTTTTAAGACAAATATGAATTATATTTGTTATTAATTCTATTTGTTTATGTTATATGTTTCGTAGTTCTTTTGGTTATATGTTTTCGTAGTTTCTTTTGGTGTGACCTGATGGTGTTTACAGCGTGGCATTGACCAAACTTGTAAATGAGTCATTTGTAAATTATAACCCCAAAGAACATGTTGGTTTCATCACGAAATGTATTCATAATTAAATGAGTCATTTGTAAATTATAAGTGTTAGCTATACTTATTAGTATGCCATATTAGACACTATTAATCTTCAGTTTTGTCTAAGAACTGCTACAAAAGACTGCTCATTTACATCTGAGGTATGTTCTACATAAGTATTGGTAAATTCTGGTAATTGGTAAATTCCCGTAATGGTGAATTCTGGTCAAAATTGTCAAACTGCTCAGATTCGAGCTAAGAGGATGTTATGTTAATTTGATTGATTTAGTTCTGAAAGTATGTAATGTAGAGTTTTATGAGTTTAATTTGATGACAAAGTAGTTGAATTTTGTTTAATTATATGTGAGACTTGGAAATTTTAGTGATTTGGTTACAAATTGTGGAATGAAGGTTGATTAATATACTGGTTGTTATTTCATTTGAATGGTTCAAATTCAAAAGTTTAATTTAATAAAATTGGGGTTTTTCTTAAGTTTGAGGAGGTAAAGCCGAATACACCGACGCCGATGTGGATGAAATTCATGAAGAGTGGTCGCATTACGTTTCAAATTTCATTTATGTGTAGGATTACATTATTATACAATTAAATAAATTTAGAACTTTATGTATTTGCATGTGAAGCTGGAACAACTTTATAATTTTTGTTAGTATTAATTAAATTAATTTTGTTTTGTTATTATTCAACAATTATGATTTTAGTTTTATAAAAAAACAGTTAAATTTATAAAATAATTTATATATTTTATAAAGCAGCTAAATTATAATGTGCATTGCGTATCATTTTGAACGCGTCATAAAATTCATAAAGATGGCACACGCATGCTCGTCATCTTGTCATTAATAACTACCTCTTCCTTGTCACGCATTGCGCGTCATCTACCGACCGTTATAGAATGTGCGTCATCTTCCGCCCGTCATAAACAAATGACACGTATATGCGTGTCATCTGTCATTTATGACTACACTTTGACGCACATATGAGCGTCATTTGACCCCACATATGACGCGCATTGCGCGTCATCTATTGTAGTTTTTTTTTGTAGCGCCCTTTGAAGTTTTTCCATGCAAAACCATTCATTTTGCGCTTCCGACCCCTATACTCATATGTCAACCCTCCATTAGACCGATGGATTATATGTGCTTACTGTATTGAGTTTTAATGCCATTAGACCTAAATTTGACCAAGCATATATGCATTTCTTGAATTGGTTGATCAAATTGGTAAACAATGGTTAGAATACATATTTATGGGTTTTTATGATTGGTAGATCAAATTGGCAAAATGGTTGAAAATGAGTAGGTACATGTTTTTGAGATGGTTGAGCAGGTATTCAGTGTATGCACTTGGATAGATTTGTGGGATTTAGTTAGATTGGTACACATTGTTATTTTTTTAGATTGGTACATGTTTGACCTAAGGTGTGTATACATGTTAAATTGGTTATGTAACTTGAATTTGAGGATTATATGTATGTGATTCGCTTAAATTCAACCATGTTTCACGTAATGTGACCGTTTTTTTCTAATATGATCATGCTTTAATTCTTCTAGAGATGATGACATATGAGGGTAAGAACATTAGGGGCAACACCACTAATAGGACTCCCACCTCTAATGCGTTTTGAGGAGGCATCAATCTCCCTAGGGTGGTGATTTAGTGTCGATGAGCACGCCTAACATGCCATTCTGCATAGTTGTCTATAATATATTGTTGTTAGCCTCGAGCATACCCCTCTAGTTTTAGGGTGTGACCCTAATGCTATGATGTAATTTTATGAGCATTGATCGACTAGATTTGAATAGAGGGAGAAGTATATGTTTTAGACGATAAAAATTTATGTGTATCATTTGTATTTTATTGTTAACTAATGTTATAACATATTTATTTTACTTCTACACATTCAATGACATGAAAGTTGTCTTTTAAACAATAACGATACCAAAGTGCTCGTACAACAATCCTTGTGTTATACAAGGAAGTCCTAGAGCTAGATGGTCAAGTCATGTATCAACGTTTTTTTGTAAGTATATACTTAAACTTTATGATAAGAAACGAAGTGTTTCGACAGAAGTTAGAAGTGGCTTCTATTGCAGATAAAATACGAGAGGGAAGATTAAGATGGTATGGACATGTCAAGAGGAGACCAATGGCAGCACCGGTCAGAGCAGTGGAGAACATCAGCATAGAGGTAGGAAGAGTAGAGGACGACCTAGGTTGACTTGGGAAGAGAAAATTAGGCGAGATATGGAACACTTGCACCTCTCTGAGCACATGATCGAGGATAGGAGTGACTGGAGACGTAGAATTAAAATTAAGGACTTTTAGTGGTTTCTGTAGCTAGGAAAGGACTTTGTTTACTTGTTACGGGGCTTGATGTGTATGTAGTTCGCGTAGACCTTCTTAGGGGAAACTTGCGGCTTTTCTGATGCATGCTTGTTCATTTTATACGTCCTTTTGGTGATATCTTAATGCTTTGAATGCTTGTTGTATGACGTGTGCTGTACAATATACCATATGTCATAAATTGTACGTTTGATTATATGATTGATTTTGATTATTTGATTATATGTTAAATCGCGAGCGTTATAGCTTTTGTATCGAGCCAGGGGTCTCTTTGGAAGCGTCTCTCTACCTATCTGGATAGAGGAAAGACTTGCCACACCTACCCCTCCCAGACCCTGCTCTTGAGTGGGATATACTGTGTGTTGTTGTTTGTTTGTTTTGTGTTATACTTAAACTTTATGAGTATACACACAAATTTAATTTTATATACTTAACACTGTCTATGTGTATATTATACGCATGGACTATGGGATCTTAGCGTAGAGGACCAACTCCACTAAACATGGAGCAAGAGCTTGTTTATCGTTATGATGACTCTATGAGGGATGCATACAATATGTCTAGATAAAGGCCGCTCAGATTGATGAGTGAGAATTTGATATGATAACTGTAGCCTAATAAGAGGCATACTTATTAGAGTCATTATGGCATGAGATAATCAGAAAGGTATGTAGTACTTTAGTTTCAATCTAATACATATTTTGTATTATACTAATTATAGGTAGTTTTTGTGATAGGTATAATACATCAATAACCGAAATGCTAACAAGAAAGCAATAGGACTAACCTTAACAATGAGTTTAAGGTTGTGTCATCTTAATAGACCAAGGGTTTCTTCAGTATGTCACAATATTAGAATTGGTTCGAGCAAACTTATTATTATTATTATTATTGTACGTTGTATTTACATTAACAGGATACCGCCAATAATTTTATTTTATCTTAAAAAAAAGTAAATCACTAATGAAATTTGCATCATTGATCTCTGGTTAAAATCCTTTGGTGATTTACTAGTGAATTGAATGTTCTTTTGCTTATCCGTTGGAGATACGGTCATGATGATTGCCACCAATCTCCCTTGGTAATCTGTTCTTGAAAACATCATATTTGTTGCTTTGCTAAATTCCGTTATACTGATGGAACCTCGCCTTCACCTATGGATGATATTACGAACTTGGTATAGGGGTTATCTCAACCATTTGACCTCAGGATCATTGGTTGGGACTTGAATGACATTTTTTTTTTTTGGAATGAAAAATGTGTGACCTGCTTTGTATGATAGATGCTATCTTAATCGGACCAACATAATCGTTTTTTAGCCACGACCACACCCCCAACACTATTAGACGAAACTCATTACTGAAAAAACTCACTGACTCAACTCTGAACATTTTTTCTCCGAATGACACCCATGTGCTCCTTAATGTTTCACTTATACCAACACCACCACCTATTTGGTTTCAAACATTACCCACCTCTGTGGGAAGGTGACCAGTCCTCTTTTTCGTTAGAATTGTATTCTATAAAGTTTAAATGTATTTGCCTCAAGTGTATACAAATAGAAAGAAAAGAAAAAAAATGTCAATCACTTATAAAGATTGTATCTTTTTTTTTTCATATCAACATAATTTGAGAATAAAAGAATATATGTAAAAGACAGGGAAAGGAAAAAGAAAAAATAGAAAATTCATCCAAGCATTGAGCATTGGTTAAGTCGTTAACTTAAAATAAAGAGTGAATTGTTGTTTCTTTTATGTGGTTTGATCATATTTATTATTTTCATCCAAAATATTTTATCTTGCATTTGGCTCCTCAAGGTTTGGGAAACATTGCGAGTTTCATCCAAAATATTAGCTGCAGTGTTTTAAAATGTTAAATATTCATCGTTAAAGGGGAACTTACGTAAAGTTTTATATAAAAACGAAAAATCTTAATTTATTTTATGTGTTGCTAATAAAAATTTTACCATGAAATTCATGTTTTTGGATGAAAATAACAACTATTTCAAACCTTGGGGAGACAAATGTAAGAAAAAACCTTTTTGGATGAAAATGCTAAATATAATCAAAACACAGGGAGGAAAACGACAATTTACTCAAAAGTAAAATTTTATAGTGTTTCTTGAGAACTCCAAGAATAAAGGAAGGTTATTAATTTTCCAGCATTACCATATCAACAGAAAAATAGCATCTGATGTTCAATTGAAGGTTTTCCACAGGTTTCATCACAAGAGTTTCACATATTTACAAAACAAAATGTGAATCAAAATCTAAAACAAAATCAAAATCTTGAATTATGAAAATAAATCCTTCAAGCTTATGAAACTATTCATCTCAGCAACAGAACCTTTCCGCCTGCAAGAACCAACCGTAGACCAAGTCAACAATGGCAAAAAAACGACACACAAAAAGTCAAAAAAATTTAACAAGATCATGAAAAGATTCATACCCATTTCATCATATTCTTTATCATGAGCATAAGTTCCTGCTGCGAGATGAAAATACACAAGATTTATGAAATATATGGCCTATGATAAAATCAGCCATGACAAATTGCATCTTCATTCTATTATATGTAAAGATGGTCTACTCGTTGTGCTATACGACACATAAAACGGTGTCACTTCAAGAACCAAGGATGAAAGAATGAATTTCAGCCCAATTAGAAACTGTATATAGAACGCCGGATAACCCCTTCCAACTAAAAACACTTCCCTCAACATGATCTTTTTGTTTCTTGATTAAAGCAGGAAACAAGGGAACAAATGAAACTCCAAAATGGCTTGCGATTCTTCTAAGACTTGAACTTGAGCCAATAACTATGCCTATATCAGCTTCTAAAAGGCAGAGCAGATCACCAACTGAGTCCCCAATGTAAACTGTCAGATTTGTTCTGTCACTTTGGTCACTATTTTTAAGAATGTCAGTAAGAGCTTGAAGCTTGTCAATGGGGGTCTCGACCTTTTGGATGATTTCACGGTGGATAGAGAGTTTTCGTACTCAAATTCATTTGCATGTACATGCATTGTGTGTATGATGCCTGTTCATTTAATGAAACAAACCGAATTTTTACTAATATCAAGCCGAAGTGTACTTTTTATGCATAAAACCTCCTAAATTTTTTATTTTAAAAAATTTAGATTGCTGTTAGAATAGTATAACTTTTGTCATCATATCCGACACACTAGTTCTTGAAGAAGTGCTTGTGAGTACTTTACATGTTCAGACCAATTATTTACAATTTCTCATGTAAATTGACATCCTTTAACTCTAATTAGCATGTTTATACCAATGAAACTTGCAGAATCTGATCATAGGTCCAAATGCAGCATGCGATCACTATTTTCATGTTTCAAGAATCAAGTAGAAGATAAATGTTTTTGATAATTAGGGTGTCAACAAAACTTTAAAAACATGGAAAAAAGGTGTTTCATGACAACCCCAACCCACCTGATCTGGTTTAACCCACCCACAAATTTAACCAGATCCCCGTTTTGTAATCATATTCCCCTTTTTGCCACCTCAATTCATATAAAATGTCACATAATGGGAATGAATGCAAACAGTATGATAATTCATAAGTCACATTGATCTCATACCTGATGAGAAAGCAGACCTAATAAGATCAGCACACCAACAATAAGATAGAACATGAACATTCACATTTAAATTTTGGTTGTTGGTGATGCTTTGAAAGAAACCCATGCAACCATCATGAAGAATAAGGCGTTCACCAGCACGTTTAATATCTTCAAGATTCAAACCCTTGAGTACATTCGATTCAATCACTCTCATGTTTGCCTTTTTCTCAAACTCAGATAGTTGTCCAAGTGCTGCTTTCAGTGCCTCATAATCAAAACCCTCAACTGCAAAACCACCATAAAAATACTTATTCTGGCTAGCACCTACTTCTGCTTATGATTTTCTACTTACTTTGATAATAATGGTGGCCCATTCAACCCATTTGATATGTTACCTTTCGGCAAAAGTTTTGGATTTGTCCTGCTTGAAATTAAACACAACCCAATTTGACATGTTCCCTTTTACTTTATTTATTACTTGTTAAACATCAACATCTTCGCATGTATAACCAATTTAGAAACATACATCCAAACACACCTAAGTGTCATACTATTAAGTATTAACTAGAATAAATGATTTTACCTTTCTGATTAGCCAGAATACTTTCTGTGCACTGTTCATACTCTTCCGTATACTCTCGAGATAGTACCTCCCATGTGTTTCTCAAGTCAGCTGAGGACATCCTAATAATTTGACTTTGACTTTCAGGTTGACTTTGATCTGATTTTGGTGCAGTAACAATTGCAATTTCAGCCAAAATGGCAGAAGAATCCACCACGGTGCATGTCAAGTCAAAATCGGAAAAAATCATAAGACGGTTTTCAGTAGAAATATGGTGCTTTGATAATGGAAGGACGGTCTGTTGATCAACAGGCTGTGCTAAAAAGAGTCTTGTCTCGAGTTTTAATGCTTGATGATAAGTTTCTGCATAGTATCAAGCTCTTCACCCGTCAAAGAAACACTTAACTTGTCCAGCACGTCTTCTGTCTGGAGCATTGCTGCCTATATGTAATAAAGAAAACAAGTCAAACCAGAAACCAAGTATCAGTCCCCTTGGGAAACATCCATTTAAGAACAGGCCAAAACCATAAAATAATTGGTTAGTAGGGGTCAAATGGATTCAAATAAAAGCCGATAGTTTTCAAAGACAGACTGCAAAGTCCAGTCAGGTTGACTTGCTGCCACTATTTTTCATTCTTTCTTATTTCGTAAATAACTAATATCTTAAGACCAGAAAAACTAATATTAACCTTATGATCCAACTTACAGAATGAAATGTAGGATGACTTTAATTTATAACTTTCTTTTTCCATTTGACCCACTAGCAATAAAATATGACTCAACTTGACCTATGTCACACAAGAAGCTAGAAAATGTCATCATCTATAAACATTTCATAATATATCTTGAGTAGATCTATAGCTACCCCAAGTCTTTACGAGAGTACAATCATGAGAACTTAGAATATATATTACATCACAAGTGAGTTTCACCTCAAAAGTCAAACTGAAAAAGAAAAATTCAAACCTGGTAAGCTTCAGAAGAGTACTTGTCAATCCATTTCTTGTATGTGTTCATCACCATTAAAATGCATAAGCTCCTTACTAAGAAAAACATTAAATCTCATAGAAGGAGCTATTGCACTTAGTGTGTATGCTGCAACTTTTGTTTTCTCAAAAGGAGTGGCAAGTTCACCAGGACCTTTTACTCCTTCAACTTTCCCAGAGGCTGTTGCTAACACGAAATTTGTGTACTTTGTAGTTGCAGCGCTTGGTGTTGTTTCATTTGACAGGTCAAGACCCCACTCCTAATTAAGCACATAAACATTAAAATAACAAATGTCATATCATAGATGTCCTAGATAGGAACATATACAACTTAAATAAATTCTATAAAACCATAAAATTTAATGCAAATGTCATTTTAAAAGAGAATTTCATTTTTCAAATCATACCTTCATGCCATAGTCTAAAATGACCATAAAACAAGAAAAAGTCCCTCATCACAAAAGGACTGGATTGTGTAATTTTTTTTATTTCCAAATGCCATATAAAGAACCAATGTAGGGCCTTTTCAAAGGAGGCAGTTTATTTGTTAGTGTCCAAATGCCATAAGCATAAAGAAAAACCAAAAAGAGCCCTCATCACAAAAAGACTGGATTGTGTAATTTTTTCATTTCCGAAAAGAATCCTACATTATGACAATCAAATTTCCTGTATTATCCGATGTGAAAAGGCTGGAAAAAGAGTCAAATATTAGTTTTCATGTACCTATTGTTTGATTGTGGCATTGTGCAAAAATATTGTTCTAAAAGCGCTTCTAGAGTCCTAGGTTTTAAATTCATCCTTTTTTAAGAATATCGATAAGAAGTGTGTTAACGCTCCATCTCTTTGCTATTAAGGTTTAACTTCAAATCATAAGAAATATTAACTATCAAGCGTAGACTACATATTCCCTCCTCAAATTCCATTTTCTAGATAAATTTGATAAAAGCAAAACCAAAAACATAAATGTTTGCACCAATATTGATCACGAGTTCACAAATTCTCAATCATATCATGTCTAACGGATCTGTCTAGACACGATTACAAATATACAGATGCTAGAGTTCAACTTTTATTTTTCATCAATCACATTAAGGTGATATTTACCCATAGAAAAGATGAAAAAGAATGATGCAACAGATAAAAATGTTGATCAAGATGTTCTTCTACTTTGTCAAAAAACTAGGACGGGATATAAGGTTCTTATAAACAGCCAAAACACAAGTTCATCCCGTACTGAAGTTTATGTCCTGAAGGATTACTAGGGTCTTTTCACATCATATTTGTTTCTTGAATGTATATAATGGTCGATTTGCTTTTACATCTTTTTAGTCATCTAATTGAACAATTTATATACTCACCACAGCACACCACCTTAATAAAATAAGAATAAACTAACCAACATAAATGATTAAATATTGAAAAAGACTACAAGGGGGAAGAACAATTTGGCAAAGATAATGTTAATCATATTTTTGGCTACATAACTAAATGCAGGGCAACCCAACATCAAGATGCTTAGCCTAATGCAAATAAACTTGATTAGACATTTCTCCAAAACCAAAATTACTATTATACTTACAGAAACTCAAGTTCAGCCATTGTTTTTCATCAATGACATTAATTAATGTGATATTTACCCAAAGAAAAGATTTGATCAAGTCTCAAAATGTTATTCTAAATGGTCAAGAAACTACTACAGGATATTAATGTAATCACCAAATTGAACAATATGCATACTCTCACAGCACACCACCTTTATCCAATAAGAATAAACTAACCAACATAAATGATTAAAATTGAAGAAGACTACAAGGGGGAAGAACAATTTGGCAAAGATAATGTTAATAATATTTTTGGCTACATAACTACATGCAGGGCACCCAACATCAAAATGCCTAGCCTAATGCAAATAAACTTGATTAGACATTTCTCCAACACCAAATTACAATCCATCTGCATTCTTTAAGCACTCATAGGAACAATAATTGCATAAAGAACCCATAATGCATTAAGATGTCTTACTTGGACAAAAGAGGCATGATCTTTAATCTCTTTAAGAACCCACTTTCTTAATTGAACGATGGAAACTTTAGCATCATCATCATCTGCACAATCCTCAGCCAGTTCATATCTAGAACCAACAAGAAAACATCACTCAAACACAATTCAACACACTGAAACATTGGGGAATTCAAGAACAACTTTCACTCACGCTTGAGCAAAGCATTTGAGAAAATGAACATCCTGTGCGATGTAATGACCAAATGTATCAAGATTGAGATTCCCAGAACCCAAAGAACTACAAACGGTGTATAGAGTGTGATAATCGATTCTTTACTGAACTTATCCCAGAAACGCTTCGCGGTGCCTTCTTCATTGGGCTTTGGAGTTGTCGCCATTGATGAAATTCTTGCAAATTTCAAACTGTAATTGGGTTTTTTGATCGTGATTGTTCAGAGGAGAAGATCGTATGGGTTTAGGGGGATCAAGAAACAAGATTTTGAGGGTGATCAAAAAGAGTAATTGAGTAAAAGGGGGATTACAACTGTATATATAGATGTAGGAGAAGAGTGTAACAGTAGTGGGTTTGGGTGGAGGCATTGGAAAATAGAAGTGCAAGTGATGTTCCACTTCGATTTTGCATTGGGTTTGACTAGAGGCTGCCTTTGATTGACAGACATACATTATATAAAGAAAGAAAGAAATGATAATAGTGATTTTATTGATCTTTGCTTCTAATTTCTTCTTCTTAAAATTTGATGTAAAAAAGGGTTTATGTACTTTTTATGAAAAACAAGAAAGAAAAAACAATCAAAATGATTTAGTTTATCTATGTAATCCGCCTATGTTAGTTAGACCATGTTAAATGCAACCATCAAGAAATCACTGTGAGTGAGGTTGCGTGCTTAGGGTTATTTTCTACGCTAGTACTCTGGTGTTTTATGCATTGTCCTTAGGTAGTCATGACGGTGATGAAGCTAATGGTTATTCATTTTGCGTGATTATCTAGTAACTAATGAAGACGAGTTTAGCACCACCCTTTTTGACCTACTGTTTGTTCATTAGGATATTAACTATTGCAACATGTGATGCCACCCATGGAATAATGGTCCCATTCCTGAATTTCAGCTTTGTTGAGTAACAATCAACCTCACCATGCTACCGAACTAACTAAGACAAGATTCCACCATTATCGTGACGTACATCACTATCCATAACAAGCTTGAGCCCTAGAACTTAACCCATGTTTATGTTTGAGCTCGTACTTATGTTTGCTACCCCAAGCCTCAAATTCACTTCTTGGTCAAGTAGATGATTAATCTCAGCTGAGTTAGAAAATCACCTCTGAGATTATTTGAAACAACAGGGAGCAATTTGCAGCCAATTAAAAGGGTTAAATAGAGAGAAGATACTTAATAGTATCCACTCATTACTTACCTATGATTCTACAACTAGGTAGATGTGAAGGATCTGGAGGTCTAACAAACTTAACTTGCCCTATATCATTAAATAGTGAACCCATTTCATCAAACATTCCCTCTATCATTAAATAGTGAACCCATTCCATCAAACAATCACTCTTGGTACACTACCTTGTTTTATTTTGTATTACTCACCTCTATGTATCCAGGATACATATTTTCTATTTTGAGATTTCATGTTGAGATAACATCTTAGCCATCACTCCCAAAGATCATTTGTTTAGTTTAAAGCTAATAATACCTAAAAATTATTAAAGTCAATTGCAACTGATCTGGAGTAGCAACTAGTAGATCAACTAACTAATACGATTAAAGAAGTTAATGTTGAAGGCAAGACATAACTGACTATAACTTACAATTGAAGAAGTATCTTTGTTGGATCATATGAGGCTGGTGCAACCAAAACACATAGAAAATTTGATGTACAACTGAAGTGGTCTTCCAAAGCTAAAACTGCTCTTCCGAAGACAAGTCGAAGATCTTCCGAAGCTCAAGTATGAAGAACTTCCGAAGGTAGAACTCAGTCTTCCGAGACTAAGTAGTTCTCCATCCGAAGTATACAAACTTAGAAGCTTCAAAACAAAGTCTTCCAAAGAATAGAGCCATGAAGACTTATAGAAGACTCGGAAGAAGTGATTCTTTCGAAGTATAATTGGCCTCAGAAGAACTTATTCTTCTGAAGCCATTTAGCTTTAGAAGAACCAACTATGAACCAGTGAGCATAAGTATGGCCTGTCTGACATCCGCTGCAACTTTTGATATACTACATGGCGCTTTCCCACGCCCATGTAGTGGATCATACTTTAATCCACTGTTTACCCATTCTTAGTTAGTACAGTTTGTTAGGACCGTGTATGAACGGGGTACTAACTGATTCAACATGAAACCAGATCAAATAGTGCGGAATCCTATTTGATTGGCGATCCAATCAGGGAGAACTTTAATCCGATCAAAACTAACGATTGGAATACGTTAAGAATTGATTAGAAGTGATCAGAAACATTCTATGAAATTGGAAGGGACTCTCTAGACGAACAAGCACGGCTAGGGTTAAGAATTCTCGAAATGTCACGTTTTTCCACGAATTAAATGGTATTTATAGGTTACAGCTTTCATTCGTACGACTGAGCCATGCGTATGGCTCAGTCGTGCGACTGAGTCGTACGATTGATTCATTCGTACGACTGAGTCAGTCTTATGACTCAATCGTGCGTATGGCTCAATCACCTGGTTCAGTCGTGCGACTGGCCCATTCGCATGGTCCAATCGTGCGACTAAATCATAAGACTTAGTTAAACATATTCATGAACCTTTAATGATACAGAACTATGTCTAACAACTGTAAACCTATATAACATGTTCATATAAGCGTGTAATAATCAATCATATGAATAGACATAACATTCAATAACCAATAGACATTCAATGAAGATTTTTTTATTTCATATATCAAACATTACATCAGTGTTATAAAATGAAAGTCAATTACATTTAAGCTTGATAGAACTAGGGACATGTGTACCAACAAACTCCCCTTGGACCTAGTTCTATCTAATCTTTGACCTCCTTTTTAAACTCTTCATATCTCTTAACTCGTTCTTCTCTTGAAACCCCAGTATGAATATCAAGTGCGAAGCATAGACGTATAACATGTTAAAACTGAAGTGCTTGCACGATATCCTGTGTGTCAAAAATAGTGGCCACTTGCACAATGTGTAAACATCAGCTGCAGACAAGTTTGTGAGCCACATTGGGTCAAATACCCTTATTGTCTCTACCGTGCCCTCCCTATCCAAAACTATGACGGCTTCTCCAGTGCGCCAGTCATAATACCACCATTTGAAATGGGGTGCAAAATCTTGTGGCATCTCCCTCAATGGAATATGAGACATTGTGCGCGGAGGGTGCCATTTCAAGACAACCTTTGGTCTTCCTGAGGTAGGGTCAACCTCTGTCTTATGAATGAACCTTTTGGGCTGTTGAGGTTTGAAATTGACCCACCTCGTATGGTACTCCTTCTTCATTGCCTTCTCGAACCATCCCGATATCTTTTCGGGAAATAGCATACAGGAGGTTCAAGTTGGCTAGACGGTTTAGTTCAAATCCAGGGAGAGTTTTCAGATCGTTTGGGAATCTGAAATACTCTATGCCCTCCTCTCTCTTAACAGCGTATACCTTGAGATCCTCAACATACGCCCAGCTTATGATCTTGCCAGACACCTTCTGATGCTTCTTTACCTTATAGAGCTTGGTGTAGGCGTTTGACTTTGTAGGCACTCGCTGTTTCTTTATTTCCTCCAGGAAGGCTGCCCACTCAGCCTTTTGGATGCTAGATCAGCATCATCCGCCTGAGGATCTTCTTCTGTAGCTTCTTTTGCAGCTATCTTTTCTTCCACTTTGTCAAATGCACTGCTGCCAAGTGTTTCTCCCAGATTCGGTAGTACTTCGCCTTCGGCGTTAGTATACTAGGGATAATGGTCAGCAGCCACATCCTTGATCTCCATCTCGTCGACATCTTGTAGCTCCTCATCACTGACTACGTCTACTTCTGGAGCATCCTTCACCAATTCATCTGGATTCAGACTGAACAGTTTGACAATCTGTTCATCAGTCATATCGTGGATTATCTCTCCCTCTTCAAGTGTGTAGCTGACAGAGCGATGTACTATCCCTTGCAAATCGAGAATCATTGTCAATTGAGTCTCGATTTGTCGAAGGGGTACCACATCATGCTCGTCAGCCTGTTTAGATGAATCTGTTAAAGAAATAACCAAACACAATACAAGTTAGTATACATGATGCACATGACAAATGGCAGTTCAACTTTTCATTTATTTATTTAAATAAGCATTAATACATGATTTCAAGAATAAAAGTTTAATAACATATAGACATCTAAGCTTGAATTTTGCCTTGAATCATAGCCGGGTCTTCTGCAGATAGGGAGGTAGGCGGGGCAGACGATGATGCTCCTTGGTCTTGTCTCTTCTTCATCCTTTGCTCTTGACCATGAGCGGAGGCAGATGCAGCTGCATCTCCTTCATCGTCATCATCGTCATCCTGCCTACCTCTTGCTTCACCGTTACCCTCCACATCATCATCATCACTGTCATCCTCTTCATCATCATCCTCATCATCATCTCCATCATGGTCTCCTTCACCAAGCTTTAGAGGCTCCTCCATAGATCCTTTTAGTCAGAGCATGATATTCTTGTTTGAAGCCTTTAACTCCTCCAGTTTCTTGGCAGACTCATCTTGTGCTCTTGGAGTTTGGCGATCTGCTCTGCCTGCTGTGCGATCTGCTGAGCTTGGGAAGCATTTAGCTCCACCAGCTGACGTAGTTATGCAGACTTCTCCTCATCAGCGGCTAACAGCTTCAGCACCATCCTGTTTAGTGCTGCCAGCTGTTCCTCCACTCCAATGGGAGGGAGGGATGATCCGGTGGGGAATGTGAAAGGGCCAACTTGGTGGCTGGTGGTGGTAGCAGTGGCGGTGGTAAATATTGGTGGTTGTGAATGGATGGGTGGAGAGGTATGAGGTATGGTAGTAGAAGGTGGAGTAGTAGTGGTGGGAGGTGTAGTGGTAGTAGGTGGTGTAGTGGTAGTGGGTGGTGTAGTGGTAGAGGTGGTGGTATGAAGTGTGAACCTCCATCTCTTCGGCTTCATCCCATAGGACTGAGCCATCCTTTTCCTCCAAGTCCCCCTTGACCCGGAGGCTCCCCTTTGGCTACTGGGCTGGTCTGGGGTGTATGATGGATCTGAAATAGCCTCCCCAGACCCGCCTGGACGTCCATCCACTTTCCCTCATCCCCTTCTCGGTGGCAACCACCTGGCTGCCCACCGTCCGTCAAGTCAACGGCTCCTCATCTGACTCCTCCTCCTCATTAGGCTGGAAGTCCTGATGGAACCCAGCAGTAGCAAATTCACCTTGTGGAGATGGTGGAGATGTAACATCAGCAGTAGTAGTCTGTGTATGAGAAGGACCTGTATCTCCACCATCACCACTATCATCATCATCAGAGTCGTCATCAGGTAAGACTATATGCTCTGTATCTGAATCACTGTCATCGTGGCGCCACTTCCTCTTAGCTGGCACCACATAGTCTTCACGGGCCAGATGCCTAAACAGACTCCTTACCGGGGGCTTTACCTGCTTATCCCGGTACACCCTCATCCTCCCGAGGTGGTGTTATCCATCACCTCTAGGACAACAACATCCTCCTTCTCCTTGGGCAGCGAGGGGAGTTTCTGATCTATAATCATCTGCAGAAAGCATGGGTACATGCAGAAGCTTTCTTTCCCCTTCGCCTCAAGGTTCTCTACCATATAGGTGAAGATCATCCTCGAAAAGCTGAATGGATGATTCAGCACCAACGCCACGTAGGCGTTCTGTATCTGGTCGGAGAGCTCGTCGAAGCCACCCTTCCTGGAGGCGATGCATCTCAGCAGTACATGGCTAAGTATTTGAACTGGGGGCACAAGTTGCTCTTGTTGAGCATACTTGCATTGATGTCCCCAGAGTACTTAGCCCTCATGAAGCAACCTCGAACAGTGAGGGGATGTAATCGAGTGGGGCAGTTAGTATCATCCCTGAACTCCAACACTGTCCTGATATCCTCCTCTGATATCTCTATGGCCTCCCCAAATATAGAACTCCTGATACTATGGGGCTCAGAAGACCGGTCAACTACAATGCTTTCCCAGAAAGCCTGCTGTACTGATCTGTAAGGTGTGCACTGTGCCGATATGGCTTGGAATATCCTCGATCGGCGCAAAAAGAAATAATGCCGGCAAACTCCACAGTATTGCGGGATGAGAGATCAAGATGAGCACATATGTTGTGCTTAGTGCTCATCGTCCCACCGACTCGCCATCTGTGACACAAAGTAAATAAACATTAGTACGTGTCAAAGAATACCGATTTGTTTCATGAACTTGAAAATCTTGTTTAGTCGTGCGACTGAGCTGAGCGACTGAGATCTAGTCGTGCAAATATGCTGTGCGACTGAGATCTAGTCGTGCGAATGAGCTATGCGACTGAGTTCTAGTCGCGCAAATGATCTCATTCGTAGTACTGAGTCATGCGACTGGACTTAGTCGTATGTTCTCTTAGGCGTTTAACTCAGTCGTGCGATTGAGCTCAGACGCATGCTTCAGTCGTGCGATTGAACCATTCGTCCATCTAAGTCGTGCGGTTGAGCCATTCGCCTCGCTCAGTCATGCGATTGAAGTTCATCGGGGTGTCCATCGCATGTCCGACAGTGGTTCATTCAAATTCAATTTTTGAGAAATTTCATGATGTTAAACGTTGTGGATTGGCTCATTAGGTTCGTAGATGACCGACTAAACCGCTAATAACTTTCTTTTGATCAAAATGCTTAGTTTTAGTGGTTTATTAGTCACATTTAGGTTCAGTTAACATTTGGTCTTGATTTCGATCCTTTTGACGTATAGTAACTGATTTTTCGTGCTAAGTTTGTCGCGCAATACCTGGATAGTCAAAACAAAACTTCATAGATCGTCAAACAATGGTCTATAAATATCAAATGAGTTTTTGGCAATGTGGGTTTGCGTCATACGTCTGAGAGGCGATTTGGGAGAATGAAATGACTGTGACCAACTCCCCCTCTATTTATACTAGGGCAACCTTCAGTCGTGCGACTGAGCCTAGTCGCACGATTGATTCGTGCGACTGAGCTTTAGTCGTGCGACTTACGCATACGGTCACCTCCAATCGTACGATTGAGGTTTATTCGTGCGACTGTCACAGTCGGTCACCTTGAATCGTGCGATTGGGTTCATTCGTATGTCCAATCGTACGACTGGTCCATACTCATGGTCCAGTTGTGCGAATGGGCCATACTTATGAAATTTTGCCTTTTTGACCCTTTGAGACTTAGCCCCTTAAGACAGTAGATAAACATTTTGAGCAGTTGATCATCTCAGACATGACCATTTTAAATTAAAGAACCTTTGATCACCTCAGAGTGATCCATTTATCCAACTGATCACCTCATTGTGATCCATTTATCCACCTGATCACCTCAGACGTGATCCATTTATCCACTTGATCACCTCAAACGTGATTCAATTATCCACCTGATCACCTCAGACGTGATCCTTTTACTTTTTCAGAAACAAGTGATTCAAGATTGACTTTAAGTTCATTTTATGACTTTCACAGAGATGAATAACATAGCACAGTCCGACATGACACACTTTACAAATAACTTGAAAAACTAAACTAAGTAATAAATTATCGGGAACGACACCGACACAGTCCGACACTATCAGGAACGAGAATCTAGATGATATTTTAGACCGCTTCTATCATTTGATGAGTGAACTTCACACTCATGGTGTTACAACGTCTAAGGAAGAAAAAGTGGCTAGTTTGGATGATGGCTACCAGAGAAGTGGGATTCATTATTTTCACTTTAAGATATAATTCAGTGCTGGAGACTTTAGACATAATGATTTTATCCTGAAACTGAGGGAAGAAGAGGTGAGACACAAGTACAAGGCCAAGAATGGATCATACACTCAGGATCCGTCTCTCTACAACGTGACTCCTACTGCAAAACCTTCCAGTGCCCCTCTGCAGACTGCTTTTGTATCTAATACATCTGCAGCTGTCAAAGCTCATCATCTGGTGGTGAGTCAAATGTTTCATCAGGGGTTCAACACAGTACTACAGAAGCTAAATCGACGAAGTTAGTGACAGAAAATCTGGGCAATGTAACTGTGGAAGTGGCTAAGGAGCACATGGACTTACTTGCTATTGTAGTTCATTCTTATGATGGATTAGTAGGAGGAAAGATTGGTAACTGCCACTTGGCTGATGAAGACTATGAGCAGGTGGATGAAAATGAATTGGAAAGAATGGACATCATGTGGGCTCTCGCGAGTGCTGTGCGACGAGCAAAGAAGTTTGTTAAGAAGACGGGACAGAATCTGGTGGCTACTAAAGATACTACTTTGGATTTGACAAGTCAAAGGTCACCTGTTTCAACTGCAGGGAGAAAGGACACTTCAAGCGAGAGTGTATTAACCGAAGAAGACTGGCAATGGGAACCCGTTCTCATCCTTCAACAAACAGGATAAAGATAAAAAGACAGCTTCAACAAGCAATGATTCAAAGGCATTGGTTGCTCAAGGTGATGAAGGACAGGATTGGTCCTTCCAATTTTTATCTGATGGTGAAGCCAACATTGCTCTCATTGATGATCTAAATGATGACTCTGCGAGTGAAAGGGAGAACTCTGTAGAGCTGGATGCTAATGAAGCCTTAGCTGCTGTTGATCAACTCGTTGAGGATGAACTGAATGCAGAATCTGAAGCACAACAGGAACCTCAAACTGCTTTCATGGCTGGCTCATCTACATCTGCACAGGTAGAATCAAAGGATGATCTTTTTGTTAAACATGCTTGTGTTGAATGTGATAAATTTAGGGAAATCATTGATCTGAAGTTTGCTAGGTTATTAGATCATAATGATAGCTTAGTAAATGACTTAAAATTATGCACTGAGGCTAATAGAGTGTTAAAACAAAATGAGAGCAGTTATAAAGAAAAAAATTGATGCTTTAAAGAAACAACTAAAAGAAACTGAAGTTGTCGCGTTTAACCAAGAAAATAACATAAAGTTTTATTTAAAGACAATTGAGGAAACTAAAAAGAACGAGCTGTTTTACAAGTTGAAAATGAGTCTTTAAAGCAAAAACTCCACAGTCTAGCTAGTTCTTCTCATATTTGAAAAACTTGGTTAAAGAACGCAACAACGGGGAGGGCTGGGTTATAAGGTTGTGCCTCCACCACATGAGACCCTTTTGAACACCAAACAACGACCAGTTAATAATAATCCCTAAAGGACCATGTGGTGACTACTCCTCTTATTAGTGATCCAGATACTGCAGTCAAACCTGCTCCTCCCGTTGCTAAACAGAAGTCATCAACTTCAGGCACAAAAGATCAGACTGATAGGGTGGAAGAGGATGTTAATGTCACTCTTGGGTTAGGTTCTAATATGTTGACACACATCCTTAGATTTTAAAATCCACTCAATCTAAACAAATTAAGCAAGATCAAAATCATCCAAAAAGACAAATCCACCATAACATTAAACAAGTAAAATTTGTCAAGGAAGGTGAAAAACAAAGGATGAGACCAAAAAGTCCTTACCTGAAGTTTACTCCCCACCCCACAGAGATCTCCTAGTCCTGTTGAATAGAGATCATGTTATACTTGTGGACAATAAGGTCACATCTCTTCAAACTGTCCTCGCTATCAGACACCCAAAATTAAAATTGAACTAGACAATGAAGTTAAATAGTTTTCAAAACAGAGATCTAAGACTCCTGTTAGGTCTAAAACACCTGCTAGGTCTTATACCTCTCCTTAACACCACAGACAACACAGACAAGTCACTGGCAAGTCTGTGAGGCCTGAGGTGAAACCTGTTTTTGAAACTAAACCTAAGGTTCAAACTGTAAATCAGTTATCTGTCTACCACAAACAATCCTTTCATAAGATGGTTTTGTGGAAGGCCAAAACATCTGAAGAGTCTGACAGCAGTGATAAGTTGAAGGTTGAGATCCCACCAACTGATAAAGGATAGTGGGTTGAGTTTGTGATGTGTGATGCCTCTGGGAAACCCAAGCCAGTCAAGGCTTGGGTCCCCCTCCTTAACTAATAATTTTCTATAATGTGCAGGTTGTCCGCTATAGTGCTTCTACCAACACATGGATTGTAGATAGCGGGGCATCCAGGCACATGACTAGAAATCAGTCTCTCCTTTTCAATGTCAAACAAATTAAAGGGGTACACGTTTCTTTTGCTAGAAACAAAGGAGGTTACATTACCGCACAAGGAGAAGTAGGTAATGCAAAGGTAAGATTTGATAAAGTGAATTTTGTTCAACAATTGGAAAACAATTTGCTTTCAGTGTCTCAGATATGTGACAAGGGCTTCAAAGTGATGTTTGACCGTCGGAAGTGTTACATTCTGAAGAAAGAGATGGAGATTCCAGAGGAGCAGGTATTATGTCAGCATCTAGGTACAATGACCTGTATGTTTTAGATATGTCAAATGCTTCTACTACTGAGTCTACTGTTCAGTGCTTTTTGTCTAAACCACAGAGAAGGAGTCTATCTCATGGCACAGAAGAATGGGACATATAAATCACAGGAAGATGAATCATCTGATTCATAACAACTTAGTTAAGGGAGTTACTGTAAAGAACTTCAAACTTCCTGATTTTTGTGTCTCATGCAAGAAGGGAAAGCAGATAAGGAAGTCTCACAAGACCAAGCATGTTAACTCTATCGAGATGCCCTTGGAGCTATTGCATATAGATCTATTTGGTCCTGCAAGCACGAAGAGTATTGCCGGAGATTGGTACTGCTTTGTAGTCACAGATGACTATTCACGGTTCTCCTGGGTGATGTTTCTGAAAGCTAAGTCAGAAACTTTTGAGTCCTTCAAGGTTCTCGTCACAACACCGGAGTCCCTCTATAAGCTGAAAGTGAGGAAGATTCGTTCAGAAAATGGAGCAGAGTTCAAGAATCAGTGGATGGATGTTTTCTGCAAGAAAAATGGAATTGTTCATCAGTTCACCTCTGCATACATGCCACAGATGAATGGTGTTGCTGAATGGAAGAATATGAGCTTGATCGAGACTGCTAGGACTATGTTGGTAGATTCAAAGCTGCCAATACAGTTCTGGAATGAAGCTGTTGCAAATGCTTGCTACACACTTAATCGTGTGTTAGTAGTCAAGTGGCATGGGAAGACTTGCTATGAGCTACTTCAGAAGCGCAAACCGAACCTGGAGTATCTGGAACCATTCGGAGCTCCATGTACATTGCTGAAGAAAACTCAGGAGGACAAGTTCTGCGAGAAAGCCGATCAAGGGATATTTCTAGGATATAGCATCCCAGACAAAGGGTTTATAACAACTCAACTGGTCAGGTAGAAGTGTGGTGCAACGTAGATGTACAAAGATACACCACCCCCTTGCTGGAAAAGGTCCATTGTCATTCTTCGATTACGATGGCTTTTTCAAATCCTTCAACCTCCCTCAGCTTGATTCAGATGACGAGATTGCTGCCCAGATGATGTACGACGTTCTAACTTCACTAAATCTAGATATCAGCAATATGACACCAGCCAGTGCTGCTTCGGGCTCAAAACGAGACTGATGAGTTATCAGATGATGACGAAGCAGCTGAGACTAACAATGAGAATAATGTCAATCAAGAAGAGAGATCCTCAGTTGCTGAACAAGCATTGGGAATTCCGGATACTGAACCTATTGTCACAAATCTTGATACTGAAGTTGTCGTTCCTACGACACCTGTGACTAGGATCAGTGTGAATCACCCCCCGACTCTATCATTGGGGATCTTGAATCCGGTGTGCAGACTAGAAATCAGCTGTACTCTGCTGACTATGTTACAGTCATGGAAAAGGGATATGTCAATGACGGGGCTTTCTCATGTTTTGTTTCTCAAATCGAGCCTAAGTACGTCAGTGATGCCCTGAAGGATGAGGCCTGGGTCATCGCTATGCAGGAGGAGCTACTACAGTTCAAGAAACTGGGAGTGTGGACACTCGTTGACAGGCCCAAAGGAGTGAAAGTGATTGGTACTAAATGGGTACTGAAGTGCAAGAAGGACGACCAAGGTGTTGTTCTCAGAAACAAGGCACGGTTGGTTGTTCAAGGATTCAGACAAGTCGAGGGAATCGACTACAATGAAGTGTTTGCACCAGTGGCACGAATGGAAGCGATTCGGATATTTCTGGCCTACGTATCTCACATGAAGATCAAAGTTTATCAGCTGGATGTTAAGAGTGCATTCTTTCATGGGAAATCCGTGAAGAAGTCTACGTCAGTCAACCCGAGGGATTCAAAGATCCTGATCATCGGGACAGAGTTTACAAGTTGGTCAAGGCTCTGTATGGGCTACATCAGGCTCCTCGAGCTTGGTATGAGAAGCTCTCCACCCATCTCTTGAAACACGGTTTTCACAGGGGTGTGATTGACTGCACGTTGTTCATTAAAGAGAAAGATGGAGATTTACTAATGGTGCAGATCTATATGGATGACATCATCTTCAGTTCCAGAAATGAAGAACTGTGCAAAGAGTTCGAATCTGTGATGAAGGCAGAGTTTGAAATGAGTGCCATGGGAGAAATGAAGTTCTTCCTGGGATTACAGGTGGATCAAGCACCAACCGGTATTTTTCTTCATCAGACTAAGTATGTTGGAGACATTCTGAGTCGATTTGATATGGAAAATGTCACTGTTGCCGGTACCCCTCTTGCCACAAATCATGATGTGGCTCCTATGAGAATGGGGATTTGGTGGATGCCACTATGTATCGTGGGATGATCGGATCTCTCATGTATCTCACTGCCTCACATCCAGACATCATGTATGCCACATGTCTATGCTCCAGATATCAAGCCAAACCCAAAGTAAATCATCTGATCGGGTGAAAAGGATCTTTCGTTATCTGAAGGGTACTCCAACACTAGGGTTGTGGTATCCTCATGATGATGACTTTGAGCTAACGGCGTAAAGTGATTCAGACTAAGGCGGCTGTAAGATGAACTTCAAGTCTACATCAGCAGGGTGTCAGTTCTTTGGAAGGCATTTAGTCACTTGGCAATGCAAGAAGCAGACATCGGTTGCATTGTCAACCTGTGAAGCTGAATATGTTGCTGCTGCAAGTTGCTGTTCACAGATCATTTGGATCCAACAGCAAATGCGAGAATATGGTTTGCAATTTTCTCAAACACCTATCTTTGTTGATAATTCTGCTGCCATAGCCGTTACTAAAAATCCTGTTCAACACCCTAAAACAAAATACATCGGCATAAAGTATCATTTCATACGCGACTGCTATGAAAAAAATTAATTGATGTGATTAAAATAAACACGGATTTTCAACGCGCCGACCTCTACACCAAACCTTTTGACAAACCCAGATTTCTATATATGTTAGAGGTCAACGGTGTGAAAAAGAAAAATGACATAATTTCAGAAGACACAGATGCCTAGTCCGACACGTGTTTAGTTTTTGTTATTTCTATTTTGTTTCTTTTAATTTCCTTGTCTTATAAAAATCCAAAAACACAAAAAGATTTTCTTGTTTCGAATTTTAGGGCGAGATTAGGTTATGTTCAGTATTTATTTACTCAAAAAAAAGGGGGGGGGGAGGGCAGTTAAGCTAAAAGGTAAGAACAACAAAACTAAGAAAGTGATTCAGCAAATTGGAAAGTGATAGTACACAAGCGTCATGTTACTTGGAACACCAAAAGATTTTCAATTTTTCAACTTTAGTTTAATTAAATCACATAAATTATTAGTCAGAGAATTCTAAGTCTAACAGATTGGAAAATGATAGTACGTTTGTTTGTAACTGTAATTATACGGAGAAAGTCGATCTAGGGAGGTGCTAGTTCATCATACGATGTGTCGGTAGATTCAACATAATAGACTAGTAGACATCATTGGTGAACTCAATTTAAACTAATTTGTTCAACTGACTGTGGGTTCCCATCTTATCACTGGTTAACACAATCAATTATTTCCAATAAGGAATGACGAGCAAATAAACGCCACTAAAAGTGTGCGGATGACCACAAAAGAGTAAAGCACGAAAAATGAAAATAAACGCAATCAAGCTGATAACCTATGTTGTTGGTGCGTTATGTGCAAAAGAAAAAGTTAAAGAGGCTCTAACAAGAAGATAGGTTGTGTGCCTCTCTGCTGTGCGATGGAACTGACCTGAGGATAAGCATAACATAGATATTCTAGAATTCATTGTTGTTTACCTCCTCTCTGCTGTGCGATGGCACTGACCTGGCTTGGCTTCTCTTTGAAAGATCTATGAATAGTCTCTTTTGTCAACATATCCGTAGACCGCTCAAAAGTCCTCTAAGGAATGTTGATTATCATATAAGCTTGGGATCCACAAATGTTGGTTGATAATGTACCTAATACATCATCAATGTGTGTCAAAAGTCTGTGTATGTATTTAAGTGGACAAGTATACTGACAATCGTCGTGGCTACACCGCCTGATGTTCAAAATCAATGTGTGTTACATAACAAGATCAAGCATGATTACCAGTTAGAATGGAGGAGTCTCAGATGAACGAGAAACTGTGATATGTAAATATGTTAGTTTCAATTTCAATACATATATAAAAGTTCCAAGTAATTTAGTCTATGCATGTCTGATTCCATATGAATCTGTCTTAGAAATGATGTTAATGCTAATAGGCTTTTCTACCCAACCCTATTAAAAATCACAAAAATGTTTATTTTGTTACTTAGTTTAGTCTTTCAAATTATTTGCAAAGTGTGTCAGTGTCGAACTGTGCTATGTTATTCATTGCTGTGAATGTCACAAAATGAACTTAACGTTTATCTTAAATCAATTGTTTCTGAAAAAGTAAAGGATCATGTCTAAGATGATCGGGTTGTTAAATGGATCACGTCTGAGGTGATCGGGTGGATAAATGGATCATGTATGAGGTGATCGGGTGGATAAATGGATCATGTCTGAGGTGATCGGGTGGATAAATGGATCACATCTGAGGTGATCGGGTGGATAAATGGATCATGTCTGAGATGATCAACTGCTCATAATGTTTTATCTACTGTTAAATGGAACTAAGTGTCGAACGGTAAAATGGTCAAAATGTCACAAGCATGGCCCATTCGCACTACTGGACCATAAGTATGGACCAGTCGTACGATTGGATCATACGAATGAGGCCAGTCATACGATTGGATCATACAAATGATTCCAAATCGTACGAGTGAACCATGCGAATGAGCCCAATCGCGGGATTGAAGGTGACCGACTATGAAAGACGTCCGAATGAACCTCAATCGTATGATTGGAGGTGAACGATTGGGTGAATCGCACGACTGAGGCTCAGTCGCACGACTCACTCATGCGACTAGGCTCAGTCGCACGACTTGAGGTTGCCCCAGTATAAATACAAGGTGAATCGGCCTCAATCGCTCTACTCACGACCTAAAGAACCTCTGCCAAAATTTCATTCGATTCACATTTACCATATATCCTTGCGTTCTGACATTCCATATTGTTCATACCGGTAATATTCGAGGTGGTTCATCATTAAAACCACCATTCGCATCAAGAATCACTCAAGTTTGACCTAACACTAACCGAGGACTAAAACAGACAAATAAACCATCTAAACTGAGCTATAGATCAACTAAACCTAAAAGATGCTTAATCGGACTATTCCGAGTGTAATGAGCCTAATCACAATGGTTAACATCAAGAATTGCTCAAAATCATGAATTTGAATGTTCCAAACAGTCGAATAGGCGACTGGACACATGATGAACTTCAATCGTACGACTGAGATGTCCGATTGGCTCAATCATACGACAGAGATGGACGAATGGCACAGTCGCACGACTGAACCATACGTATGAGCTCAGTCGCACGACTAAGGTAAACGCATGAGAAGACATGCGACTAAAGCCAATCGCATGTCTCAGTCGTACGAATGAACTTAATCGTACGACTAGATCTCAATCACCTTGTTCAGTCGCACGACAAAACCATTTTTCATGTTTATTAACCGAAATTAGTTATCTTAGACAAGTACTAATGTTTATTTGTTTTATGTCACAGATAGCTAGTCGGTGGCCTATGAGCACCAAGCACAATATATGTGCTCATCTAGATCTGACTTCTCGCAACGCTGCGGACTTTTCTAGGATTATCTGTTTCCTACGCCGCTCTAGGATCTACCGAGCGATCTCAGCGCAGTGTATACCATATAGATTGATTCAGCAGGCGTTTTGGGAAAACGCTATTGTAGACAGGTCCACAGAGCTGCATACTATTAGGAGCTCTATCTTTGGACAAGATATTGAGCTAACTGAGGAGGATATACGGACCGTTCTCGAGTTTAGGGACGATGCCAACTGCCCAACGAGACTACATCCCCTTACTGTCCGTGGCTGCTTTATGAGGGCGAAGTACTCGGGGGACATCACACAAGTATGCTTAACAAGAGCAACTTGTGCCCCCAGTTCAAGTACCTCGCCCATGTTCTTCTACGTTGTATAGCCTCAAGGAGGGAGGATTTGATGAGTTGTCTGATCAGAAGTAGAATGCATTTGCTGCATTGGTGCTGAACTTCCCATTCAGCTTCTCCAGGATGATCTTCACTTACTTGGTGGAGAACATCGAGGCCAAGGGGAAGGAGAGCTTCTGCATGTACCCGAGGTTTATCCAGATGATCATTGATCAGAAGCGCTCCCCAGCTGCTGAAGGAGAGAGAGGATGCCATCGTCCTGGAGGTCATGGACGACACAACATTGGGGAGAATGATGGTCTACCGGGGTAAGCAGGTTAAGCCCCCGTTGAGGAGACTGTTTGGGCATCTAGCCCGGGAGGGCTACGTGGCGCCGAAGACGTAAGTGGCGCTACGACGACAGTGACTCCGATTGGAGCACATAGTCCTCCCTGGTGATGATTCTGATGATGATGACGGCGATGATGGTGGAGATACAAACAAGAGGGATTAGAGATGGCTGGGTTCCATCAGGGTTTTCAGCCTGATGAGGAAGAAGAGTCAGATGAAGAGCTTCTCACCCGGACTGTGGGTAGCCTGGTAGAAGCTATGGAGCAAGGCATCAGGGCAGTTGATGGACGCCCGGGAGGGTCTGGGGTCTCTACTGCCGACCCATCATATATCCAGACTCTCCCAGTAGCCGAGGTGAGCCTCCGAGTCCAGGGGGACTCGGAGGAAACGGATGGCTCAACCACATGTGCTGAAGCCCAAGCGAAGGAGGATTACCTTGCTTACAACCTCATCAGCCACCACTACTACCACCACACCATCCTCTACCATAACACCACCTACCACTACTATACCACCCTCCATAACCACTACTCCTACACACCTCCACCCACTCACACACCTCCACCCACTCATACACCTTCACATATATTCCCACCACCACCGCTACCACCACCCGACACCAAGCCGGACCCTCAACAACTCCATTAGGATCTTCTCTACCCTCCAGTGGGGTAGAGGAACAGCTTGCAGCACTTAACCAAATGGCGCTGAAGCTGTTAGCTACCGATGACGAGAAGACTGCACGGCTAAGACAGTTAGAGGAGCTTACTGCTGCTTAATCGCTGCAGATCTCTCAGCAGGCACAACAGTTACAGGAGCAGACCCAGCAGATGGCTGCTCAGAGCTAGTGCTCACACAACTCCAGAAGCAAAACGTCACCATCTTTTAAGAAGATTGAGGAGTTGGAGGAGGCCAAGAAGACCATCATGCTCAAACTTAAGGGTACTAGGATGAGCCTCTAAGATCAGAGAGGGAGATGGCGATGATGGTGATGATGAAGATAGTGATGATGAACTAGATGACAGTGATGAAGATGATGATGATAGTGGAGATGATCAAGTAGAGGAGGGGCTCAAGGATGATATGAAGATCCAGCTACTAATGCTGCGATCCGGGTCAGGAACAACGAACAAAACGAAGACAAGACCAGGGATCTACATCAGCCCCTCCATCATCACCTACAGCTGAAGCTCACGAGCAATTCAAGGCAAAAGTACAGATTAAATGTTTTTATTATTCAGTTTTGTACTTGAATCATCGTTTGATGTTTATGTAATAAATGTAAATATTTACTATTTAATGTTTGATTATCTTGATTCCATACTAATGACTGTTATGCTACATGTCTAAATCAAGCAGATCCAGCATTTCAGTAAGATGAGCATGATGTCTCTCCCCTCCAACTGATCAAGTCTCAACTCACAATGATTCTTGATCTGCAGGGGATTGTCAGAAGGGCTGTGAGTTATACTCCTGAAGAAGGAGAAATAATTCACGACCTAACTGACGAGCAACTTGCTGAGATGTTTCGGATTAATCCAGATGAGATCGTGAAGGATGCTCCAACGTTGATGATGATAATGATGAAGAGCTTAATGATGTTGAGGAGATAGAGATTGAAGACATCATCGATCCGTACTACCCTGAATACACTGACCGAGAGGGAAATGTGTTTCTAGATCTGGTTAACACTCTCGGCAGTGATATTTTGGAAAAGTCGAGTGATAAAGAGAAAGAAGCAGAAGCATCAACTAGCCAAGCCCAAGCCTCGGACGCTGATGTCGATATCCGAAAGGCTGAATGGGCGGCTTGCTTTGCTGAGATCCGAGCCCAGCGCCGCTACAGCCAAGCAGAGTACCTACACCAAGCTCTCCAATGTCAAGAAGAACATGAAGGTGTCAGGGAAGATTATTGCATGGGCTCATTTTAAGGATCTTGGAGTGTATGCAGTAAAGAGAGAAGTGGAATCGAGTACTTTAGATTCCCTCATGATCTGAAGACTCTCCCCGGGTTCGAGCTCAACCAGCTGGCACGCCTGAAGCTGCTCTAACGCTGACACGAAGAAAATGTCAGGATGGTTTGAGGCTGCACTGAAAAGGGAATACAGGACGAGATGGGTAAACTTCAAGCCTCAGCAGGCTACGAGGTACCTCAGAAGGTCTGAGGTGATCCCATCACCGGTCAACCAAAAATTGTCCTGAAGTGGCGACCTCCGCGCACGATGTCCAGAGTTCCTTTGAGGGAGATGCCACAGGACTTTACCCCACTTTTAAGTGGTGGTACTATGACTGGCACTCTGGAGAGGCCGTCATTGTTTTGGACAGGGAAGGAACGGTGGACACAATTAGGGTGTTCGACCTAATGTGGCTTATCAACTTGTCAGCTTCAGATTTCTATACTCTGTACAAGTGGGTACTATTTTTTGATACCCAGGATATAGTGCAAGCACTACAGTTTCAGCATGTCATACGTCTATGCTTCGTACTCATATCCATGCTGGGGTTCAAAAGAGGAACGAGCTAAGAGATTTGAAGAGTTTAAGAAGGAAGTTAAAGATTAGATAGAACTAGGTCCAAGGGGAGTTTGTTAGTACATATGTCCCTAGTTCTAGTTCTAGCGAGCTTAAATGTAATAGACTTTCATTTGTTACACATATGTAAGGTTTGATCAATGTAATGAAATACGTTTTGATTGATTGTGTATAGTTGTTTAATGTTTTATACTTATATTATTGGATGTTACTGCTTATACTAATATGTTATATAGGTTTGTAGTTATTAGACATAATTCTGAATTGTTAAAGGTTCAGGAATGTGTTTAACTAAGTATCCTGATTCAGTCACATGACTGGTCCATGCGAATGGGCCAATCGCACGACTGAACCAGGTGATTGAGTCAATCGCACGATGGAGTCATAAGACAGACTCAATCGTACGAATGAACAATCGCACGACTCAGTCGCACGACTGAGCCATACGCATGGCTCAGTCATACGAATGAAAGCTGTAACATATAAATACCACTTAATTCGTGGAAAAACGTGACACTTCGAGAATTCACAACCCTAGCCGTCCAAGTTCGTCCAGATCGTCCATTCAAGTTCATAGATCGTTTCTGATCATTCCTAGTCTATTCTTAACGTATTCTAATCATTAGTTTGATCGGATTAACGGTTTCCCTGATTAGATCACCAATCAAATAGAATTATGCGCTATTTGATTCGGTTACACATAGAATCAGTTAGTACTCCGTTCGTACACGGTCCTAACACATAGGCCTTATTCTCAGCATTGTACGCTGTCTTTGTGCCTCATTCAACCACTTAGAGTCAGTGGAACACCATCATCTCCAACTGGCATAGTGTAGCCAGTCTCAATAGTGTTCCATAAGTTTGTGTCCATTCCATTCAGATGAATTTCAAACCATTGCTTCCATTGAGGATATTCATCAAGAGACAGAAGCTTTGGTGGTTTGTTGTGATTCCCGATCTTATTCTCCAAGAGCAAGAGATTCTGAATTCTGGAGTCCTTCCCAGCTGAGAGAGCAAAGTCTTTGTATCCATAATAAACTAGTCTGAAAACTTGACAAACTGACTGGGTATGCGACTAGGATGCGACTGAGACTTAATCGTGCGATTGAGCTTAGTCGTACGAATGAGCAGACGACTAGGACAATCGTGCGAATGAACAAACGCTGGGCTAATTGTGTGATTGTGCTGTGCGAATGAAGTTCAGTCATGCGATTGGGGTCAATCGTGTGACTGAGACTGCTGAATTCGAAAGTTTTTAAAATTTTCATGCAATTCGACCTAAAAACACAATTTTGAAAACTCTAATCGGCTGTAACTTGAAAAGACTAAATTTTAAACAATCCACTTGTAAAAACTGAATTTTAATGCAAAAAGAACGGATCTTTTGATTTAAAACGTTGACTTTTGCAAAACACGATGAATCCACCTAGAATCAAGTGCCAATGCTCTGATACACTTGTTAGAACCATGTACGAACGGAGTACTAACTGATTCAACATGAAACCAGATCAAATAGTATGGAATCCTATTTGATTGGCGATCCAATCAGGGAGAACATTAATCCGATCAAAACTAACAATTGGAATACATTAAGAATTGATTAGAAGTGATCAGAAACGTTCTATGAAATTGGAAGGTACTCTCTGGACGAACAAGCACGACTAGGGTTAAGAATTCTTGAAGTGTCACGTTTTCCACGAATTAAGTGGTATTTATAGTTACAGCTTTCATTCGTACGACTGAGCCATGCGTATGGCTCAGTCGTGTGACTGAGTCGTATGATTGATTCATTCGTACGACTGAGTCAGTCTTATGACTCAATCGTGCATATGGCTCAATCACCTAGTTCAGTCGTACGACTGGCCCATTCACATGGTCCAGTCGTGCGACTGAATCATGAGACTTAGTTAAATATATTCATGAACCTTTAATGATACAGAACTATGTCTATCAACTATAAATCTATATAACATGTTCATATAAGCGTGTAATAATCAATCATATGAATAGACATAACATTCAATAACCAATACACATTCAACGAAGAGTTTTTCATTTCATATATCAAACATTACATCAGTGTTACAAAATGAAAGTCAATTACATTTAAGCTCGCTACAACTAGAACTAGGGGACATGTGTACCAACACAGTTGCCATTCTTAGTTGGTGGCAGAAGATAAGTCATGGACTTGTCAAGACTACCTAATCTAGGATAATAGTTTATTTTAGATGCTTTACTTCTAGCAATGTAGTATTTGTCTAGTTGTAAATTTCAGTTGGTTATTTAAGTACAACTGGTTATAGATAGTAGTATATATAGTTTCTCATTGTAACTCTCTAACTATGCTTGTAAGAGTCTTGTAATACTGAGTTAAGAAGTACTATATAGAAGTATCTTGAAAAACTATCCTTGTGTTCATTTGTTTTCATTAACTTATTATATTACTTGTGAACTTAGTTAGAGATTCTGCTTCATCAAACCGAGTGAGATTAAGTGAGTGTGTGAGATAAACTTGTGTTGTGAGACCAACACCGATCCTTGATTGTGAGACTGACCGTCCCAAATCACCCTTGTTTCTTCACACTTACTCACTTCACTCAAATGGCTCTTAGGCATAAATTTATGTGTCTTAGATGGGACCATGAAAAAGGCCCATATCATCACTGTTGATGATTTTAGAGCCTGGTGCAAATGTATTGAAGGCTTTATCAAGTATCAAGACAGTTGCATGTGGAGATCAGTTACTCACGGTCCTTACAACCAAAGGTGGAATCCCCAGCTTGTAATGGTGAAATGATAAAGAAGGATATTGGAGACTACTATGATGAAGACTTAAAGAAGATGGACATCGACAACAAAGCTATTACTCTGTTTCTTATAGCCATACCAAACTCTATAATGGTAACTTTCAGTAATGTGAGTCTGCCAAAGAACTATTTGATGCCTTGATGTTGATGTACTCTGGTTCTACTGAATCCAAAGAGTCTAAGAAAGATGTGCTGAAGCAGAAGTTTGAGAACTTCACATACATTATTGGTGAGACCTTGATCCAACAATACTTCAGGTACATGGACTTGATCACCTCTCTGTTGGGTTTGTTAGAACATAAAATCATAGTTTAACCATTTAAACTTTCTGAAAACGCAGCGGAAGTATAGCTTTAAAACCATGTTTATAAGCTGAAAATTATGTTCTTCAAGTGACCATTCAAGTGTATAAAACAAACCCATAAATCAAAGGATCATTATGTGAATTAACAAGCTATAAACATATGTAAAACTACATAAAATCACAGCTTCATTGAGCTGTGATATACCTTACTGCAGCAGCAATAATGTCGACCAAAAGAGATGTTTGGTGAAGATGGAGATTCCCAAAATGCATCCAAGACTTCAAGGATAGAAGTCCTCAAGCTAGTATACCCCAAGCTTCATTGAAAATACCTTCTTGTTAGGTAGAATACACCAAGAACAACACAATACACTTCAAGAAAACCCTGAAATGAAGCTGCTGAAAACCCTCTTGTTCTTGCTAAAACCGTAGCTAGAGTGAGAGAGTGAGAGCTGAAGTTGTGTTGTTAGTTGCATGCTTGAATCATATTCATGGAGTGCATAATCTTCATACCAAGATCAACATGAAATCAACTTCAAAACCAGCCTTTTTAACTCTTCAATGTTGCTGCCTGAAACCCCATTTCAGCAGCTCAAAACCGTAAGAGAGAGAGAGAGTTGGAGCTGAAGTTGTTTTCTCTTGCATGTCCATGTTAATAAGAATATGAGAGTTGGTAGTGCTAGACAAGCATGCATGTCTATGCTCTTCTCAAGGCATAGTTGGTGGAAGAGACCAAGCATGCATGTGTGTGTGTTTCAAGAGAATAAAACCCCTTTTATCCCACATGCATGTGTATATCTTTTGTCAAGGAATAAAACCTTGTATATATATGCATGGTGGACGGTTTTGTTTAAAAAAAAAGAAGGGCTTTCCTTTTTTTTTATAAACTTCAAACAATAACACACACATATAATTAGTCTTTAAATGTTTATAAAAGAAAGATTTCTTTTATAAACAATAAACAGACATATATGCATTGTCTAGTATTTTAACTAGTTTATACAATTAACCAATTAATTGTATAAGTGGTATACTCTCATTATTATTTGGTGTTATACATCTAATTTAAATAACACTTCAAATAATATTATTGAACAAAATATCCTAAAAAATTGTTCCATCTTATATGCAACTTATTTAGAAAACCCATTTTCTAAATTTGGTGTTAATATTTAATTGCATGATCATATCATCATTTAAATATTAATTGGTGTTTGCTAAGCTTGTTATTGGGTATAACCCGACTTGGGTCATAACGTATTAACCACATCAATATTTTATGTGTCTTGGGCACATAGAATCCTACAATCTCCACTTGCCCAAGATTCATAGAAGATTGATGCAAGTAGTAAATAACGCCTAACAACGGTTTACTACCCTTAATACTCATGACTTATGGCCATTCAATAACATCATCCCATTCAAGTACCTTACTTGAAATGATTTAGGTGAATCAATCATCTATCCTTTTGTTACAGATGTCATGTTAAATCCAAGAACACAGAATGATCATTTCTTGTTGATTTAACTTAATCAGGCCTTAGACATCTAACTCTCAACGAATAAGAGGAACAAATTCCATCTTGACTACATACGTTTCTCACAAACACCTCGTGTTATACCTGAACATACCCTTATGTACTGTCCACTATTTCAGGACAGTGAAGAATTAGCTCAAGGTATAATACTTAGTGAATATCAAAACCCAATATGTATCTTAGGTCGGAGGATACCAAATGATATTCGCCTTTACTCAAATTTACTTATGATCAATCGATAAGATTCCATGTAGTAAAATTAAGATGCGGGTTAGTCCAATATTTGTATCCCACAAATATCTATGAACCTTGGTAGCAACCCATTACTCTATATTCATCCTTATGAATATCAACCAATCCAAGTTCATAATAGTCTTACCCTCACACTTGTTCCCACAAGTATGATCGACTACGGACATTTAGAGTAAATAATTTACTCATGGATTAAACATGCTAAATTGGAACATTAATTGAAACATTATAACCAAATATTTTTACTCAAATAATAAAGAGTTCCACATATTCAAATACAAAATTTGATCAAGTCCAATCACTAGAATATCGAAGTCCTAAGGCATAGGTATGACTTTCATGCTTTGCCCTTTCAAGGAGCTTCGTGAGTGGATCCGCAATATTTTTTATCAAAGTGAACTTTGCGAATACATATCTTTCCCTTTTCAACTTCATCCCTTATGTATTGAATCTCCTCTCATTGTGCCTTATCTTTTGATGTGCACGGGGTTCCTTGATTTTAGCAATCACGCTCTCGTTATCACAAAAGATTTCTAAGGGGTCTTGAATGGTAGAGACCACCCTTAGATTGGTAATAAACCTTTTATTCATGTAGCTTCCAAAGCTGCTAATGAGGCGGCTATGTATTCCTATTTTGTAGTGGACAATGCTACCCTATTCATAATGGAGACATACCCGATTGTGATCGAGTCAATTTGGAAACTCGCATCCGTGTAACCCTTTACAACGAGTTCCTCTTTCTCAGATCCGTATATTAGAAACATATCCTTAGTCCTCCTAAGGTATTTCAATATACTTTTAACAGCCATCCAATGGCTATTACTTGGATTCTGCTGATATTTTCTTGTCATGCTTAACGCGCATGACACGTCCAGTCTTAGTGCATATCATTGCATATATGATGGATCCTATAGCAGACGCATATGGGATGTCCTTCATACAATCTTGCTCATCCTTTGAGCTTGGACATTGAGATGCACTCAATATTGTCCCTCTTTGAATAGGTACCATACCTTTCTTAGAGTTTTCCATCTTGAACCTTTTCAAGATTTTATCAATATATGCACTTTGGTTTAGACCTATCAACCGCCTCGATCTATCCCTATAGATCTTTATTCCCAAAATATAGGCGGCTTTACCGAGATCTTTCATGGAAAAACAATTTCCAAGCCAGGTTTTAACACCTTCCATGGTTGGAATGTCCTTTCCATATAGTAATATGTCATCAACATACAATACTAAGATTGTGATTACACTCCCACTAGCCTTTTTATACACACAAGCCTTGTCAGTATCCAAGTTTCCATGCATATTTGTTTTCTTCTCGAAAACCCACTTGCATCCAACCGGTTTGGAGTTAAGTAAAGGGTCAACCAATTCCTAAACTTGGTTGTCATACATGGATTGCATCTCTACGTTCATGGCTTCCAGCCATTTGTCATAATCCAAATTGGACATAGCATCATGGTATGTAGTTGGCTGATCAGAGTCAATCTCATAGCATCCATCCATGAAAAATCCATATATTTCAGGTGGAATGCTAACTCTACCAGATCTGTGAACGTTTTGTGTGCATTGATCAACCTCTTGATCATTATCAACAACCTCTTGTTGATAGCTAGTGTCAACCAAACGTATATCGGCTTGTGGATCTTGATCTTTATCAAATTCCATTGTACTATATGTCATTCCTTCCATAAGGAACTTGGCTTCCAAGAACTCTGCCCTTCGAGCAATAAATTCCTTTTGCTCTATTGGATCAAAGAAGTAGTATCCTATACAGTCTTTGGGATATCCAATAAATATACACTTAGTGGATCGACTTTCAAATTTGTTTTGGGTGTTAAGCTTAACATAAGCTTTACTACCCAATACCTTTTAAATACGATAGTGATGGAACTTTATGCCATATTTCAAAAGGCGTCGAACCCACTTTCTTGGTTTGGGCCATATTCAAAATACGAGCCATGGAGAGTAGTGCGAAAACCCAAGATGATAACGGTGGTAAGCTCATAGCCTTAATGAATTGAACCATATCCAAATAGGGTTCAGTTTCTCCTTTATCAGAATGAAGAACTTAGATTGTTATGTAGAGTTGATTTTCTACTTCATTATTGAAGATTTTGAACATTTTAAAGGCTTCATTCTTATGTGTCATCAAGTGCACACAATAATAGCGACTGTAATCGTCAGTAACAGTAATGAAGTATCTTTTCACCAATCTTTGTCATTGTCTTAAAAGGAGCACATACATCCAAATGTATCATTCCTAATAAGTCTTTTGGTTCACACTTATCAAATGAAACATTTTCATTTGTTTTCAAAAGACCATTCTTTTGAAGTGTTTGAATCCAATTCTCGTTTATGTGACCAAGATGACAATGTCAAAGATAATAATAACTTAAACCGATTTTAAGTTTCTTGGTGCTTAATGTGTATAATGAGTTATTATAGGATGAATTATCATGAACTAATTCATGAATATCATTAAAAGGCATATCCTTAAAATGAAATACATCATCCATAAAACTTAATACCATTATATACAAACTTTAAATCATGACCATATTGTTTTAATAGGAAACATAATTATGTTCCTAGTCAAACTAGGTGCATACAAAAGGTTTGAGAACAACTTCCAAACCATTTGTAAGTCTCAAAATAGAGTTTCCCTCTTTGAAGTGCACATTTCTTTTGAACCCCTTTGTAACAATTGCAAGTATGAGTCTCACATCCGGTATCCAATACCCATGTGTTTGAAGAAATGACATTTAATACAATGTGAATCATGAAAATTGTGTTCGAGGTTTGCCTAGCATCCCTCTTATTTTTCAACTCCTTGAGATAGGAGGGACAATTCCCTTTTATTGTCCTATCTCTTCATACTCAAAGCATGGATCGTTCTCCTTTACTTTAGGCTCATAAGCTTAGGTCTTTGAGGTTTTGCTTTAACCTTTGCTTTGATGTATTCCTTTCTTTTGGCAATAATTGCCTTAGGATCGAGATTGGCCATTTCTTATAGTCTCCCTCATTGATCGAGAGAATAGGTAGAACCTCTCTTCCCATCCCTGCCTCGGTTACTTTTGAGTATTGCGTGAATTTCACCGATACTCTTGTCCCACTTATTCATATTACAGTTTATTATGAATGTCTCAAACCTTTAGTTAGGCAATCAAGGATCAAATCCTTGGCCAACTACTTTGAGACAGGACATTTAAGCATCTTGAGGCTATCAATATGGCTTTTCATCTTAAGAATATATAAGATGATATCGATTGGGTTTCTTCCATGTGACATGCATAAAGTGCTTGAACCGTTTCGAAGCAATCTTACTAATGTTTGTTGAACGAACATTTCCTTTAACTAGATTATCATGTCATATGTCCTATGATGTTCCAAACCCTTTTGGAGTTCGGGAATCATATTCCCAACATGAGGTAGAAGGCTTGCACAGAATCCTTAATGTGCTTAAGCCAATCGTCAAAAGGCCTTAACATCAACAGCGTTGGTTGGTGAGACATGGGATCGTCAAGGACATAGGCCTTTACTCATTTTGGTAACGATTCTCGGTGATAGGGTATGGACGGTCGGGGTGGTAGCATTATTGTTTGCGGCCATTCTACAAAATTTACAAAGTTCTTTATTAGTATTTCTTAAAATTTTATTTTAATTATTAATACCCTTTTATGTCTCATAGACAATTAATAATTAAAATCTAGAATCCAACGTTACATTCAAATAATGGTTAGGTGACCTTTATCCCATTATTTAATTTAACAAGGTAGTCAATATTTGACAATTGCAACCTTTTGCAACTTCTAGCCTTTATGGGATCGGTTAAACATCTTATGTTTGGTTGGCATGTTTAATCCCATCAACACCATTGTACGCCATGCTTCGATGACCCTATGCACATGGTTTCCAATTCAAGTCGTCCTACTTACACATACGTGTGAGTTTTCACATACAAGCGGTTAGGTGACCTTTATCCCACAAGTATGTTAGACTCACCTCAAACACACAAGTTCCCTATAAGTGGTTAGGTGACCTTTATCCCACAAATAGTTCTCAAGTGATTCGAGTGTCGTGTAAAAGGATGGTGTTAAACTTGTTTTAAAAGGGATTTTTGGTTTTCATTAATTCTAGTTTTGAAAACTCTATATACCTTGTATTTGCATGCTTTCAAATGCAAGGTATCCTATGGTTTATGTTTAATAAAACCTCTTTTATTAAGTCATTAATCCTTTAATAACGTTTTATTAACCACTTAATGATTATAAACCATAAATTTTCAGCTTGTTAAGTTTGCTAATGAGTTTGCTATGCATATCTAAATATCAAACTACAATCATACAACAAACAACCAAGCAAGCATAATATAAACAACCACAATGTGCATAACCATAGCTACTATTGTGACCACACTTGTTTGCCATCACAAGTGTGGTCATTTGGTCTTTCCTAAGGGTTGAATACAACACAAAATAGAGGTCTTCATAAACTCCCACTTAAACTTGCATCCATATGCTTCAAGTCCCCTTTTTGTGTCTTTGATGTCCATATTTGGGTCTTCATCTTGTGCATCTTCCTTTTACAAAAATTATATCCTAATACATTTTCTAATAAAAGAAATGCACCTAATCTATTTATTACATAACCAAATGAATAAATAATTACAACCCAAATAATAAACATAAATATTACAACCCAATTGAATGAATTAAAACAACCATTCCAAACATTGTAAGCATCCAAACAACACAAGGCCAATGGCTAGGTTATGCACACTAACATCCAATGATCATATCATCCAAACATATAATGAAACCCCACTTAAAACCACCAATTTCAGCCAACATAAACTGAAATTTTGGGTTTTAAACATTGTCCAAACAATCAACATTTCATAATATATATCTTTCAAGGTCTAATCACTAGCATGTGTGATATGACCTTGAAAGTTTGGGGAATCATTCAAACAAAATATAGCAGCCAAAATCAGCCTATACTAAGTTTCTAATCATCCTTTAAAACTAATTTTTAAAGGACAAGAACAAGCAAGCTATTCACATAACCGGCTCTTGATGCCATTGTTGGGTTTGTTAGAACATAAAATCATAGTTTAACCATTTAAACTTTCTGAAAACGCAGCGGAAGTATAGCTTTAAAACCACGTTTATAAGCTGAAAATTATGTTCTTCAAGTGACCATTCAAGTGTATAAAACAAACCCATAAATCAAAGGATCATTTATGTGAATTAACAAGCTATGAACATATGTAAAACTACATAAAATCACAGCTTCATTGAGCTGTGATATACCTTACTACAGCAGCAATAATGTCGACCAAAAGAGATGTTTGGTGAAGATGGAGATGCCCAAAATGCAGCCAAGACTTCAAGGATAGAAGTCCTCAAGCTATTATACCCCAAGCTTCATTGCAAATACCTTCTTGTTAGGTAGAATACACCAAGAACAACACAATACACTTCAAGAAAACCCTGAAATGAAGCTGCTGAAAACCCTCTTGTTCTTGCTAAAACCGTAGCTAGAGTGAGAAAGTGAGAGCTGAAGTTGTGTTGTTAGTTGCATGCTTGAATCATATTCATGGAGTGCATAATCTTCATACCAAGATCAACATGAAATCAACTTCAAAACCAGCCTTTTTAACTCTTCAATGTTGCTGCCTGAAAACCCCATTTCAATAGCTCAAAACCGTAAGAGAGAGAGAGAGTTGGAGCTGAAGTTGTTTTCTCTTGCATGTCCATGTTAATAAGAATATGAGAGTTGGTAGTGCTAGACAAGCATGCATGTCTATGCTCTTCTCAAGGCATAGTTGGTGGAAGAGACCAAGCATGCATGTGTGTGTGTCTCAAGAGAATAAAACCCCTTTTATCCCACATGCATGTGTATATCTTTTGTCAAGGAATAAAACCTTGTATATATATGCATGGTGGACGGTTTTGTTTAAAGAAAAAGAAGAGCTTTCCTTTTTTTATAAACTTCAAACAATAACACACACATATAATTAGTCTTTAAATGTTTATAAAAGAAAGATTTCTTTTATAAACAATAAACACACATATATGCATTGTCTAGTATTTTAACTAGTTTATACAATTAACCAATTAATTGTATAAGTGGTATACTCTCATTATTATTTGGTGTTATACAACTAATTTAAATAACACTTCAAATAATATTATTGAACAAAATATCCTAATAAATTGTTCCATCTCATATGCAACTTATTTAGAAAACCCATTTTCTAAATTTGGTGTTAATATTTAATTGCATGATCATATCATCATTTAAATATTAATTGGTGTTTGCTAAGCTTGTTATTGGGTATAACCCGACTTGGATCATAACGTATTAACCACATCAATATTTTATGTGTCTTGGGCACATAGAATCCTACACTCTCTTCAGTCTCTGGGAGTGGTTTTTGAGAAAAGAGACATAGTGAGAAAATTCATTAGTGCACTTTCTCATGAATGGACTTTTTATTGTGTCTCATTCAAGAGAACTAAGAATCTCAACACTCTAACTATGAATGAACTATACGGAATCCTTAATGGATACCGTATGGAGATGGAAACTCAAAAAGGCCATCAGATGAACTGACACTCAAACCTTCCAGTCAGCAATGCTCTACATGTTGCTGAAGGTTCAAGAACTCCCCAGCCCCAGTTGTACATGAACTACCCCTAACAGCCATCATCCTCTTCTCGGCCTTATATCATATTTTCTAAGACACCCAGGTCTTAAAAGGCTCAATAAAATCCTTTCCAGGAGAGTTGTGCTTTTGTATCAGGAAATGAGCACTTTGTAGATTTTCAATTCTATTTTGATGATCTCGAGTGTTTCAGCCCAGATGATGTAGAGTACATGGACATTGTCCAACAAATGGCTCTCCTGACCTATAGAGCAAAGAAGTTCTTCAAAAGAACTGGAAGACAATTCCCTCAGAACCCAACTAATAGCAAATTTGAGTTTAACAAGTCAAAGGTCAAGTGCTACAACTGCAATCAACTTGGTCACTTTGCAAGGGAATGTAAGGCTCCTAGATCCAATCCTGGAGCAACTCAAGCCTCCCAACATCCTGCTACCCTAAAAGCTGCAGCCAAACCCACTGAACAACAGACTGCAGTCGTTGCTCAAGAAGTTGATTGGAGCTTCATGGTGTAAGATGTCACTCCTGCTCAAGCTCGCATGGCTGGAACTGAAGACAGTAAGGTATATGAACATCTCTATATTCAAGTCTGTATTACTAAGGTCAAATTGTATCAGGACTATAATATGGAAACTAAATCTGATATTGAGTCCTTAAACATATTCAAATATGATTTTAAGATAGTAGAATCTGACTACAAGCTCAAATTAAAGAGTTAGAGAATATTGTATCCTCTTTAAAACATGAACATTCAAACTACAGGGCTGAAATAAAAGAATTAATTTCCAAGTTAATCAGGCTCAAGCCTAGCTAGAAATAGTTATGGCTAAAGCAAAGAAGTATGCCATTGAAGAGCATAACTTCAATCCCATCATTGCATCATCCTCCCACTCAAAGGTGTGTTATCAAAACAAAAGTTGGTTAGGAACCAATGAAATTGCTCCACCACACTCTTATGTGTCTGTGAGACAGCCAAGATGCGGTACTGAGGAGCAAGAGGTCCCAACTGCTGACCCATTACCAATAAGAAGAAGAATGATGCAATAACGATAACCACCACAGGGAAGGATAAGGTAGAAAACCTCATCCCACTGCTGATGATCAACCCCTAACCACCAAAGCTAGAAAGAACAAAATCGGCGCAGTAAGAAAAGCTGCTAAGAAGGTGGCTGAGTCAAAGTTGAAAATAGAACCAAGGCAAAATGGTGTATTCATCTTAGCTAGATTCCAAGTGGTTGGAAGTTCTGATTCAGGAAAAGCATGTAGTACCAGCACTCTTATCTAGCTAAAGGATTAGAAATTGAAGGGGAGGCTGTTGAAGGAGAAAAAGAAGTGCAAGAAACAATAGTCCTCATGCCCCATCAAGAATAACATGGAGTGCATAATCTATGGTCTGCATAAACATATGGCTAAAGATTGTTACTATAATCCAGCAAGCACACATTATGCTACCAATTTTAAGAAAGAAGGAGTCAAGGATGGTTTTAAATTTGGACCTTACCATATGGTCCAAGTGTTGAGGAAAGGAAAGCTTGTTTCCGAAGCCAAGTTGCTTTCGGAAGAAACTCGTTCTTTTGAAAGGAAAATGGCTTCGAAAGATAAGCCAAAGAACAAACAAAGGAACAAAAGGAATCCTTTGAAACCTTTCGAAAAGAAGACTGTTTCAGAAGAAAAGGTAGTGACAACTTTTTTCGAGAAGAAAGAAGCCTTGAAAGCAAGTCATGTTGCTCAAGCCTCCTCAAACTCATCTACACTGATCAACCATAGGATGGAATGGAAGATCAAAAAAGATAATACAGCCTAAACATCTTCTTCACAAACCATAGTTGAACCCCCATGCATATATTTTGGTTCAATTATCTCATCTACATTGGAAGAACCCAAGACCAACAAGGCTTGGGTTTCAAATAGTAACTAATCATTTCATCTTATGTGTAGGAACATCCATATGATAAGAATGAAAATGTATGGATTATGAATAGTGGATGCTCCAGGCATATGACAGGGAACAGATCTCTCCAACAATAATTTGAATATTTTGATGGAGGTCCTGTTCAGTTTGAAGGTGAAGCCGGAGGATACATTTCTAGTAGAGGTAGTGTATCCAATGGTAAGTTAAATGTTGACAAAGTAAACTTCGTTAAATAGCTTGAACACAATCTCTTTAGTCTTTCTCAATTCTATGATCAAAAGCACCAAATGCTTTTCACAGAACATGAAGGCATTATCCTCAACATGGGATGATAACTCTTTAGAATTGGTGCTTCTTAGATCTCCCATGAGAGAGGATATGTACAAGCTGGATATGAATAATGCTTCCCCACTGGGTGAAATATCATGCTTTCTTTCTAAAGCTAATAGTAATGAGTCAACTCTTTAGCATAAAAGAATGTGTCATGTTAATTTTAAAACCATGAACAAATTGGTTAAAAATAACTTGGTACATGGTATGCCTAAAAAGGAGATTTTCTATAAAGATAATTGTGTTACTTGTCTGAAAAGGAAGCAACACAAGGTCTCTCTCAAATCCAAAGAGGTTAACTCTATCACCACCCCATTACACTTATTGCACATGGATATTTTTAGTCCCACAAGTATAATGAGCACTGGAAGGAAATCATACTGCCTTGTGATTATTGATGATTTTACAAGATTTACATGGTATTCTTTTTAGGAACGAAAGATGAAACTGCTAAAACTTTAAATTCTTTTATACTTAAAGTTGAAAATCAAATTAATCACAAGGTAAAAATCATTAGAAGTGATCAAGGGACTGAGTTTAAGAATCAGATTCTTGACTCATTCTGTAACTCAAAAGGGATTGCCAGACAAGACAGTACTCCTAGAACTACTCAACAGAATGGTGTTGCTGAGAGGAGGAACATGACACTTATTGAGGCTACAAGAACTATGTTAGCTGATTCAAAGCTGCCTCTAACTTTCTTGGTAGAGGAAGTCAGCACTGCATGTTATATGCTGAACGAGGTTCTTATTGTTAAGCCCCATGGTAAGACCCCTTATGAGCTATGGAACAAGAGGCCACCGTTTACTGGCTTTCTTAGGTCCTTTGGCAATAGGTGCACCATACTTAACACAAAAGAAAATTTAGCAAAATTTGCTAAAAAGTCGGATGATGCTATCTTTATTGGATATTCCTCAAATTCTATGCTTATAGAGTATATAACATCAAAAACCAACAATTTGAGGAATCATCTAACATTTTTGTCAATGAGCACACTCCTTGTGTTAAGGAAATGGTCCTGATCGTATCTTTAACTTAGAATTATTTCCAAACTATTCTAAACCATCTTGTGAGAACGTTTCAGCTGGAATAAGAATTCAAAGTGACCTCTATGAAGATCAACTGTGTGAGTTACTCAAACCTATTCCAATTTCTCTAAGAAATTATGAAGATCAAGCTCCCACTATTGGAAGTCCTGAAAGCTTTAACATCACAGGAAACAATGGAGCTTCAACAAGTTGTTAGTCAACTGAGCCTTAACACTCATTACTGATAATCTAGCATTCAACACCAAGTTAATGAAGACAGTGATCTGGAGGAGCAGGCAACTATTGAAGTTGCTTCATAGCAAAATACCATTGATGTTGTCATACATTCATTCAATCAGTCCTTACTGAATGATTGTGAGACATCAGCTGGTGATGGTGTTAAAAATCCTGAGCAAAACTTCTCCAACTTGGATCTATCTATGCCACTATATATGATTCCTAGGCTTAGGTTACACAACACTCATCCAGCTGAAAATATCATTTGGGATGTCTCAGAAGGTGTGAAAACAAGAAGTTAGATCCACGATGGAAATTTCTGCTTGTACTCATGCTTTCTCTCAGATGGAACCAAAGAAGGTGGAAAAAGCCCTCAAGGACAATAGTTAGGCTAAAGCAATACAAGAGGAGTTACTTCAGTTTAAGAGACAAAAGGTATGGAACCTGTGTCCATTACCACCTAGCTAAGTCCCTATTAGCACTAAGTGGGTGTTTAGAAACAAAAGAGATGATAGAGGTTTGATTATCAAAAGAAAGCAAGACTTGTGGTTCAAGGATACACACAGTAGGAAAGCTTAGATTATACTGATGTCTTTGCACTTATTGCAAGACTTGAGGCTTTGCGAATCTTCCTTGCATTTACAGGATCCAAGAACTTCACAGTCTATCAAATTGATATCAAATGCGCATTTTATGGAATATCAATAGAGAAGTCTATGTGTGCTAGCCACCTGGATTTGAAGACCCACAATATGCTAACTATGTGTGCAAATTGGATAAAGCTCTTTATGGGTTACATCAAGCACCTTGCCTGTGGTATGAGACACTGTCTCAATTTCTTCTAAGGAATGGCTATACTAGAGGCACCATAGATAAGAGATTGTTCATAAAGAAGTCAGGGAAGGACATGTAGCTTGTACTAGTCTATGTTGATGACATCATATTTTGTTCCTCAAATTACCAAATGTACAAAGACTTTAAAAGAATCATGAGAAAGAAATTTGAGATGAGTTCTATGGGAAATATGGATTTATTCCTTGGGATTCAAGTAAAGCAGATAAAAGAATGGTTTTTCATAAATCAATCTAACTATGTCAAGGACGTCTTAGAAAGATTTAAGATGAAAGATTGTAAACCAGCCAAAACACCTATAACTGATTTCGAGGAGGAGGATACTGATCAACATCAGTACAAGGCAATTATTGGATCTCTGATATATCTCACTGTCAGTAGGCCTGATATCATGTTTGTAACTTGTATCTGTGCAAGATATCAGGCTGCTCCTAAGGTATCACACCTAATTGATGTCAAGAGAATTCTTAGATACCTCAAAGAAGCTCCCAAACTAGGTCTTTGTTATCATAAGAATAAGAATTTCAATCTTTATGGGTACACTGAGTGTGATTATGATGGCTGCAACATTAACAAGAATCCACATCAGGAGGATATCAATTTCTTGGTGGAAGGATCATCTCCTGGCAATGCAAGAAGCAATCATGCGTCTCTATATCAACTGCTGAAGCTAAATACATTGCTTTAACAAGTTGTTGTGCTCAACTACTGGGGATTCAAAATCAGATGTTAGACTATGGTTTCAACTTCATGGAGACCCTTATCCACATAGACAACAAGATTGCAATTTCTATAACAGAAAATCAGTAAAGCACTCCAAGATAAAGCATATTGACATCAGGTACCATTTCATTCGAGATATTCATGAGAAAACTTAATCAAACTTGTCAAAGTCAATTCAAATAAACAATATGCTGACTTGTTCACCAAAGCCTTTGATGAACAAAGATTTAAGTATTTAATCACGTCTATTAGGATGATTAACTTGACTAGTCAATCTCTTTTGGGAAACCTTATAAAATGTGTCTTGTCTATGTTGTCTTTATACAATCTAAGTCCTGTAACAAAAAATTTTCCTATAAAATTTCTAAGTACGAATTTTTCTGAAGAGAAATTTACCCTCGGAAGAGATCTTTATCTATCTTCTGAAGCCAAATTCCTCTGGACTAGTATTCGCTTCTGAAGAGTTTTTAGCCTCGAAAGAAAATTTGATCATAGATCAAATCCACTTCCGAAGCTTACTAACTTTATTTCTCAAAAGAATACTTTACTCTCGAAAGAAAACTTTTCTTTCAGGCATGGTTTGTCTTTGGAAGTAAAAGTGGCTTCGGAAGATAATACTAAGAAACACAAGCGTTTTCTCTCGGAAGTAACTTTACTCTCAGAAGATAATCTTTACTGTGTAATGGAAATCTTTGGCCCCACACTATAAAAAAAAAGATTGTATTAATGATTGTCAGAATATTTTAAATAGTTTATCTTACCGCCCTTGTCAAATTACAACCTAAACTGTCCTTTTATCTTATCGGTTTGGCTTTTTACCCCCATTCAAAAACTTTTGACTCTCTTTCTTTACTTTCTTTACCACTGCAAAAGCCTATATTTCCATAATCTTCTCCATTCAATCTCTCAATTTCCTTCAATTAAACAGTACTTTCAGATCAATGGCCTTGAATCCCAAAACAACCAAGTCGTCATTCTTGATTCTTCAAAGGATGCCAATTTTGCCCCTATCATCCAATTTCAATCATAATCCGCATACTTTATTGCCCTTAATGTTAACCCCACCGTCTACTCAAACCACATGGCCGAATTCTGGGCAAATGGTCAAAGTGAGACGATCAATGATGAAAGGGTCATCAGATCAAAGATCTGCAGATAGGAGATTATCATCAGTGAAACAACCTTCAGGGAGCATCTGGAACTCTATGATGAAGGAGCCCCCACTAAATTCCCCAAATTTGGAGGATACCTACACTTAGATGGGATATGGAAGCGATATTAGCAAATCGACAGTCTACAAGTTCAATTTCTCCTATAACTGGAAGTTTTTTCTACACATTATCATGCACAACCTATCCAACAAGTCAGGGGATGGGATCAAATCCCATATGATCTAGGCTGCCTAGTCCATGGGTTGGTAAAAGGCCTTTGCTTCAACTACTCAAGATTTATGCTGAACAGTCTAAGAGGTAATCTCACCAGGGATCCATTCTATATGTATCCCCAGTTCATTCAGCACATAATCAACTATGAGTTTGACCAAGACCAACTTCAATTTGCTCATGTCTTACTGGTTCCTCACATAAGTCGGGCATCTTTAAGACTCTAAAGAAGGTTTCCACCAACTTTATTGGAAGGTTTACTGATATCGTTTCAGGTATGCTTGAGCCAATGGCTCCTGGTGACATTTCTATAGACCTTGCAGGTGATGAATCAACAACAGACACCACCACTACAATGCCAATTACTTCTTCCCACCCAATCAAGTTCATATACAAAATACACCCCAAGCAAACTACTCTGATTGATCAAGTCCCTTTTGTTCAAACCAAAAAGGCTAGAGTTGAATCAAGGGTTCCCACTCAGCTAGAGGTCTAACCATCCTCCACCATTGAGCTCAATGTTAGTGTTAAGTCTACTCAGTATCAACCTGATGAGCCCATAAGCCAAGCCTTAAGCCCTTAGGGTGAGCCTCAACACTCTCCTGAGCAGACAAAAAGGGTCAGCCACATCATTGGCTCAACTGCTGTTACAGAGGAACCTTTAGGTGCTGACCAAGGTCCCGGGTCATTAGATATAACTAATGTATCCTTTCTTGACCTTTTAACTAGATCTGATAAGGATATTATGTTCCATTCAGGCCATGATCCTTTCTTGACCTTTGGCTTTGGAAGAAAATTGTATCAAAACATTGGCTTTGGAAGCAAAATAAACAAATTTTTAAGTCTAACATCTATTGTCATAATGGACATACAAATATACATCCGCTTTAGCTACAGTCACCATCACAACATATAAAATACACCAAGTGTTTGTAGTGGACAAACAAACATACATTCGCTATGCACAAGTGAACATACAAAGTGTTCACAGTGCATGATGTTGGTAAGGCATCCGCTGTGGACACAGTGACATTTCACAGTGCATGACAATAAGTCATCTAGTGTGAATATCACTTGAACAAATAAAGTCTATACAGTGCATGAACATAGTTCATCCGCTGTGTATAACAAAATAAACAATTTTAAAAAAAGCATCCATAGCGCATGAACAAATGTTCATCCACTGTGAACATTCAAACAATCATGCAAAGATCACACAATGTATGAACACATGTTCATCCGTTATGGAAAAACAAACATTTTAAAAAAAATTACCACAGCACATGAACAAATGTTCATCCATTGTGAACAACCAAACAAACAATTTTAAGGATCCACAGCACATGAACAAATATTCATCCACTGTGAACAAACAAACCATTTTGAGAGTATACAACATATGAACAAATGTTCGCCCACTTTGAAAACAGTGGTTAAAACACAGCATATGACTTTTCAAGTGTGCATAGCACATGACCAAGCAGTCATCTCAGTCAACAAGTCAAAGGGGTCCATAACTTCAAAGTTTAAATTGTACAGCGGACACATTGCTCATAAAGCGCATGTGTAACTCATAGTGGACACTTAAAATAAATTTTAGGTTTAAATTGTTTACATAACAAACACACACACACACATTGTATCCACAACAGGCAGTTTCTTCCGTTGTATATATACATCAACACTTGTAAATTTTTCATTTATCACAAGTTTGAGAGAGAAAAATCAAAATTCTAAAATGTTACAATTAGTTCAATAAACCCTTAAGTCCCTGATCATCCAAAACCTAAATTCTATTTGATTTTTCTTTTGGTTCATGACCAAATAGGTATAACAAAACTATCTAATCATCTACAAATCATTAACACATCTTGTTCATTGATTCTGATTCGAACAATGTTAGACTTATGTCGAACATTGAACCGAAATCAAAACATGAATCTTTTGATGTTTTAAACCAAATCAAACACTGAATGTGTGTTAGATGACCATGGTCGAATGTATTAGAACTGTTGTTTTTGATGTAATTTGATTAAGTGTTCATCGTGTTCATGAACAGTCATGATGTTCTTGCCAAAATCATACAAAACTGAGGTTTAATCTTTGAAAATGTTTAAAATGACTCAAATTTTGTTATAACTTAGTAAACATGTTCAAAAGTCATTAACAAACATATAAAGACAGTTAATTTAGCATGACATTGAACACACAAACATTAAATGCATATTTATTCAATGTGCATTAAATGGTCATTTTGACTTTAAAGGTCAAATTGAAGTTCATAAACAAGTTGTTGTAGGTTGTAATTATTGTATGATTTTAATCAAAACAACTATATGTGATAAAACAAACACAATGCAAATATAATTTGGATCAAAACAAATTGAATCAAACAAGATTTTCATGATTGAAATTAACCAAGTAGTTGACTTTGGATAAGTCAAACTGTCCTAGTTGATTATATCTATCAAACATACATTTTAAACAAGTCACAAGTGTTAAACATACATAATTGTTCATTTCATAACAATCACAAGAGAATGAACACTTGATAAACATTTCATCATCTCAAAAAACATACATTCATATTATACTAGCTACTACCATATTCATTTTCATATTACAGATATGGCAAACCTAGTGTTTATCAGAGATCATAACATCTGTGCATTCCTTAATGCTGATTCTCCTAAGGTAGAGAATTAAAGAGACATCATTCATGTAATAAGGCAAACAAGGCTGGGTCATGCAATGACTGCAAGACCAGAATATTATGAGAATCATATAGTCCAGTTTTGGACTCATGCACATCTGGAACAAATCAATGATCAGCAAGTAGTTATATTTACTGTACAAAATCATCAGACCATTATCTCTGAGGAAGTTATAAGGAGAGTACTTTAACTGGGAGAAGAGGATGCAGAAGGTACTGTAGAATTCGATGATAACTATGTTCTATATGTTTTCTGGCAAATAGGCTACACTGGTACCATTGATAGAAAATAAATTAAGATATCATACATGTGTGCACAATTCAGATTCTTAATGCACATATATCAAACGACAATGACCAACAGGAAGACTAGTTGGGATGCCACTTCTTTGAGAAGCTCTTCTGCAATAACAAGTATCATTGCTAGAAGACCATTCAACTTTGCAGCTTAAATCCTTAATGGAATAATTTACAACTTGACTGAAGTAAGGAACAAGTTTCAAATGTTCCCAAGGTTTATTCAGATGATCATTAATGATCTTCTACCTATAATGCCAAAAGAAGGAGCTATATTTTATCTTCTTCATTTTAATGAACATGTATTCAACAGAATCAAGTCAAGCCTCTATCAAGGAGATGAGATACCTGTTCCACCACATATGATAGACCATAACATCCCTGTCCCTGATGTTTCATGAGGATTCCGAGTCAGGGAGAACCAAACATGATGTTCTAAAGCATTACTCATTAACAACCAATCATTCAACCAGTCCCTACCATACAAGAAGAGCAAGCTATTCCTGAACCTGAACCAATCATACAAGATCTAGGAATAGGGATAGAGCTACCAAAACAATACCTGAAGAGCCCGAGATTCATCACCTGGAAGGCGGTGATGAGAGTGCTAACTTGAGAGCCTCAGTGAAAGAGGCGGTTATTGGGGAGGTTCACCAGGTCACGCAGACGATTCTACCGTCTGTGGTAACCAAAGTGATTAGAACTGTGAGGGAGGATAAGAAGAAAGAAAGAGGTAAAGGAAGAGGACCTCTAAGAGAGGGAATGACGAGAGAGGAGAAAGGGAGCAACCGACGGCTGAGACGTTTGTCTCAAGTGATGAGGAAGAGGAAGACGCTGTGCAGGAAACTGCAAGGGGTTGTAACTATGGAGCATTTCAATGATGCAAGCCTCCATTGTTTGATGGGAATAGCAATGCTGCTGCTCACCGGTGGGTGAGGGAGATGGGGGTGATACTTGATATCAGCGAGTGCCGAGAGGATCAGAAGGTGAAGTTTGCTTCCCACTCGTTTGTGGATTCAGCCTTATGTTGGTGGGACAACATTGTCCAGGTTGAGGGTAGCATGGCGATTAGAAGGATGAGATGGTCGGAACTGAAGAAGTTGGTGATCGAGCAGTTTTGTCCCCACAGGGAGTAAGATATGGTTAAGAGGGAGTTCCTGTAGCTGGAGGCGAGAACTATGACACACCAGTAGTATAGGATGAAGTTCAACGAGATGGAAAGGCTGGTGCTGAATCAGGTGACACCCGTGTCATGAAAGATCAAGAGATACATTCAGGGTTTGCTGGTGGATATTCGTAGACATCTGATTGCCGCACGACCAGGTATGTTTAGGTTGGTGGTCGATCTGGCAGGGAGGTTATACGATGAGAGGGAGGAGATGACTATGGAGGAGGCGAGTAAGAAGGGTGGTGGTGACAGGAACTAGAATGGGAAACGCTTTAGCAGTGGTAGATTCACACCAAAGGCAAGAAGGCGAAGGTAGAGGGTCGCAAGATGGATGCGACAGATGCGGTGGTGAAGGTGTGTGGTAAGTGCGGGAAGAATCGCGTAGGGGAGTGTAAATGGGGATTGCACATCTACTTCAAGTGTGGGAGGCATGGTCATGTGGCGAGGGAATGTGGGATCATGAGGTGTTATAACTGCAGCGAAGAAGGCCACTTGAGTCGGGATTGCAAGAAGCCAGTGGCTGAAAACTCTAGGGTAAGGAAAAGGGTTGAAAAGGAGAAGGAAGGGTAGAGGGCTAAAGCCAGAGCATTTACTATGACCACGGAGGAGGCTAGGGTGGACCCAGATGTTATGTCAGGTACATTCCTAGTGAACCAAACTTGTGCCTCTGTGCTTTTTGATTCCGGTGCTAGTAGGAGTTTTATTTTTACTGCCTTCTATGATAAGTTAACCGCTAGGAGTAGTAAATGTGATGAGTCCTTCGAGATAGAAACTGTCATTGGTAAGTCTACCAGGATTTCTGACATGGTTGGGGAATGTGATATAGAGTTGGAAGTCATAGGTTTCTGCTAGGTTCTTCGTGATGACCTTAGGTGGATTTAATGTATTCCTAGGGACGGATTGGCTAGTAGCCTACGAGGCAAGTATCATGTGTCGTAGGAAGATGATTTGATTGGTTGTGCCCTATAAGAATGCGGTGCCGATCTATGGCGATAGGGTTCGCATGGTCCCGAAAGTGAATTTGATAGTGGTGGTAGTGAAGTGCATGAGGCGGGGATGTGGTGCCTATCTGGCCTACGTGAAGGATGTGGATGCAATAGTGCCATGATTGTCGGATGTATCGGCTGTGTGTGACTTTCCGGACATGTTCCCAGAGTATCTATCTGGTGTGCCACCTAACCGTGAGATCGAGTTCCAAATCGATCTGTTACCTGGTGCCCAATCTGTTGCTAAGGTGCCATATCTCTAGCTCCGTCTAAGATGAAGGAACTAATGGCTTAGTTGCAAGGGTTGTTAGATAAGGGGTTCATTCGACTGAGTATCTCTCCATAGGGTGCTCCGGTCTTATTTATACAGAAGGATGGTAGCATGAGTATGTGCATTGACTATCGTGAGCTGAACAAGTTAATGGTGAAGAATCGGTACCTGTTATCGAGGATTGATGACTTGTTTGATCAGCTCCAAGGTGCCAGTTGGTTCTCGAGGATAGATCTCCGATCTGGTTTCCATCAGTTGAAGGTGAAGGAGCAGAACATTACTAAGACAACTTTTCTCACGCGTTATGGACACTACAAGTTTCACATGATGTCCTTTGGTTTAACCAACATGCCAGCTGCTTTTATGGACTTGATGAATTGGGTGTGTCGGCCGATGTTGGATAAATCAGTGATTGTATTCATTGATGATATCCTGATTTATTCGAGGAGCGAGGAGGAACATGCCGGTCATATTCATGAGGTGTTGGAGACACTTAGAAGGGAGAAATTGTGTGACAAGTTCTCCAATCGCGCGTTCTTGTTACGCGAAGTTCAGTTTCTGGATCACGTAGTGAATCCCGAAGGGATTATGGTAGACCCGACAAAAGTGGAGGCGGTATGCAATGGAAAAAGACGTCATCCGAGATCCGTAGTTTCTTGGGTTTAGTGGGTTATTACAGGATATTCATCAAAGACTTCTCTAAGATAGCTTCTCCATTGACCAAGTTGACCCGTAAGGACGTGAAGTTCGTATGGGGTCAAGAGCAAGAGAATGCTTTCGAGCAGTTGAAGATGAGATTGACTTAAGCTCCTATCTTGACATTACCTAAAGGAATCAAAGACTTGGTGGTCCATTCGGATACTTCTTATTCGGGAATAGGTTACGTGCTAATGCAACAGGGGGAAGTTATAGCCTACACGTCCTGACAGTTGAAAATACATGAGGCTAAATACCCCACTCATGATTTGGACTTGGTGGATGTGATCTTTGCATTGAAGATCTGGAGGCACTACTTGTATGGGACGAAGTGCACCATCTTCACAGACCACAAGCGCTTGAAGTACTTTTTCGAGAAAAAGGACCTAAACATGAGGCAAAGGAGATGGTTAAGCTTATCAAGGATTATGATTATGAGATCCATTACCATCCAGGCAAGACCAATGTTGTGGCCGATGCCCTTAGCTGAAATAAGGGACCCGAGCCAATTCGGGTGAAGGCTTATTAGTTGGTTAAGACCGCTGACGTGATGAAACAGGTCATGGAGTTTTAGGACAAACCGTTAAAAGAAGATCGGATTAATTCGGAGCATATGAAGGGTCTAGTCGCAGAATTGGGTGAGAAAACTCTCGGTGTTAGAACCTGATCTAGACGGATGTGGATACCTCATTATGAGGACCTACGAGGGAAGGTTTGGACGAGGCCCATAAGACTTGATACTCAATTCATACCGGTGCCACGAAGATGTATCAGGATATGAAGAATGATTATTGGTGGTCGGGAATGAAGCGTGATGTAGCCGAGTATGTGAGCAAATGCCTTACTTGTTTGCAAGTGAAGGCGGAGCACCAAAAGCCATACGGGAAGATCCAACCTTTGGATATACCCGAGTGGAAATAGGAGCACATCACTATGGACTTCATAACAAAGTTGCCATGCACGGTAAGGGGTTACGACACCAAATGGGTGATAGTCGACCATTTGACAAAGAGTGCTCACTTTCTGCCGATCCGTGAGACGTATTCATCCGAGCCATTGGCGGATTTGTTTATTAAGGAGATTTTAACTCGTCATGGCGTACTGGTGTCTATTGTGTGTGGCCGTGACACCCGGTTCACGTCCAAGTTTTAGAAGAGATTTCACGATGTGATGGGGATAAGGTTACATATCAGTACGTCTTATCATCCCCAGACAGATGGTCAGTCGGAGAGAACCATTCAGACACTGGAAGATATGCTTCGGGCATGCGTCATTGATTTTGGTAGAAGTTGAGATGAGCACTTACCATTAGCCGGGTTCTCATAAAACAACAGCTATCATGCCAGCGTTGGTATGCCTACTTATGAGATGCTATACGGTAGAAGGTGTAGGATGCCCGTGTGTTGGGGTGAGATCGGCCAGAAGGAGTTGGGAAGTCTGGAGGTGATTAAGACTATGACTGAAAAGTTGGAGAAGATCAAGGCTTTTATGAAGGCAACGAAGGATAGGAAAAAGTCATACGCCAATAAGAGACAAAGATTGATCGAATTTAAGGTGGGTGATAGAGTTCTGTTGAAAGTCTCACCATGGAAAGGAATAATCCGATTTAGGATGCAAGGGACGTTAAACCCAAGGTATATTGGGCCTTCCGGATCATTGCTCGAGTAGGGAGGTGGCCTATCATTTAGAGCTACCCAATGAGTTAAGTGGAATTCACCCGACGTCCCATGTATCTCATCTAAGGAAGTGCTTAACCGATGAGGTATGATTGTGCCACTTGGGGATATTGAGGTCGATAAACAACTCAATTATATGGAGAAACCCGTGGCCATCATTGATAGAAAGAGAAGAGGTTAAGGAATAAAGTGATTCCACTCGTGCGAGTACAGTGGAAGCACGGGAAGGGGTCGGAGTCCACTTGGGAAACCCAAAAAGAGATGAGCAGCATTACCCTCATCTATTTGATGATTGATAGGTTTCGAGGAGGAAGCCTAAATAATGGGGTGGACTTGTAACACCCGGAAATTTTGATAAAAGAGAGAACCGAAAAGTTTTCGCGCGAAAAGAGGAGTTCTTGCGTGAAAGACTTTTCTCGCGTGAAAGACTGTTCTCACATGAAAGGTACTTCTCACACGAGAAATCTTGAGAAAAGTGGATCTTGGTATAAATAGCTGCAAACACTCATGCTTGGCACTCACTTATGAGAAAAGTGTTGCTGCTAAAGAGAGAAAACGACGGTGTAGAGAGAGAAAGTGAAGAAACGAAGTGTTCAAGGTATATAACTAGTGAAAGTAACACGTGCATGTACTAAGAAGCTATTACTTACGAATATGATTTGTGGTTATGTAGTTTGCGTTCAGTATGTGCTTCGAGAAGGTCGAGTTTGTGCTAAAAGTTCATGAGATAAGTTTCTAGTTGTCACACCCCGGGCCCAGAGAGGCGGGACGTCACGATTAGTAAACAACAACCAAAATGCAGCGGAAATTAAATGGTTTATTAAACAGTGTCACATGATATTTACATTAAAATATTGGCTTCATTTCCAATTCACAAGGTGCTTCAATCTATGATCTATAGGTTCGTGATCCATCTCTCGGTAAATATTTCTTGGAGCTTCGATAACTAAGGCTTCTAGGCTCGACTTGTGTCTTTAACCTCTACCCTCATATCTTGTTTCGGATTTGGTAACTTCTATAGCTCAACTATTCTCCCTAGCTGTACCTGAAGACATGCTCAAAAAAAAAGAATTGTGTCAACATAAAGTTGGTGAGTTCAAGTGGTTAAAGTTTCAAAAATAAAAGGGACTCTTAGAGTCCACAAGTGAAGGTTTTAGAATCAAGTGTGAAAGTTTCTGTAAATCTCATTTGATGTTTAAAACACCATTTTTAGTATCAGTCATTGTGGGGTATCACAATCAACCCTGCACTTGGTCCCCGGCTGGCCTCTTCTAAAGTTATGTTGTACCGGATATTCCCGTAGGAAAGGACCAAGCCTCAGAATAGTGAACCATTCCTGCTAGGATGGTTCACCATACTATCTTACTCAAAATCTGTTACATACCACAAACGACCCCTCAGGATCTCAGTGGGGTACCTCCCTGTAGCGGGAGCCACTGTGCGTGGGGGATTCCCCAAATAGATCTATTCACGTAAAACAAGCGGTTCACAAAGAATTAATGATTATGACTAAAGTATCAGCAGGTATCAAAAAAGTCCCACATACAAGCATCAAGTAAGCACAATCATAGTTCATAAACAAAAGATCATGCAAAACAGTAAACAGTATCACACATAAGAGTTTCAGTTTTAAAGGAGCATGCTTCATCCCCAAAACAAAAGTAAAATGGGGGAACACGAGAACTCACCTGGTTTCCTTATATAATTTCAGAGCTTGATAAAGAAAAGTGATGATCACCAACAAAGCAATCCTAACTAAAACATATAAGATTCACATTTAGATTTAGCACGATGTTATTACATGCATGCAGTTGAGCTCTTTAGTTAAATTAATGTTGGTGATTAGTATCCTTAGCTTTTTGTATATTTGTTAATTGTCATGAGTTGATTCGTGTGCATTAGGTTGATTTATGTATTTAATCAAGAATTGTGTCTTAGTATGAAGAATGTCGGAAAATCAATTCATATCATGGATTCCAAATCTTTGTAAATAACATGCGTTAACAATGTAAGTAATATATAATGTTTCAAACGATGTTTATAATGCTCGCGTTTATATCATACTTGTTAACTTGATTGACGATAATTTGTATAAAGAGTGTTACAATTAATATTTATGTCAATAACAATGAGATGGCCAATTACTAATAGTGACAAGATATCGGATCATTATAGAATTATAAGCCCATTTGCCAAAATTAAGTATGTGTGAACATCGGTTAACCTAATATATCTATTGTACAAATATATCTTTTTGTATGCAATTTTACATCCCGAAGTATTGTAAGGATTTAACGTGACGTGAGATCAACTTATTTGTTTAATCAATAACATGTTATAACCATTTCCCCAAAATGTAATGTTTCATATATTTATCTTGGTTGGTTTCTAATAACTAGCGTTGTTATTTAAATCTCGGGTCCAAACCATCCATTTAAATCGAACATTTATAACAAGCGACGTTCGTTTTCGTCTATAGTTCACATATTTATAATTTATGCCTTTTATATAATTAGAGCTCAACAATACGTATGCAATTTATAATTCACTTTCAATGCGTTGAGCGTGCGATATTACCTTCCACTCGGTTATGCATTTTAACCCACTCGTTTACGACGGGATTTAATCCAGTTCTCGTTCCGTTGACCGCTCATTGACCAAGTTTGACCAGCTTTGACTGATGTTTTACCTAACCCAAAACGTACCAAAATCATATTCAAACGCTAATATATTGTTATCTAATACCCAAACGCAACCAAAACCGAAACATACGTTACCAAACACTTCGGTTGTGACTTCTACCATCACCATCCACCACATGCAGCCACTCCCCACCATGGACCGCCATTAATCGCCACCGGCAGCCTCTTGGTCTGCCGGAATTTCCCGTCGGAGGTGGCCCTAAATCATCCACCACCGACCGCCACAGCCACGACAGCCAACATCATCACTACCAACACCATAAACGACACCTACAGCCACAACAGACACAACCGACACCCCTTAACCGCGGCCTGCACACTGCCATTACCAACTTCGGCAGCCACCAGCCGACACCAACCACCGCCAGACATCCTAGCCGCCATTTCAGCCACCACCATCACCATAACCGCAGCTGCAACCACTACCAACACAATCCCAGCAGCCACAACAATCATCGCGACCAGTAACCACAGCCACAATAACCGCCGTTGCAGCCACCATCGACTACCATTGCCATCGCAGCCGCAACCATCATCAAACAACCTCCTCTGCCAAATCCGAACACTCTTAAGGTGTACATCTTGGTTGAAATCGAAAATGGTTCACGGATCTTACCTAGTTGCCGGAAAAACGAGAGGAACTGAAAGGGGCGGGTGGAACCCTAGCCGCAGCCACCTTCATCCGCCAATATCTTTCACACCACCGTGAGTTAGAAGGAGTAGCTACCACTGTTGGAACGAGCTCGTCGAGAGGAAGACGACCATGTGCGGCACTCGCCGGCACTCGCCGGCTCCGGCGACCGGAACCCTCGCCGGAACCCTAGCCGTCGCATCTTCTCCCCTCCATATCTTCATCACCGTAGCGTATCAGAGGAAACCACCACCACCATCGTGATCAGGGGGTTGAGATTAGTGGGGGTGGGCTGAGAAAGTCACCGGCAACCGCCGTGCGCCGCCGCCGCAGGTCCTGCTCCGGCGAAGTCGGCTGGTGGCTGCTGATCCTTGGGAGCATTTTGTTGTTTTAGGGTTTGAAAAATGAAGGAATGGTGGAATGTAGGGCTTATATACTTACGGTTTTTAGATGGGTCTTCTTCAGATATCGCATATACGCTCTGTCCACTCCGTTAACGCGTGTCAACCAGAGTCTTTCGGATAAAATCTCATTAGAGAGCCATAATATATATATATATCAATTTACTTTGGATTGAAATAAAACAATTGGGTGTATTTATCAAAGAATTCCCGGGCTTGACTAGATATCGGGCCGGTAGATGCCTCGGTCGCGTCTTGAAACACATTTCTCTAGATAAACGTCTCCCTCTATAATTAGAATATTATATTAAATATAAAAATTAGACAATATTTACAATATTAGGCTCAGTTGACATATCGATGTCGGTTTAACGCCGGTGTAACCAGTATTCGCGTTTCGCTTACGGATTTCTGTTGTTTGTGCTTGATTGATGAAAAATCTTTCAACAAGCATTATTTATGATATTGTTAGCATTAACAAGGATTTAAATTGGATGACAAGCTATTATAAGGAATTCTGATGGAATTCAGATGTTAGTACGCGTTAAATTGCCGGATTTTACCCGGTATGGGTTCTGAATCCGTTTTCAGTTTGGATCGTTCCCTAGTTGTTTCAAATCACATATGAATTCTTTGTTTCATGGTTTCTCCTTCATTTAGTTCGTAAACGTGCATTTAGGCCTCAAATGGGCCTTGTTTGTATGTTCGGGCCCTTATTAGGCTTATTGGGCCCAAAAAGCTAGTTTCGTTTTGCAAGATTTCTTTGGTAAGCCCAAATCAATCCGGACCTTTATTGAGTTTTATAACATTTATAGGTTTTCAATTGGGTCATATTTCAGAGGTGTTACATTCTCCCTCCTTTTAGAAATTTCGCCCTCGAAATTTTAGTATCGTTAATATTTGTTTCCAAGTGTGATACACTCATGGTATGAATCTTGAGGATTTAGAGTTATTTAGTTGAGCATTCCAGGACAAATGTTGATGATTTGGTGTCAAATAATCATGTTTGATTTGGATTGGAGTAATTATCCGAATGTTAGAATCATGCTTGACAGGATCAGTGAGTCAATTATGAACAGGTTTTTGGCTTCACAATCAGATCATTTAACAATAGTACAGAATTGACAAGAAGAGACTCTTCACCGTGGTTCGATACACCGACCTACAAAATAGATCTAGCAAGGAGACGATTCCCAAAATCCCGACGGTGTTACCGTCCTCACTGAGAATCTTAAGAACGATTGAAAGAAGAGGATATCAGCGTGAGTGCCATTAATTAGGCAGGATAGTCGTTACACAATAGATTAAAGGTTTCAAATCAAGAAGGATTTGGGTTTTCCCCAACAAGTGCAGATGAATATCTAGGCATCGCACGACCATTTCATGAAGCTAAGACTAAGAAGTTTTCACGATTTCTAAGAATAGAGAGATTAGCTCATGCACAAAGGTCTTCAGCTTTCAAATCTTACTTTTAGTTGTCAACTTCTTTCCAAAAATTTCTTCGATCTCTTCCTTCTATGATTTCGTCTTAAGGGGTTAAGTCCTTTCTTCCACTACGTGCTTCTTCTAGTATGCATCCTTTTCCGGAACGGTTCTGTATATCAGAACCTCAGTCTTCGAGTAGATATGTTCATCTTATCTGACGCATGACAAGAGTTTCCCCGAAATGGGATGTGCTATATATACATATTCACGTGAACTGATGCTGGTAGAATCACAAGTTCAGGAAATGATACGGTGTAGGTAATAGAAGGAAAGTCTAACTGTAGGCTATCTGCATTCGTCGACGAGGGTAAGCAGATACAATGCGGTCAATACTTGTTCTCTCGCATTTGCTGATACGGATGTCTTAGGACAATGCGGATGATGGCCTCCTATTCGCACTTGCCAACGCGGTTGACATTACCGATTGTCGATCACCCTATGGTGCTTGGTCTAGTATTCTGATGTGTAGTGGGTAGTGTCGCATCGATAATGTGTCCAGGTGCATCCTTTTATTTTACGTAAGTTTCCAATTCATGCTTAATGTAGCTCTCCATATATCTTCTCAGCTTCAATCGGGCGACTAGAAAATTGTCTTGTACTGTTGTATCAACACACATCTGTAACTTTCTTATACGCGCCCAAACGAATTCCGCTTTTCTCCAAGGATAACGATGCCAGTCGTATGGTTACACGAATCAAGTTTTGGTTAATCCTTTTACAACTTTCTCCTAACCCTAAACATTGACGCATCTCAATGTGGTTTTTACTTCTTCCCGAAATTTTATAGCTTCAACTATAGCGATTTGTCTCGAATTTCATGCTTAGTAGTAGTGGCAAAATGACAGACATGTCTAATTATGTCCTACAGATCCTTCCATGAGACTCCTAATTACATGAGATGTGTAGGTCCTCCCACACGGGCTTGACCACAACCTTCGTACTTGCCATATCTGGTTTCAACTATTATTTGTGTAGTGTTGTCTTCCTTATAAACATGACTGATAACAATTAAGATGTAGGTAGCATCTTGAAATTGGTTAAGTAGGTTATCACCTCTAGAAAGACGGTATCACTTATCCTTGGTGACTTTATTTAACTCTTAATAGTCCATCCATAACTGGAGCATTCTATTTTCCTTCCGCAAAGAGCATTAAGTTTCCTCAAGACGACATACTAGGTCTTATGAACTGTTTATCTAACAGCTATCGAATCTGCTTTCCTTCCACCAGCTCCTTAATATAAGCTTCAAGTCCAGTACCTCCATATATATATATATATATATATATATATATATATATTTTGTTTCTATTCTCCGACTCATTTCCTTAAGAGCAACCTCAACTGTTGTCTTAAGCTACAGAATTGCTGCAAACGTCCCCACTAATTTCTTCATAATGCTTCCTAATTAAGGCCAACCTTCTAGATGACCTCTTCCTCGGTCCATATTCTCCAAGGTAACTGTGCCCTGTAGAGGGTCTATTCGTGAAGCAAGTAGCTCTGTTTAGATTCCAATCCTTTATAATCATATCAATTGTTCCAACGAGATATGGGAGTAAGACTTTTGCTCGAATTCCCGATGGTACGGAGCGTTCTAGGGTAAGGTATTAGAGAATCAATTTAGGAGAGGTGTGAAAATCTTAGAGAGAAATAACACCAACGCTTATGATCAAGGATGATTATGCAGACTTTCTTTGTCTACAATCTGCTGCATGTCTATTACTTCGTTGTAGTTGGCTCTCAAGTGATTTAACATATGAGATTTCTTATAGCTGATCTTCTATGCTTCTTAGTACATCTTTTGGAGCAATACCATCCTTTAAGTTCAACCATGAGTCTTCCCCATGAATTCTTCATTACTATCGACCGCATCGATTCGAACAAGCTTAGGACGTTATGAAGGTGCTCGCTAGCACAAGAAGGTTAACTACCACTCTAATAACTTATCGTATAGTTCGAGATCGTATTCTACTTCAGATCTTCGCTCTCGAATCAAGAACGTATCACTCAAATAGTAGAGATCTCCAAGTAGAGATTCCTTACAAAGTTTCAAAGTTTTCCGCATCGGCTATCACGCGTTTCCAAAGATGAGGGTCGTGCTAGAGGGCTTAAAGTGAGTAGCACTACTCGTTAAGAGAATAAATCGAGAACAGAGGGTGAGTGGAAAAATCGGGGATCCAAATAAGTTGTAAGTTCTGATTTTTGTCTTGAATCTCAAAGGTTAGCTTTTCTCGGCAATTATCTCTAGCACTTGAATCTTTATATCCGAAGAATCTGGATTTAGAACAAGGATTCATTTCCTGCGAAATCTGGTGCTCAGAAATTCACCAACAACAAGGTCGGTTAAAAGCATGGTTAAGATAACTCAACCTAAGTTTCGAGTGAAGATTGTCATTAGGTGACTAATGGTTGAAGATGATGAAAGATTTCACGAGCGTAGCATTAAGAAAGGTGATTATCAATCACAATCGGAGCTGATATTAAGAATATTCCTTTGAGTTAGGTGATTCCATTACAATGAATAGGTAGAGAGAAGTCATATTCCTCAAAGGCTTTGAGAAAATAATCAGAGGAATTCTAGAATCCAGAAGATCCTATGAAGTGTGAACTACTAAGAAAGAAAGGGGTGACAAGTCTTCTATGTCATTGACCAAAAGAGGCATTTCTCGGAATTTTTTTTATTACTCTGGTATGTTCTCCGTTTCACCGCTCAAAGTAGTATGGCTAAAGTACATGCACAACGAGGTGGAGTGCCATACTCAGCACGAGACCAGTTAAGTTTGAGAACATCATTTAATGATCTTCAGAGTCTGATGGTCTTATCATCATAATTCCAACAGGAGAGTAGAATAAAAGAAAAGAGGAGAAGAAGAAAAGGAATAGTTACTGCAACATCTTCCTTGGTAGCTCTTCAAGTGTCAAATGGTTTTCGCCAGCATGAAAGTTTTGAACCTGAAATTATTGCATATATCCAAATATTTGTGTTTATTCTTGTATTTATTGGTTCCTTAAGTGCTTTACATTGATATTAGTTTGCATGACAGGGCCCACCAGAATTCAAGTGTACCTGTAAATTCACCATTACGTGTGCACCCGTAATCGTCAATTTACCTTACACTGTCATTCTAGTCAGTCCCATCACAAGTTCGAAGTTCTGTGTATTTAGGTCCTAGAGTTAATAATTCTCATTTAGTCATTATCTGCAATTAAGCACACTTAGATTCCAACTCTGCTAATCGCTCAAGTTAACCCAGAAATTGTTTCAAATTAAGTTTAAGCAAATCAAGCAATAAATAAGCATTCAGGTACATGCTATCCTAGGGAGCAGAACAAGCAAAAGGCATCATGGTTAATATCTTATTACTAAATTCCAACATGTATCATCTTACAAATGAGGCATAATAGCCACTATCATCATTTCAAACAAGTATCAGTATAACAGTTGTCTCAGGTAACGACACAAGTCGTATCAAGTGTATAGCTAACAGCAGTTGTTTCATATAGTGACAAAAGTCAACTGTGCAATCAGATAAGTGTCTCTCCAGGATTAAGTCCTGATATATGTGCACAGTGGTGGTTTCTATCATTCTTAGTACTTGACATTTAGTAGTCCTAAGAGTCAACTCCAAGAGGTTCCATACCTTCATGGTTTACCGGGGTGCACCTATCATAGGTAATACCCTAATGTATCAAGGTTTCTTATAGGGTAGAGAATTCTTAATAGGATATATGAAATCCTTAAGGTATCCAGGTTAAAGAAGGGTGTTCTTAGGGAAACCTATTCTTGCTACAAACTTTGGATCACTGTATCGTGGAAACAACCTACTAGGCTGGTCCTATTTATGGTTACACCTTAGGTATTGCAAAGCAAACCCGTATTTCTACACCATTGGTTCAGCAAAGCTCAGAAGTGTCTTCTTACTAAGGTGGTCCTATGAGGTTCATATGGTTGTAGTTTAGGTCTCACGAGGCAGACCTACTTCGCTACAACCTTTGGCTCTGATACCAATCTGTCACACCCCGGGCCCAGAGAGGCGGGACGTCACGATTAGTAAACAACAACCAAAATGCAGCGAAAACTAAATGGTTTATTAAACAGTGTCACATGATATTGACATTAAAATATTGGCTTCATTTCCAATTCACAAGGTGCTTCAATCTATGATCTATAGGTGTCGTGATCCATCTCTCGGTAAATATTTCTTGGAGCTTCGATAACCAAGGCTTCTAGGCTCGACTTGTGTCTTTAACCTCTACCCTCATATCTTGCTTCGGATTTGGTAACTTCTATAGCTCAACTATTCTCCCTAGCTGTACCTGAAGACATGCTCAAAAAAAAAGAATTGTGTCAACATAAAGTTGGTGAGTTCAAGTGGTTAAAGTTTCAAAAATAAAAGGGACTCTTAGAGTCCACAAGTGAAGGTTTTAGAATCAAGTGTGAAAGTTTATGTAAATCTCATTTGATGTTTAAAACATCATTTTTAGTATCAGTCATTGTGGTGTATCACAATCAACCCTGCACTTGGTCCCCGGCTGGCCTATTCTAAAGTTATGTTGTACCGGATATTCCCGTAGGAAAGGACCAAGCCTCAGAATAGTGAACCATTCCTGCTAGGATGGTTCACCATAGTATCCTACTCAAAACCTGTTACATGCCACAAACGACCCCTCAGGATCTCAGTGGGGTACCTCCCTGTAGCGGGAGCCACTATGCGTGGGGGATTCCCCAAATAGATCTATTCACGTAAAAACAAGCGGTTCACAAAAGAATTAATGATTATGACTAAAGTATCAGCAGGTATCCAAAAAGTCCCACATACAAGCATCAAGTAAGCACAATCATAGTTCATAAAATAAAAGATCATGCAAAACAGTAAACAGTATCACACATATGAGTTTTTGTTTTAAAGGAGCATGCTTCATCCCCAAAACAAAAGTAAAAAAGGGGAACACGAGAACTCATCTGGTTTCCTTATATAATTTCAGAGCTTGATAAAGAAAAGTGATGATCACCAACAAAGCAATCCTAACTAAAACATATAAGATTCACATTTAGATTTAGCACGATGTTATTACATGCGTGCAGTTGAGCTCTTTAGTTAAATTAATGTTGGTGATTAGTATCCTTAGCTTTTTGTATATTTGTTAATTGTCATGAGTTGATTCGTGTGCATTAGGTTGATTTATGTATTTAATCAAGAATTGTGTCTTAGTATGAAGAATGTCGGAAAATCAATTCATATCATGGATTCCAAATCTTTGTAAATAAGTTGCGTTAACAATGTAAGTAATATATAATGTTTCAAACGATGTTTATAATGCTCGCGTTTATATCATACTTGTTAACTTGATTGACGATAATTTGTATAAAGAGTGTTACAATTTATATTTATGTCAATAACAATGAGATGGCCAATTACTAATAGTGACAAGATATCGGATCATTATAGAATTATAAGCCCATTTGCCAAAATTAAGTATGTGTGAACATCGGTTAACCTAATGTATCTATTGTACAAATATATCTTTTTGTATGCAATTTTACATCCCGAAGTATTGTAAGGATTTAATGTGACGTGAGATCAACTTATTTGTTTAATCAATAACATGTTATAACCATTTCCCCAAAATGTAATATTTCATATATTTATCTTGGTTGGTTTCTAATAACTAGCGTTGTTATTTAAATCTCGGGTCCAAACCATCCATTTAAATCGAACATTTATAGCAAGCGACGTTCGTTTTCGTCTATAGTTCACATATTTATAATTTATGCCTTTTATATAATTAGAGCTCAACAATACGTATGCAATTTATAATTCAATATCAATGCGTTGCGCGTGCGATATTACCTTCCACTCGGTTATGCATTTTAACCCACTCGTTTACGACGGGATTTAATCGCGTTCTCGTTCCGTTGACCGCTCGTTGACCAAGTTTGACCAGCTTTGACCGATGTTTTACCTAACCCAAACGTACCAAAATCATATTCAAACACTAATATATTGTTATCTAATACCCAAACGCAACCAAAACCGAAACATACGTTACCAAACACTTTGGTTGTGACTTCTACCATCACCATCCACCACATGCAGCCACTCCCCACCATGGACCGCCATTAACCGCCACCGGCAGCCTCTTGGTCTGTCGGAATTTCCCGCCGGAGGTGGCCCTAAATCATCCACCACCGACCGCCACAGCCACGACAGCCAACATCATCACTACCAACACCATAAACGACACCCGCAGCCACAACAGACACAACCGACACCACTTAACCGCGGCCTGCACACCGCCATTACCAACTTCGGCAGCCACCAGCCGACACCAACCACCACCAGCCATCCTAGCCGCGATTTCAGCTACCACCATCATCATAACCGCAGCTACAACCATTACCAACGCGATCCCAACAGCCACAACAATCATCGCGACCAGTAACCACAGCCATAATAACCACCGTCGCGGCCACCATCGACTACCATTGCCATCGCAGCCACAACCATCATCAAATAACCACCTCTGCCAAAACCGAACACTCTTCAGGTGTACATCTTGGTTGAAATCGAAAATGGTTCACGGATCTTACGTAGTTGCCGGAAAAACGAGAGGAACTGAAAGGGGCGGGCGGAAACCCTAGCCGCAGCCACCTTCATCCGCCAATATCTTTAACACCACCGTGAGTTAGAAGGAGTATCTACCACGGTTGGAACGAGCTCGTCGAGAGGAAGACGACCATGTGCGGCACTCACCGGCACTCGCCGCCACTCGCCGGCTCCGGCGACCGGAACCCTCGCCGGAACCCTAGCCGTCGCATCTTCTCCCCTCCATATCTTCATCACCGTAGCGAATCAGAGGAAACCACCACCACCATCGTGATCAGGGGGTCGAGATTAGTAGGGGTGGGCTGAGAAAGTCGCCGGCAACCGCCGTGCGCCGCCGCCGCAGCTCCTGCTCGGCGAAGTCGGCTGGTTGCTGCTGATCCTTGGGAGCATTTTGTTGTTTTAGGGTTTGAAAAATGAAGGAAATGGTGGAATGTAGGGCTTATATACTTAGGGTTTTTAGATGGGTCTTCTTCAGATATCGCGTATACGCTCTGTCCACTCCGTTAACGCGTGTCAACCAGAGTCTTTCGGATAAAATCTCGTTAGAGAGCCATAATATGTATATCGATTTACTTTGGATTGAAATAAAACAATTGGGTGTATTTATCAAAGAATTCCCGGGCTTGACTAGATATCGGGCCGGTAGATGCCTCGGTCGCGTCTTGAAACACATTTTCTCTAGATAAACGTCTCCCTCTCTAATTAGAATATTATATTAAATATAACAATTAGACAAATATTTACAATATTAGGCTCAGTTGACATATCGATGTCGTTTAACGCCGGTGTAACCAGTATTCGCGTTTCGCTTACGGATTTCTGTTGTTTGTGCTTGATTGATGAAAAATCTTTCAACAAGCATTATTTATGATATTGTTAGCATTAACAAGGATTTAAATTGGATGATAAGCTATTATAAGGAATTCTGATGAAATTCAGATGTTAGTACGCGTTAAATTGCCGGATTTTACCCGGTATGGGTTCTGAATCCGTTTTCAGTTTGGATCTTTCCCTAGTTGTTTCAAATCACATATGAATTCTTTGTTTCATGGTTTCTCCTTCAATTAGTTCGTAAACGTGCATTTAGGCCTCAAATGGGCCTTGTTTGTATGTTCGGGCCTTATTGGGCTTATTGGACCCAAAAAGCTAGTTTCGTTTTACAAGATTTCTTTGGTAAGCCCAAATCAATCCGGACCTTTATTGAGTTTTATAACATTTATAGGTTTTCAATTGGGTCATATTTCAGAGGTGTTACACTAGTCCCCTTTTTATGCAAATTTTACAGCAATTATGTATACTAAAATGCTCGTTTTATGCTTGTATGGGGATGCTATGAGGTTTATCATGTTAGAACAGCCTTAGGTGCGAAAAGTTAGAGAAATGGGTGGGAAACACGCAGTTTTCGCACGAGCTGTTAGGATTGTACTTTATGAAATTCAAATCTGCAGGTTATCACGCGAAAAGCAAGGTTCTTGCGCGACATGTACCTTTCGCGCGTCTAGATGTGTAATGTGCAGGTTTTGAGTGATGCATTGTTCTCGCGCGAAAACTTAGGTTTTCATGCGAGATGATGATGTTGATGTATGTAATGTTTTTGCATGACCTGCTGTGATGTGTGATGTGTGATGTGTTATCTTTCTACAATGTGATAGTTTTAAAAAACTATATATTTTACGATGTAACTTTACTTAACACGTATGTAAGAATAAGTAAAGTATTATGTAATGAAAGTGAAACATAATGGTGATGAAGTGGATCGTAAAGAACAAGTAAAATTCTTGCAAGCAAAATGATGGAGTTTCACAACTCCACGAGTAGTTATTACCTCAACTGTGTGCGGTTTAGCTAACCCTTGAGTATGCATACAGAGGTGTCAACCTTGTGTTTGATAATGATGTGTGATAATATGCGATAATGTGCGAAAACGGGATCATTGTCCCTTGACCCCAAGACAGTAGCTGCTTTGTGCACAATGATGGTGCGTAACATAAGACGGGATCTAGATAAAAGTGAAAGATAAAGATGAAAGTACGAAATGTGCGATAACGTGCGAAAACGAACGATAACGGAAAATAATAACGATTGTTATCTAAATGTATGTATGATTTATGATAACGTGCGAAAGTAAAGGATATGATCATACAAATGTAAATTATTTTACTTACAAAACTAGAACCCACTCAGTGTCACTGACATTGTAAACATAATAGTTAGCCTGTAATTGTTTGATGCTGAGGAGGTGCAGGCATGGATGCATAAGCTATTGAGAATGATTTCAAGACTGGCATCCACATTTTTGAGAATGTTATCATGTTAATACAATTTTTGAGATGTACATTTAACAATATGATGATTTGACATGATTTTTGTTATTAATGAAAAGTTTAAATTCCACGGCAAATGTTATATTTTGAATGTTTTATGCTATGAAAACCAACTCTAAGCATTCCGGGAACGGGGCCGTACAAGATGTTTTGATATTGGTATACTCATTTAGTATCCTATGACTTGAGATCCATACTACACATTTTGTTTACCAGGGGTTATTCTTTGATCACTTTCAACCGGTGTCACATTAGTGCCACTTTATAAAGGCTTTGTTGGGAATAATTCTGAAGCTCAATAGGAGTCGTATATAGTCATAAGGGAGTATGTAATCGTATACTATATGTATCAGTTAGGCATCATGGCTCCCTCATTGATTCAAATTGGTGAAGTGTGAGGCCTCGCCCAAACTAACTGTGTTTAATGGGACCATTTTAAATCTTGATCGAGAACAATAATAATTGATCTCCATATGAGAATTAATTTTATTGACTCATTTGATGTCTTTTACAAAAAGGATGAATAACTATGATTACCATAAGTCTATTGTCTTGTAAAAGAAAGGTGTTACTAAAACAAGATGTTTGATTGATGACTTTAAAATGTCATAACTTTTAGGGGCAGCGATGTGCAGCTAGGCACCGCTAACTGTTTATATTAAGACTTAATCAAATACCATCCAAGTTGGAGTTTGTTGGATATATTGTATAGGTTTGATTACGTAATGTTGCCAACTAAGCTATGACCCGTAAGAGTTACACATTGGGCAACAAATTTAAAACTCACTTAATTCGATTAACTGGTATTACAAATGATATACGCGGTATAATTATATTGTATAGTTATATTAACCGAGTATTTAATAATCGACGCTAATTATTAATTATTAGTAAACGTTTATTTATTAAATGTTACGAGTTGCGGGTTTTTAATTTATTATTGTGGGCTAAATTGATACAACCGAGCTCAAGGTCCGCTAAGGATTAATTAACAATAATTAATGGGATCATAAGGGATAGAACCCTTAGTGTCTCAAAAGGTTAATTACTAACCAATGTATATTATATCTCATTAGTAGGTTAATAATAATATGTATTTGCATCGTTTGTTATCAGATTTTGTCGGGTTCACTTTGGTATTTTATTATTATCCGTCGCGTTAAATTATTATTAATCTAATTAATAATTTATCAAAATCCCTTTGATAAAATAAACATAATTAAGATAATATTAAACCCTACAGTTACAACTGAACGTTGCTCGCCATAAAGATTATAATTAGATAACAAACAACTAAAGATGGTGTTAGTTCCAACCAATCCTATTTATATGATAAACTCATTTTCCAGGTGTAGAGACCTATTTGCTAGTATCTAAACATGTAAGAGATAAAAATATATAGTGAGAGTGTAGTTTCTTTATGATTAATTTTATATGGTGGATGATTAAATCATATTACAAGAACTAAGATGAAGAGAAGAACAAATTACCCCTAGACTAGTAATCTCCTTCTAAGGGTAGTTATCAAGAGGACTTGATAAGGGTTTCACTCAATCATGCTTAACCTCCACGGTGAAGGTTGCTACTTAAGGATGCCATTTTTCTTGTTACTAGGAATAATCTAATTAAGAAGAAAATCATGATTGTGTAACATCTCTTGTCTTTTATGGTTGTGATAGAACCATTATCTCTTGTGTTAGGATAACAATGTGCATTGATGATAATCATGATATCTCTAATAGTGATAGACTATGATAATGACAAACTAAACCTTGGCTTAATAATGTAAAAATTATGTAACATTACCATATGGTGTCGGATGAGAACTTGAAATATGTCATATACAAATGCAATGAAACTTAAGTCATCTTTTGAGAAATGATTGAAGGTCTAGCCATTAAATTATTTATGAAGGCTTCAAGATTAAGTTTGATAATAAAGTGAGCAATCAGAGTTTAGGCTAAGATCTTTATTATTAGATTCATTAAAAATAAATACTAAGCAAAATCCATTACAAGACTTATTTGAAGATTGTGTGGCCAAACTTCATCAAAAGCAAAAGGCATGTCATATCAACACTTTCTTATTTGATAGTCAACCTATGAGAGTTCGGGAGGTTTAAGAAACCTATGATGGATAGGTATACTTTGTTGCAAAAGGACGGGATAGTAAAAGTATGTGTAAGTTGACTAAATCTTTTCAAAAGATTATAAACTTACATTAAAGTAAAGATGGTGGTGAGTGTATCTTGACTTTTAAAAGAGGTGACTTTTCTACAACTTGTAATGATCAAGAAAATAGGAGTCATGGAGATTTAATGAGATATTGTCCTCAATATATCTGACATCTCTTTCTATATATTTTGAGGATTACCAAGAAAAAAATGAGAAGTTCATAAATTGAGCTTATAAAGAAAAATAAATAAACGGTAAATATATGAAGCTTCTATTGAGTTGTCGGATTCAATAAGAAAAGAGTATGTGTATGTATTGGATCCGAAGTGTGTGTAAGCTACATAAAGAAAAATAAAGAAGTGTGTCATGTGGTCTTATTAGGATAAGGAGTTAACCGTGTATAATATGGTGTTTTTACAATAATAGGAGTATATGGTGACCCATGACAATATCTAAGAGTGAGATGATGTGCGTCATGAGCTTCAAAGAAAGAAAATATGTATTGTAAGATGCATGAGGAAGTGGTTGATATGTAAGTAAGTTTATGCGAGAAGAGAGAGCTACAATATGTAAAGGTTTGTACATGAAGTTGTTGGTTCACACTCCTTCTAAAAGAAAAACCATAAAGCATGTGTGTTTTGTTCCTAGATGATGAAGATGGTTGCATAATAAGTTACAAGTGATAATGATCTCATAATAAAGATGATGAAAAGATGAAAGAGCCATGGGTGGGATTGAAATAGAAAACTAAAGAAAATAAGTGTGTATGTGTTGGGAGGTAGGATGAAAACTAAAAAGGTTGTGCGTGCATGGAAATCAGAGAGAGAAACACACACTCAAGTGTGTCAAGTGATTTGAGGCTACAATAAGAATGTGTAAAGCTAGTCTTTTGACGAGACTGGTGAAGAAGGTGATCACTTTCTTTGTAAAGTGAGATCAAAGTGATCACTTTCTTCGTAAATAAAGAACAAGGTATCATTTTGTTACTAAAGTGAGAACAAGGTGATCACTTCCTTTGTAAAGTGAGACATTGGTGTATCATTGATCACATCCATGCAAGAGAAATGTATAGTAAATAAGACTATCAATTGGTACCAGGAATATGATGTAAAGTGAGTTTGTTAACACTCAATTAAACCTTTAGAAAATAGATGCGCTTCTCTTTTCTTAACTCCTGCTTACTTGCATGTTTAATTGCTTATTGTGTGTTTGTTAATATCTTACACATAACAAGAAGTGTCATTCATACAATATAAAAGTTTTACCACAAGAATTTAAAACAAGTATTTATAAAAGCAAAAAATAAGAACCTATTCACCCCTCTAGGGTCTATAGTCTGAAATTATAAATACTTGAATGATTACAGATGTTCTTCCAAATATATATTAACACATGTGGACCTAAAATAAGCTTGTCCAAATCCCTCAAGTTAGTAGGCTAAAGTGTGTTCCTAGATATCACCAACCTTGTTCATGTGATATTTGTTAAATCTCATGAACACCTTTGATTAATGATTGCAATTGTATGTATTATGAAGACTTCATCATTTGTAGTAGTAGTTAGTGTAAGAATTGGGTTCTTTATATATTATATACTACTAATAATGATACTCTCGATATTTATTGTGAAATAAGTTGTACAACACCTTATACAAATCTAAACGAAAAATAAACAGAAAAAAAAATTATATAGATAAAGTGATTCAAACTAGTGTCTTTGATAAGAACTTTAAATGTGTCGTCTCCAACGATCCTTCGATGCAAGAATGAATAAACGAATTGTTGAACAGTTGTGGCCGAGGATTTTATTCAATACGAGTCCATTAAAATAGATTTTGTGTCCTCTTAAATGAACATGTTTGCCGCTCATGGTACATAAGTTGAAGCTGTATGTACTTCCAGATATGTTCTCATGCTAAGGATCATTGGGTGATATATGTTTTCAAGATTAGAAAAGAAAAGATGAAGTTGGTGATTGAGATGGAAGAAATGTTAGGACCAAAGCACATGTACACACAATAGAAAAATAGTAAAATAATAAATGACACATGTGTAGCACTCCTGGAATTCAGATGTATAGCATATTCTAGAAAGCAGGGTTTCAGTGGCGGCAACCCCTGAGAGTGGGGTCCAAGGGGCGGCAACCCATGGTGGAGTTCAAGGGACTAAGCCCCTAGCAGGGTTGAGCTAATTTTATTTTAAAGAAAAAATATGATGGAAAATTTTAAGAAAAATTAAACTATGAAAAAGCAAGACTGATGTAGCCCGTATAAGAAAAGCAATGCGGGGCGCATCGACTAAGCTAAGAAATCAATGCAGAGAAGACACGAGTCTAATGACTAACAGATGAAAATTGACGCGTTTACTTTGATGCGCGTCACATCGTACTTTTGATGTGGGGCACATCACAAAAATGGGCTCAAGGCAATGAGTTGGTAACACATGTCACTCATGCAAGGGATTAACATGATGTGGTATGCATTGGAATTCCGATGTGGAGCACATCATCCACCAGAACCAGACTATAAAAGGAACACTCGGGTAAACTCATTTTTAAACCACAATTCTAAAACTACTCTTTGATTCTCAACTACATAACCATTCTTTTCACTTTAGATCAATCCTACGTTATTCCGAGGTGCTGCATGAAGTATCAAACCCGAAAACAAAGAAAACGAAACAAGAAAACGAGGAACCGGAGTCTTAAGTTGAAGTGCTTCTCTCTTAGGAACTATCTTATCGATTTTAGGATTCTATTTAGCTTAACTACGCTCTATAAGGTGAAAGCATTGTGTTTTTTATAAACAAAATGTTTATTATCTTGATTTGTGAAAATTGTATACATGAAATAATGAATCTATCATAACCCGCATATGATGAAGACTTTTAGACCAGGAGTAGATGTATAGTTTGGCCAAATTTATATCTTGAGAGTGGGTGAAAATCCCATTCCGGGGCTGGTTAAGGTCTTAGTGTAGATCTGGGAGGTCCTAGTTACTGCCCAAGCTATAGAACCAATATATAGGGAGGGTGAACTACGCAGTTGAGGTCAGCTGCTAAATATATAGTTTACGTACAAAATTATGATTTAAGATTCTGAACAACATGCATGCTTGAAATATTTTATAGTTAATAATATGTATTCAACAACTTTTGCTGATAAATATGTTTGAGACCTTAAAGTAAACATGTACAATATCTTAGCTAGGGTTAGGTCTGGAGGATGTTGACTCTCTTATCCTGCATAATTCGGATAGCTATATATATAGAACAAGTGAACTGCTGACAAGATCACGACTCTTCATGTGTGCAATATATATATATATATATATATATATATATATGTATGTATATATATATATGTATATATATATATGTATGTATATATATATATATGTATATGTATATATATATGTATGTATATATATATGTATATATATTTGTGTGTGTATATATATATAATAAAACGATTTTCATAATATATTTAAGGTTTAAAATGGATAATTAAATTAAATGTCATAAAACGACAAGTGTAAAGATCGTGATATAGTGTAGTTCAAGAAAGTCCGGATATCAAATCCAAAGACACTATCGTTTGCTCTTAATAATAAAATTTTATCGAGTTTTATCCTAGTTATAAAGTGATATTTTATATTTCAAAGTTTTAAAAAATAAATTATATTTAGAAAATTATAACATTTTAGGAACAACTAGAAATACTCCACAAAATTTAATGATGAAAAGGTAACTACATAAATTAAGAAATCCTATTTTCTTTTCAACTATAATCGATTTCAATAACTCAATGGTGACCAAAATATAGATTTTAACTATTTTAGAATAAAATAAAATAAACATGTTAATCTCCTCTCAGACTCACTAAACCACTTTTTTTTTTTTGAACGGCTAAATTATATTATAATAGAAATAAATCAGACCCAGCAAGATGCTAGGCCATTACACCATACACCATTATAATGAAAAGTTACACCAATTATGCCATTCGGCATTGAATGATTTTGCTCTATATTTTAACCACCAGAACGTGTTCATCTTAATTTCTTCCACAATCTTTGTAACATCCGTATGCTCCCCTTTAAATATCGCATTGTTTCTCGCCTTCCAAATGAACCATATCGTAGCCAAAGCAATACAATGTTTGATCTTCCCTTCTTTTGTAGACAGGTTCGAGCCACGAATAATATCTTCACAACAGTTAACATGATCAATTCCTCCTTCTAGAACTTCACACCACCCATTGATTCCTTTCCAAACTGCAGCGGCAAAAGGGCATGTAACAAGAATATGATCGGATGTCTCCGCCGTTCCGAAACAGAAATTACATTCTAAAAAAGGTTGTATGACACCTCGCTCAGCTAATGCAATTCTTGTCTAAATCCTACCCATCTTCGCCTTCCATGCAAACCCATTTACCTTTATTGGAGCCCACGAATTCCAACCAACGGAGATAAATCTGGAATGGAATGATTTGCTTCAATAAGTTTCCTCAATGAACGGGACGTGAATACTCCTGAGTCATCCCCAAGCCAAGTCCACCCGTCATCCCCATTATGGGCTTCGAATGAATGCAGCATATCTGAGAGCTGCGATAATTCCGTCTCCTCCTCGATCGAAAGATTGGACTTTGTCCACCTCCAGTTCCAATGTATCTCACCCGGACATTTAACCATACGGTCCCCCACTACACATAATTTATCCCTTTCTAATCTAAATAACAAAGGAAATTTATCCTTGAAACACATATCACCCCACCAAAAATCAACCCAAAACATAATTTTATCCCCCCTTCCGACATTTCCTTTAATAAGCTTCTCCACCACTATATTTTCTTTACTAAGATCCAGATCAGACCTCATAATCTGTCTCCACACTCCATGAATTGATAGTTTCAACGGGATTGCTTGATATTTTCGTGGTTGAGCATGGATGGCATTAACGCACCTTCCCCATAATTCATGTTTTTCTTTTTTAAACCTCCATTTCCATTTACATAATAGAGAGAGGTTTGCAAATCTAGAATTTATAACCCCTAACCCACCTAATTCCTTGGCAACCGCGAGTTTATCCCAAGCAACCCAGTTAATCTTTGGATTCCCATTACACCCATTCCAAAAAAACTTTCTTCTAATACCTTCTATTGCTTTAATAACTTTCATAGGGGCTTTAAACATGGACATATAATAAATCGGGATACTCCCTAGAGCAGCTTTAACCAACGTCATCCTCCCACCGAATGATAGATGTTGAGCTTTCCACATAGAAAGCCTAGAAGCAATCTTGTCAATTACTGGCCGCCAATTTTTCCCCAATCTCATATTAAGACCAATCGGGACTCCAAGATAATAGAACAGAACTGATTCCGGTTGACAATGAAGCATGTCCGCCAAATTCCTTGCTTCCAATTCATCCACCCCCACTCCATACAATCGACTTTTATGGAAATTTATCCTTAACCCCGAGACTAAGTTGAAGCATCTTAGGATTCTAGCCAAATTCTTAGCATTTGCAACTGACCAATCACCAATTATCAACGCATCATCTGCATATAGTAAATGTGAGAGAATAGGACCGGTCGTATTAAACCTAATCCCATGAAACATTCCAGTCTCGACCGCCGATTGCATCATTACTTGAAACGCCTCCATAACAATAATGAATAAGAACGGAGATAGAGGATCACCTTGTCGTAATCCCCTAGAAATTTGGAATTCCTCTGTTGGTGACCCATTTACTAACACCGATGATCGCCCCGATTCTAGTAATACCGCGACCCACTTCCTCCATACTCCGGGGAATGCCATTTGCTCCATAACCGAATCCAAGAACCCCCAATTCACCATGTCATACGCCTTTTCAAAATCTACTTTAAACAGGAGAGCCTTACCTTTGAATTGTTTAAGCCAAGCCAAACACTCGTTGACAATCAGTGGACCATTAAGAATATTCCTTCCCGCCACAAAAGCCGATTGTTTTTCACTGATTACCAAGTGAATAACATTTTTAATTCAGTTTGCCAAAACTTTTGAAAAAATTTTGCTCAAACTACCAATTAGGCTAATCGGCCTAAAGTCGTGAATGGCGAGCGGATCTTTCTTCTTCGGAATCAATGCAATGAATGAGGAATTACAACCATGAGAAATCTTCGCACCCGAATGTAAGTACTTCATAAAATTGACAATATCCTCTTCCATAACCGACCAAAATGCTTTGAAGAAGTTAAAGTTGAAACCGTCCGGGCCAGGGGCTTTGTCCCCACCACACTCCCAAATGCCACATTTGATTTCCGAGGCAGAAAACGGTCTACTAATCACTTCAACTACATCAGGGGGGAGAGTCTTAAACCTCGAATTAACCAAACCAGGCCGGTTAGCCATTTGTTCAGAGAACCTAGCCTTAAAGTGCCCATGAATCTCCTTTTTTATTTCCCTCAGATCTGTGGACCACCTCCCATTGATTGATAAACCATTAATCCTAGAACATTAAATGTTCCTTTTTATAACCTTGTAAAAATAGCTCGAGTTCTCATCACCATCAACAATCCATTTAAGCCTCGATTTTGCATAAGGTCTCTATTTATTGCAGCTTCAAAACTCCTTAATTCCGGTTTCCAAAGCATTCTGTTCTCCAACTCTTGACTAGTTAACTGTCTCCGCTCTGCTTGCACTTCCAAATCTGAGATTTTTGATTGTAGGTCCTCCATCTTCTCCATTTCCGCAACATCCCTATCTTTTCTCCATCTTTTTATTGCCTCTTTAATTGCTTTAAGTTTGAGGAAAAGCATCCTATCTGGTTGACCAGTAACCAACGAGTTCTTGTAGGTGTCATTAACCAGAAGTTTAAATCCAGGGCTATCAAGCCAAGAATTAAAACATTTAAAAGGAACTGGCCCAAAATCCCCCATAACCGTTTTAAGAATCAGAGGGCAGTGATCCGAATGCCTCCTTGGTAAAGCGATTAGAGACACTTGAGGCCAACGATTCCAGAATTCGGCACAAACAAGTACCCTATCAATTTTGCTCAGCTTTGTACCGTCCGAAGACATGTAAGTGAAAGCCCTACCCCCCATCGCGTATTCAAACAGACCCGCCTCATTAATGAAATCATTGAATCTCCTAGCATTTGCCGCATAAAAGATGGAATTACAACGATCCGACTCAAACCGTACCTCATTGAAGTCACCAAGTAGAATCCACATACCGGTAATAGAATTTTTATGCAATAGTAGTTCTTCCCGTAGCAAGAATCTAGCGCTTGGGTCATTTGGACCATAGATGTTAACAACAACCAAATCCATATTGATCCCCGGCGAGCTAACTACCGTGAGTAAATAATATCGGCTCTTGATAACTTGTTTCATTTTGAAGACTGAGGGGTTCCAAATTGAAACCAATCCCCCCGATCTTCCTTCCGCCGCAACCCACTCCATTTCTACTTCTGATTTCCCCATAAGCCTGAGAACTCAGACATCACTGGATCCTAAGTGTGCGTCTCCTGAATTGCAATAAACGATATACTATTCTCTTTTCTAAGTTTTTGCACCCACGCCTTCTTAGAGCACCCTTTTACTCCTCTAATATTTAATGACATCCAATTCATTGGGGAACAATTAGGGCACCTTCTCCATTGATCAAATCCCTTACTTGTCGTTCGTAACCTTTGATTTGAACACCGATACACTCACCAACAATACACGTATCTTCAACTTCTCGTAGCGAACTAGAGGATTTGTTACTCCCACCTCCGGAAGAATGCCCTTGGTGGCGGATCTGCCACAGCTGTGAGCTCTAGCGGATTGAAGTTGCGTAGTATTGACATTCCAAATTGAGTCCTTCATCTTCAACGAATGTCGTGGTAGCCTGCAGACTCCTTTAGCTTTACCTCCCTTATTATGTGTCCTGATGCAATTATCATCAAGATCGACCTCCATATCTTTATTGAGATCAATGGAATCTTGAGCCCCAACCGCACTCGATTTTTCCAGGTTATCTTCATTCTGGGCTATATTATTACTCCAATATTCATTTACCGGTCCAGGCCCATTTACGGAAGAGGTCCCCCGTCCATTAGCGCACGTCTTCAGATTCCATAGGCCCACATTATTTCCAGCAATCAACCCATTACATCCCATCCCATTAACTTTTTCTCTCTCCGCCGAATTTCCTAAGTCATCCGCATGCGCGGGGTCCTTTCCCATGCAAGGCTGTTGACCTTCTCCATGCACGTGTATGTTGTCTCCGGGCACCGAACCGTCTTTCTCGCCGGAAAAAGTTCCGGCCACGTTAGTGGCAATGAATTCCCCATCCTCCAATTCATCCTCCCTTCCGTCAGAATGAACTCCGTTATTACCATTTTCCATAGAATCTCCCCCCTCACCTTCCTCCGATCCATCTTCATCACCTAGCTGCCGCAAATCCTCGCTCTCATTATCCTCCACCTCATTTGAATCGGATAAACCTGAGCAAAAGTTTGGACACCAGTTATTGCTTTCCTCTTTAACCCATATTTTAAATTTCTTCCCTTTCCACTGGATGAACCTATGTTCATCAATAGTTTTAATTGTGTGGGTTAGAATACAAACTCTCCCAATCGACAGATTCACATCCCATATGGATGCCATTGATGAGGATAGTACCTTCCCATAGTTTTCACCTATAACATCAAACGTTTTACCATCCCATAGACTAAGTGGTACACCCTTAATTTCTAGCCAGGATACTCGATCATAAAGGACATCCTGACCCTCCCATATAACCAAAGAATCGAACCATTCCGACCATCTATCCTTATTTGATATGAGAAACTCCTTAGCCGATACCGAATCAGACCAGCATAGTAAAGCCTTCAGCCCCCCAACATATTTCAATTCGACATCCGGCATTCCGGACGAGTCTAATAGATTCTTAAGATTTTCCAGCATACCCAGCGTCTTTTACTCCAGCGAATCTGACAAAAGCAAAGCTGCACCCCGATCTATCCTTCTTCCTTGGTACAAACGCGTCTCTAATGTCACCAAATGATTCAAAAATCTTCCAGATTTGTGCACTGGATACACCTTCGGGAATGTTTGCAATGAAAAAAGTTGAGACGGCCACTCTTGTTCCTTCAATAATCCTTGATCTGCTCCTCCTCTTGTTCTTTACTAGAGACCACTCTTGCTCCGCCATTGTTCTTTACTAGAGACTCACTAAACCACTTAATACATTTTTAATAGTTGTATGAAGCTCATTGGTTAAAATTAAACTAGTTCACCTCCTCGTCTCATTAAATATAATATGTTAATGTATCCAAGCGCTATTTTACCTCCTGGTCTCAATAACACAACACCCAAAAACCCATTTATGAATTCAAAGATGTAGAATAATTCAAGTTAACATGATTAAAGATACAAAATCATAAGTTTTATAATTAATTAGACAAAACTCACTCCCGTGTAATTTATACCAATTAGACAAGAAAACTTTGTAAAGTTGACACCTTTTTAGTTTCCAATCTCAAAGTTGGTTAAAGCACCTGATTTTAATCAAGTTACAATGGGTAAAGCATCCAATTTCTAACTGAGTCACATCACTAACACAAGGTAAGCAATATTAACATGATAACCTATTCAACTAATTCAAAACCCATTGAATAATCAAGCATGGAGATCAAGCATCAAACTTAACCATAAATTAGTATAAAAAACATCAAAGATCATGAATCAACTAAACACAAGTCATAAAACTAAACATGATGTCATATAATGTAGCAAAGTCAAACCGATGGCTTATGCAGTTCGTTCTTCAACTTCAATGCTTCCAACCTTGATTCCAGCCATCCAATGCACTTGATTGCTCCCTTGAATCATTCTAGAAGATGATATGTCGAATGAATGAGCAAATCTCTGATTAAAGTTGTCAAAATATAAAGTAGAAGGAAGTTTGTTTTGATGCGTTCATCGCAGATCGCTATGGAATAACTTGGCAGTCTGCTAAGCAGGTTCTGACATGTAATCCTTATTATTCTTTCATTGTCCGGGTTGGTGGTGGACCGTATGGGATTCTTGGTTGTGTGCTGTGAGATTAATTTGGGTTTTCAAATACCCCTTTCATCACAGACTGCTACTGTAGAGCTTGGTGATCCGCTATGATTTTCAATGGTCAGCAGTCTTGTCTCGGTTTAACTGTTTAAGTGTTGATCCAAATCTTGTTATTTTTAATGTTTTTTTATTAACTTCGCTTCTCTATTATTTCCTACAAGGTTGACAATTGTTTAGTTATGCATCAAAATTCGTATAAAGCGTCTTCAGAAATCATATAAATGTACTAAAAATTTAATATATTCAGATGTGTATCATTTTTCAATGCACATTAATTCGGTGTGGTTGTATATTTGTAAACAGGTGTTTATATTGTATATAAAGAGTTTTAAATTTCTTTGAAATATATAAACTATCGAAAGTTTTGACGTAACATATATATTACACATTTTATGGAAATATGATTTTGAGCATTAACAACATCACCAACATGTATAGAAAATCTATCCAAATTATTCCACGAGTTAAAGCCATCGTTTAAAATACATCGCACCCTCCTTGATTTCCAACGTAATCTGCAAATAAGTAACAACACACGAAAAATGTTTTATCCATTTTCATACTATACTCTAACCAATCACATTTATCAAACCAAGTAGGGCTAAAACATCATACTTTAGTCTCTATTATTCTCTTGGGAAGGGTGATCATTAATCTAATAATTTCTTTGTATTTCATCTCTTTGATCAGGATGATAATCCAGAATTTTTTGTCCTATCAATGAGATCCCACGGAAGATTATGTAAATCAATAAAAATAGGTCCAAAACATTATTTTTTGGGTTGTAAAACTTTTTCATTATACATAGTAGTAAACTACACATATACAATTTATTGATATTGATGTTTGGTTGACTAACAAATAAAAACTATCAATTAATAAATCAATAAAGCTTAAGCAAACCAAAATTAAGAAACAAATATTCCTAAGCCTCTACTATTATAATCTGTAGGAAAAAAGTTTAGAATTTATAACTTGCTAAATTAAATAACAAAGACATTATAGAACTTGCTTTGATATGTCTGTTATAAAATTATATCTTCTAAGCAAAATTAGTCCACTTTGAAGACACATATAAAGAAAATTGATAAACTTGAACAAAGGGACCAACAAACAACAGTAGGGGTTGGCTGATTGGAATATTTTCTAACAAAAGCCGTAACTATGGATTATCAAAATAGTGTAAAACGAACACAAACTTGAATCGGATTTTGATGATTTGAACCCACGGTTATGTTTTCTTTGAATATGCCTTTAGAATCGGGAATTTGGAAGGTCAAAGGTTTCTTATAAGTTTGTAGCTATGTTAATTTCTTATAAGTTGTAGCTATGTTAATTTCTTATAAGTTTGTAGCTATGTTAATTTCTTATAAGTTTGTAGCTATGTTAATTTCAAACAAATTGGGAATCAAACATTATTAGGCTTGAAAGTAGGATTAATGAAAATTTGGAGTTGGGCTGTTGGGCATGGTAGCCTTAAAAGATTTCTTTGGGTGCCTTTTAAAAAATCATGGGATAATGGATAATAATTAAGCGTTATGATTTGTGTATAAAATTTGGAAAAAAACACATTTTCACTATAATTTATCCGACTGTCAAAAGCAAAAAATACCCGTTAGAAAAGCTTGTATATCTTTTAAGCTTCTAAAAGATAGTTAAAAAGGTTGGTATCATTTAAAGCTTCTTGGAACTGGTGCACTCATCATCATCACAACTAAATTCTGAATAAATTTGCTTGCTCTTTAAACACAAATAAATTAGTCAGACTCAAGTCTTTTGTTTAGAAGACCATGGTATAGGCTCTAGCTTAAAGTTCCTTAGCAGTTGATTAAAACCACAAGTAAACTCCATAGTTATCATAACAACGGTTTCCTCTATATTGCTTGAGCCATATATGAAGAGCTTCCACTTGTGCGGAACAACACCATTTTCACCTTCTATAACCATTATTTGGCTAATAACATTAGACTATTGTCTTTGTGAACTAAATATGATTCAACATTCACTATCGTCTTTGAAGTGGCAAAAACCAAAGGTTGTTTCTTTGAGTAGTTGTAGTTGTTGCACCATTATTCATTCCTTGCATCATAAATTGATCTAGTAGCATAAGAATACAAGAAAAGAATCAGCATTAATTGTTGTGAGCGCGTAACTTTTGATTAGAGTCTTACGAAGCGAGCAACCTCTTGCAGCTTTAAATTCAGAGAGTACACAATGGACATATCGTAACGTTTAGTACTCAAAAAATAGGTCAAAGCATTCCCTTCAAACCAAAGGGTGATCTAGAGGATAATCCAGAGCTATATGAATGTTGTTGATTTTCCTGTGGTTGCTTCCTTTAAATGTTGCTTGATTTTTCTAAATTTTATTGCATCTACTAATTTGTTCTCTCTTCAACACTTCTGAGCGAGTGAGCTTAACATAAAGTGCACCAGCCAAGGTCTTATTCTAAACTAGTGTCTATAAATAAGATGTTTTCATTGTGCGAATTCTGTGTATTTTCTGATTTTTTATTTTGGTCCATTTTTGATCATTTATTCAATGTTCAAAAGTTGGTTTAGCCTCTGAATATAGGACGTCTTTCTAAAGTATTAAATATATTTTGAGACATAAAGCAGATAAATTTCGATGAAGTTTTATCACTGTGACTGTCATCTATTTGAGTAGGAACTTCTTGTAGCCTTGAACTTCATGCCTTTAGTATCAGTTGCTATGATATTCTGCAGATCATTTGCAACTTCTATCTACAACTTCTGTTTTCTTGACATCGCCGTCTTATTCATCATCATGCATAATTGAATGATTACTCATGCATAATTGAATGATTACTCAGAGAGTACTTAATGCCTTATACTCATTTGAACTGACTTTTTTCTATCCAGAATCATCTGATTTTCTTTAGAGAATCTGATTGTTTAATAATTTTCTGAACTCTAAATTGTTTTCATTTTGCAGGTTCAGTGCTTAGAGGCTTTAAATGTCATCTTTTTTTGGTAAATTTAGAAGCTACATCAGCAAATTTTAACCAAGTTAGCAGCTCTAAATGCTGATTCATAGCCCTTAGATTCATTACTTGAAGAAGTATTTGGGGGAATTCTTCATGAAGAAGTTTTGGAATTATCAATGGACTTTTATTACCAATTCCAAGGATCTCATTAAATGCTTTATCAGACTTAGTCAAATCTCCGGTATGAGAAGTGCAACAACTGTGGCATTAATAAGTATGATAGTAAACTAACAATAATGTGAGATGTTAGTAGCATTGGATCATTTTTATTCAGTGTAATGAGAGTTTTGATAATGAGGTGGAAATTTTAGGGTGTAATGTGTCATTTGTAAATTCTTTAATACAAGTTGAGCTTAGTGTTTTGTTGCTTCTTGCAACAGTTAGATGTACAAGGGTTATTTGTGTGATTTTATAAAATTGGTTGTTAAGAACTTCTAACAACCTATTATGAGCTATAAGAAGAGATTAGGATAGGTAAAAAATTCTTTTATTTTACTTAATCAATCAGTTTATTCTGTTAAGTGGTATATCTTAAGATGTAAAGTTGTGTATAATGGAAAAGAACTCCTCTATAAATAGAGGTCGAAAGACCTAATCTAGGGGCCATGGCCTAGAACTAATTGGGCTAATACAAACGGCCTAACTAAGATATTTACGTGAACACTCCTCAAGTTGGAGCCTAGAAATTGATCATATCTAACTTGCTACATATAAAGTCTATTTGAGCCCTTCAAAGGGGTTTTGTGAAAATATTAGCAAGTTGAATTATGTCTTGACATGAACCTGCTAAATAGATGGAGGATTTGCATGAGTGCCAACCACACAATTCATTTTCTGATGACAATCGACCTCTATATGTTTTGTTTTTACATGAAATACTTGATTTTTGGCTATGCGAATAGTTGATTGGCTATCACAATACAACCTCATCAAGTCATTAGATGCAACCACGAGTATATTATGAAGACGACCAATCCAAATAATCTTTGAGGTAATGCCATTTCTCTATATTTGGATTGAACACTTGATCTAGATACAATGTGTTGCTTGTTACTATTTCAAGAGACTAGATTTTCTCCTATGAATACATAATATCAAGTTACAGAGCATCAGGAAATAAGACAACTGCCTAATCAGCATTTAAGAACCCTGATATCCTTCTATATTTGTTCTCTCTTAAAGCACCTACATGACAATGACCTTGATCAAACTAAAGGATCCCCCAGACTTGGTGAAGTCTTAAGATATCTCCGTATGTGAAGAGAAGCATCCTAGTGCCGGATGTACGAAGTAGACTTTAGCTAACTTAGAAAGATAATAGCAAAGAAGATATCTAGATGAATAACTATCAGATAGTTAAGCATTCCAACTAAACGCCTGTATCTTAAGGATCCTTCATTCGGATTTCGTTATCTAAAAGCTTCCCAATAAAGCATTGGACTATATACCAATTTGTAGCGCAACAATGCACTATTAGTCAACATATCAAGTACACTTCTGTTGAGAGATAGTATCCCTTATGATGAACGAGATTCCTTTATGCCAAGGAAGTATCAAAATCGACCTAAGTCACAAATCTGAAGCTAAGACTGAAGACCCTACTTAAGATAGGCAATTCTGACGTCGTCGTCACCTGTAATTATTATGACACCCACATAAACAATTGCAATAATCCTTTAATTATTATGACATCCACATAAACAATTACAATAATCCTTTGACCCTGATGATGTCTAAAGAAAATAGAACGATCATATGCAATACGAACAATCCCAAATTCTATCATAACACTGGAAATTCAACAACCACGGTCTAGGAGACTACTTTACGCCATATAGTGAATGACATAGTCAACATACTTTTGAGGCATTCTCCTTGAAAATAAAACCAGGTGGCTGCTCCATATAACCTCCTCCTCAAGAACAACATTAAGGAAAGCATTCTTGACATCAAGCTTATGGAGTGGCTAGTGATTAATGATGACAAGAGCAATACAAATGCGCATAAATGCAATTTTGGAAACTGGGGAGAAAGTCTTATCATAATCGATACCATATGCTGGGTAAAAGCTTTATCAACTAAACGGGTTTTCAGGCAATGCAAGGAGCCATCAGGGGTGAGTTTTACCATGAAAACCTAACAATAACCAAGAATATGCTTCCTAGGGGGAAGCTTCATAAGATCCTATGCATGATTTACTTGAAGAGCCCCAAGCTCCTTTTTCATGGCCTTTCTCCATCCTGGGTGAGATAGATTTGTCATTACATCCTTAGGAATAAGGTATGAATCAATGGCAATAGTATAGGCATGACACTTAGGTGAGAGGTGAGCATAGGCAACATAATTTTGGATGGTGTAATGGGTGTGGTGTCTAGGATCCTTTAGGATATGGAGAATTAGCTTGTTCATAAGCAGCTAGGAACTTGCAAAGGTGTATTATGGGCACTATCTAGTAAGGGTGTAACAAAGGACATACCAAGATCTTGGTCTAGTTGTGAATCATGAATCTATGTTGTCTTATCCCCATGACACCTGGCATAGGTGAAAATCAATGATGGAGGCTCAGATAGCAAGCTAGATGTAGTAGGGATGAATTTGTAACATCTGAGATCAGATAAGTAGGTGGACGAGAAGAAATAGAAATGGTAGGAATGATGGTAGGCTCAGGTATAATAGGATCAAGATTAGGAAATAAATCAGCAGTCAAACCAAGAGACTCAAGAAAGTAAGGATAAGTCTCCTAAAAGGTAACATCAACACTTGTAAAATATGGATGAAGGGAGGGGCTGTAGCATCAATATTCTTTCTGAACACAAGAGTAACCAATAAAGACACAACAAATATATTAGTTCTTAGAAAATGATCATGAACATATGCCACACATCTAATGATTTTGGGTGTGAGGTGAAATGTAGTGCCAAGAAGGAATAGTACAGAGAAATGTGTTTTACCATTTAGAACAGATGAGGAAAATTAGATTAGTCAAGTAAGCTGTAGTGAGAATAGCATCACCCTAAAATCGATGAAGAACATGAGAATCAATCATGAGTGTATGAATAACATTAAACAATGATGATTCTTGTGTTTGACAACAACATTCTATTGGGATGTATCCATACAAGTAGTCTCATAGATTTACCATATGTTTAAGATATGTAGAGAAATACATGGATAGGTATTCTTTCGCATTATTAGTACGAAGAGTTTTGATTGATGTCTTAAACCGATTCATTACAAGAATTCAGGTTATTAGTGGCGACGCCATTAGTAGCGACGAAGGACCTGTCGCCGCTAATGGTCTCGATCCCATATCTAACTTTTCAGTTAATTTGTAGTCGTTGATTAAATGGAGATCTGACGGCTACAATATTTCCGTATTTTTTAGCAATAGCGGCGACGCCTTTAGCGGCGACGCGTCGCCGCTAATGCTCTTTACCCTAATATCTACCCGCGCGCGACATTGCAGCACTTCCCTCCACCAAAATTCCACCTGCGCGACATTGCCGGTTCCCTCGCTGCCATCTCCCATCGCCGACCGTCTCCCATCGGCGGTTGTCTCCCCTCGCCGGCCTCTCCCCCTCGCCGGCCTCTCCCCCGATCCACGCGATCTCCGGCTTCTTGTCGGCTGCTTCTCCCCGCCGGCTTCTCCCCTCGCCGGCCTCTCCCCTCGCCGGCCTCTCCCCTCGCCGGCCTCTCCCTCGCCGGCCTCTCCCCTCGCCGGCCTCTCCCTTCGCCGGCCGGTGAAGACCCTCGCCGGCCGCAGGCTTCTCCCTGCCTGCTGCTTGCTACCTCTTGTTACTACTTTACCCGTCGCCGCTAAATCCGTCTTTAAAGGTAATTTTTTAGTTTTCTTATCAAAGATTTGGATGAAATTAAGTGTTATTGTCTCCATTTGCTTGATTTTATGTGTATTTGTGTATATGTCTTTGAAGGTATTTGTGTACTTTTGTAAGTTTGAATGAAATGAGTTTGGGTATTTTGCTAGTTGGTTAAAAATTAGTTGTTTAGTTTGGTAGTTGTAGGTTGTGATTAAGTTAGGTAAGTTGTTATAGTTTAGAAGTAAGTTATTGATATTAAAAAAATTCATACATATTGATTTGGTTGTTGATTTGGTTGTCAGAGAAGCATAAAAAACAGTCACTCGTTAACCAAGCAAATCGTCAACTTCAAAAATACCCAAACCGAGGGGGACATCATCATATAGCAGCACAACTTATAAAAAAGTAACGTTTGGTTTATATATTATTATATATATATATATATATATATCTCTTATACGTGCTAGTTGTGATAAAAAATAATTTTAATGTTAAACAGGCTCAAAGTCATCTACAGACTTTCATTGATGCTCATACACTTAAAGATGGGACGATTGATAGCGCAGCAACTGAAACAATTGTTAGTAACTATTTAAATTTAATTTTTTGTTACTTGCATATATAATTCACCTTTTGTAAACTACAGTGGCGATTAGAGGATGAGTTGGCTGCCCAAACTCAAGGAGATGATCAAGTGAATGCGTTTGAAAATATCCTCGGTACTAGGCACGGATGGACCCAAGGGATTGGGTTCAAACCTTCTTCAAAAGCCCCGATTACCCATGATAAGTCTCAACCACCGCCAACAGTCGCATTCACACGGGTAACAATAACATTATTTATAATGACCTTAAATTTATATATGTTATTAGTTTGGTAAATGTTATTAGTTTTGACCCGTTTAGACGGGTCTTCAAAAAATGGACAAAATGGAATTTGACTTAAATATACTTTTATTGTAGGAACAAATTGATGCCTTGTTCCAAGACCCATATTTTAGAGATCAACGTCAAAATTATGGGCAAAATAAACAAGTTAGTGATGAAGACGGTGAAGACGATGAAGATGATGAAGCTTAATTGATAAATGTATGTTGACTTAATTTAGAATGTAATGTATGAATGGATGTTGATTTAGTTTAGTTTTAGAATGTAAAGTATGAATGGATGTTGACTTAATTAGTTTAGTTTTTAGGTTTAGGATGTACCTAGATGGAATTTTAAAACGTTATGTTTGTAACGACTGGATTTATGTTCATGTATGGTAATTTATGTTTAGAGTTAGTAAATGTATGCAGAATATGCAGATTGTTATGTATAAATTTGTATTGGAAATATAGGAAAACTGAAAAATACAGCAGGAATTTGTAATAGATGCGCAGGGGTATTAGCGGCGACATTTTGGCATTAGGGGCGACACATTTTCGTCATTTCTGCAGGTTTTAGTGGCGACTCAATAGTGGCGACCTAGGAGTAATAGCGGCGACTTTATTAGCGGCGATTTTTAGCGGCGAAATTTTGATCATTAGCGACGTTTTATTAGCGGCGATTTTTAGCGGCGACTTGTCGCCGCTAAAGGTAATAGCGGCGACTTTAGGGGTCTTTAGCGGCGACTTTGGTCGCCCCTAAAGACCTGTTTCCTTATAGTGATTTTAGACATATGAATTGTATTCATGAAAGATTGAGTTAATTTCACTTTGAGATTTCAACAAATTAACTGAAGACGTAAATAATCGTTAATAAAGGTTACAAAATACTCAAAAGCTTTAGAGGTTTTGACAGGTAAAGGACCTTCAATATGATAGTGCAACAGTTAAAAAATACTGACTTTACTATACAATTTAGGAGGATAGCGGTGCCTGGTATGTTTACTAAGCTGACACGACTCTAATGAAAATCAATAGAAATGGATAATTCCGTTCTCATTTGCTTCAGGATCACTATAGAGGAATGACCTAGTTTGCTATAAGTCTCCCTAAAACTAGAATCATATATGTTTGTTGTAGGTCATGATGATAAGGACAGACAGTAAAGGCCTCCTGATTCAATACTGGTGCTAATCAATTGGTTCATTCTTACTTTCTAAAATACATAATGATTAGGATAAAAAGTTACAGATCAATTATTTTGCTTAGTAAGTTGAGTTACTAATCAAAGGTTATCAGGAAATTTAGGAATAAGCAAAACAGAGGGGAGTATCAGGTTTTTTGAATTAGTAATGGATTCAATATGACATACTAGGCTCGAGGGGATCCTTCAGGAAGCCAAACCAGTGGGTGAGAGACATGTCGTAGGTTAGACAACATACCTTGATTCCTAATAATGTGATGCATAGTTCCATAATCAACCACCCAGGATAAGTCATGGGTGGAGAATGTACGTGAATTGGCTTAATCGATTAGGCACCGTAAGTGGCTGATTAAGAAGAAAGTAACTGTTGTAGGTGAGTAAGATATTCTTGGCTAAACGTGTTGGTAGGAGCAACATCCATAACATCAAGAATCTAAGCATGATAGTAGTCAAAACTGGCCATTCTCACTTTAGAACGTGGAGGTGGTTGACAACCAGCAGAATAATATGGACATTTATACTTGGTGTCCATTCTCCTTGCACTAGTAATGGACAATTCCAGCACAACACTCAATACCCCTACAAGGTGTGATATGATAACCTCAACCTATACCTCTACTAGTAGATGTATACATTGCAGAGATCTCAGTAAAAGGGGTATACGAACAATACATATCTCGTAAAAGATAATATGTCATACCCCGAAAATCGTAGCGGAATGTCACGTGACGTGGTGATAACGGAAGTTGGAATTACACCAACGATTGTAGTCAAACGTTAACAAATATCAAGTTGACTACTAGTATGTAGAATCTACATATTATTAGTCTGAAGTAGTAAAATTTAACTTAGTTACAACAAGTTTCTTTTGTTATGGAAACAACAAGTTTCATCTAAAGTTCTCAAATAGTAGTCAACCAACACGTTTGACCTTCTAAAACCCATTTCCATTATTTTCCAACAAAGCGTACCTACAACCCTGAAAAGCATGACGAATAACTAGTCAACATAAAGTTGGCGGGCGTTCGGGTTTTAGCTTACAAATCTTCAGTTTTCAAAAACAATATGATGTACATGAGATATAATATAATTATCATAGACTAGCTACGTACTATGATTAACTTAGTTCATAAGTCCATAATCAAGTCTAGAAACACATCGTTGCCCCACAACAGTCCAATCAGATAAACTCCCTCGCTATAACCTGACCAGTGCGACTGGTCGTGAGAGCGGGGCTTCTAACCCGATAGATCTACCAATGTAAGTCTGTGGCATGCCCGAGGTTAATGATTATGGGGGATTTAATGGCTCAACAGTATACACTTATATCATTTACCAAACTTATACCTTCATAACATTATATTTAATCCCGTTTATCCATCATACTATAAAATCATGCTTTCCCCCAAAAAAAGTTTAAATAAAACAATATTTAAAATAGGGCAAAAACTCACCTTTTGAACATGATCAAATAAAAGATGAAGCACGTCTTGTATCGATCTATCAAGATCCTAAACATGAAAGACTTTATTAATAACCGAAAAATATGCTTATGAGAATGTTATTCACCCAACTTATTTAGTTTAAAGATAAAATATTTTTAAAATTATTACACAATGTTTGAAGGAAACTCGTTGATATTTTTGTAAAAGTTTATTATTTGCTAAATATCTTCCTTAAAGAAAATGAGACTATTATCTTACCATATAATATCAACCAGCAACACTTAACACTTAATTAATTAGGCATCTATTGATATCACCAGTCGACTCTTACCCTATGTATATTTCTCATGAAAATTATTATATTATCTCAATCTAATGATTTATGTCATAAAAACAAAAATTCCTAATTGAATTTACCGGTTATAGTGATTTACTCAAGACTTTCACCAACTTTTTATAAATAATTAAATTTTGTCTTTTTATTCCAAAATCTCTAAGTAGAGTCTACAAAATTTTACAGTTAACTTTACAAAATGTATGGACTAGCTTTTTAAACCAGTCAACTTGAGTTGTTGTTTAAATATATATTTATTTTACAAGTCATAAATTGCCCAGAAAATACATTATTTTTCAGTTTTATACGAGCTTATTCTATAAAAGTCTCAGAGTCTTAAATGTTATTTTATTGAGTTCACTTGTCAAACACCCCATTTGTCTAGGCACAGTCTTAATCACAGTTTCTAGTTTTCCACTTATTTTGACATCTTATAATCTACTAGTTCAAGGTAGTGTTTCTAACATGTTTTGGCATTGGTTTTGCATCAATCGTTTTTCATTCTTTAATCCTATTCATCCTTCGTGATTCGTAACCAATGTTACCATGCATCAACTTTCTTACTTATCATCTTTCTACAATAGTTATAACCGATGTCGTTACTTATCCAACGTTCCAACTTTGTCATTCTTCTATGACATTATGTTCAACAACATAATTATCAAATATTTCTACGTAATCATTTCTTACGAGACCAAAATCATTCAAACTTTCAACCTACACATACATACATACATACATACGCAACATACATATACAAATATATGCATCCATACAAAACCAAATCATACAAGTAACATGATTTTATCATTCTAAAACCATTTCTAAAGCATAAATCAGATTATATATACATTTTAAAGACCAAATTCATCAAAACAACATCAATCATGAAACATCTAAGTGGTGAACAAGGGTTCATCAAGATTTTCATCATGATCATCCATTCATGAAGGAAATAGGATGACCTAATCCAAAAGAGTATACCTTGAGAAATCTTTAGACTAATCCAATGATCTCTAATGTTGACACTATGATTTCCAACTCACGATCATCATCTTGAGTTCCTAAGAAGGTCTCAACTAGAAATCATCTTGTTTTTACTCGAATGAAGGGAATGTAGGTTACTTATGGTGGTGGAGATTAGATTTTGGTGGTGGGTTGGTGGTGGCACTCACGAAACCAAAAAGTGGGGGGTAAGGTGACCGATGGTGGTGATGTCGCGGGTTGGTAGTCGTGGTTGGTTATGTGGGGGCGGATGAGGGTGTGGGGATTGCGATTGCGGGTGACGATGGCGGTCGCAGATGATGGTGGCGGTCGCGAGTGATGGTGGCGGCTACGGATGAGGGTAACAGCATGTGGTGGCCTCGGTGATAGGGTGGTGGCTGATGGGGGTGAAGTGGGGAAGGGGTAGTGTTGGTAAGAATTTGAAGGGGTGGTGTAATGGCTGTGTGAAGAGTGTGTGTGGTTTATGCAATATCTGTGGATGATAGGTGTCATCCATGCACCATTTTCTTATAATTATTATTATCATTATCATTATTATTATTATTATTATTATTATTATTATTATTATTATTATTATTATTATTGTTATTACTCTTATTTATTATTGTTATTACTATTATTATTATTGTTATTACTATTATTATTATTATTATTACTATTATTATTATTATTTATTATTATTATTATTATTATTATTATTATTATTATTATCATTATTATTATTGTTAATAATAATAATAATAATAATAATAATAATAATAATAATAATAATAATAATAATTATTATTATTATTATTTATTATAATTATTATTATAATTATTGGTCTCAAATGGATAACCGACTTCGAGGTTCGTTAGAGTCGTCAACTTAGGTTCTCAAATAGCCAAACATAATAAATAAAAATATTATTATTAGTAGGCTAGACTCGAACAGATGTTGGCCTAATTTGACCAGTTGTCATAGTCTCCAATTGTTTAAGAAATTTCGTCCTGAAATTTTACGTTGTTAAAACGAGTCAGGTCCAGATTTAAACTGGTGCGGGTACTTTTGTTCCATTTGTCCTGATGTTCCCAAGTAAATTCAGGTTCTCTCTTAGAATTCCATCTAACTTTGACAAATTTAATCTGACTTCGTGTAAATTTCTGAACCTTCCAATCCAAAACTTCTATAGGTTCTTTGACAAAATGAAGTTTATCATCGATACAAACCTCATCCGGTGGAATAACTAGTGTCACATCCGACATACATTTCCTTAAATTGGATACATGGAATACGTTATGCACATTTCCAAGCCTACTTGGTAGATTAAGACGGTATGCAACTTTACAAATTCGTTCCATGATTTTGAATGGCCTAATGAATTAAGGATTAAGCTTCCCTAGTTTACCATATCTCACAATACCCTTCCGGGGAGATACTTTTAGAAAATACTTTGTCACCGACCTTGAATTCCAATGGTTTTCTTTGAGTATCTGCGAAACTCTTTTGTCGACTTTTGGTTAGCTTCAGGCTTCTTTCTAATCTGAGTGATCTTGTTAGTCGTCTCTTGAATGATCTCTGGTCCGGTTAATTGTCTTTTGCCCATATCTGCCCCACACAAAGGTGAATAACATTTTCTTCCATACAGTGCTTCAAATGGAGCAGCTTTAATACTAGCATGATAATTATTATTATATGAGAATAGCTAATGGTAGGTGAGTGTCCCAATTTCAACCAAAATCAATCATAAATCCTCGAGTGTCTGAATGGTCCTTTAACTTTGGCCCTTTGTTTGTGGATGGTATGCAATACTCATGTTTAACCGAGTGCCCATGGCTTCATGAAAAGATTTCTAGAGTCTCGAGGTAAATCGACTATCTCTGTCAGAAATAATTAAGATTGGTATGCCTTCGCAAGATACCACTTCTTTGAGATATAAGTCAGCCATCCTATTCCTGCTATATGCCACTTTCATCAGTAAAAAAGTGTGCGGATTTGTCAATCGATAAACTATTACCCAAATCATGTCATAACCACTTGACGTTTGGGGTAGGTGTCACAAATCCATGACGCACTCCCATTTCCATTTTGGAATGAAAGGCTCCGTTCCCGGATACCTCACAGTTGGACAATCATAGCATTATTATATAAAACAATACACATTTCATAAAATGTTGCAACTGAATTAAGTTAACAAAAACCATTCATGCATATAATTAATGTTGCAAAATAATACATCGTTGTAAGTTAGGGTTACAAAATAATCAATTAATTGCATTACAATACAACATGATCATTAAGCATGAATGAATGCCAGTCTAGCCCCAACGAGTAGCTTCCCCCGCGTGCCATCCTCAGCACTAGTTACCTGCTAACTGAAAATACATAAAAGTCAGCGTTGCTGAGTGAGTTCTAGTTTAAAAGTATTAAAATACCTTGTATGATTATATATAAAAATATCATTCTTGAATAAAATACATTACTTTCGTATGCGAGCACACACCATACGTACATCCAGATAATATTCAATATTATCATCATTATTTTTCTCATTCTTTCTTTCATTATTATCTTTCACTTTCCTTTTGGACTAATGTGCAATACCCCGAACATTGTGCACGAAGCTGATAGTGGGCCGAAGTCTATAAATAGACCCCTAACTTTGTGCATGAAGCGTGACCCATTACCTAGGGTATGCTACAAGGGTCTTGTCAATCTAAAGATTGACCCTATGTGCATGCTTCGGGTTAGCCAAACTACACACAGTTGAGCTAACAACAACATGGTCGTGTACTTCCATTCAATTTACTTGCAAGACTTTCATTTGTTCATTCCGTTCCACTTTTCATTAACATTAATGTTTCGCTTGATTAATAATAATACTTTACGTATACGAGCATAAACATACTACGTAAAGTCACATAATAATATAATATGGAACACAAGAACAGCCCAAACACATGCATAAAAGAAAAAATATAAACACCAAGTCAAACCAGGTTCAAACCTTAAAATTCTACATTTCCTAAAATTTTAGAAAATTTTCTAAGTGTTCTAGGCGCATGAGAACTATATAGGCGCCCTGAGCACTATGCAGGCGCATAGGTACTTAGGCGCATGGGAAAGTTTGGGGCATGGAAAAATCCAGGCTCATGGGCACTGCTTGGGCGCATGAGCCCAACACTTAGGCATTCGAGCAGTGGGCGCATAGGGAACTGTAAGGCCCATTCCTGGGATTCTTATAGTTGGACAATCATCACATCATTACATATATAATACTTAATTTATGAAATAAGTAGCGGAAGTAAGTTAACAAAAACCATTCATTTTATTGATAAATACTGTTGTTAAGCAATACAACATTGTTAAATTACAAAAGCCTCATTCAATTGCATTATAAAACAACAATATTATTATGCGTGAATGGATGACAGTCTTGCCCTGTCGAGTAGCCTCCCAGTGTGCCATCCTCAGCAACATTACCTGCCAACTGAAAATGCATAAAAGTCAGCGTTGCTTAGTGAGTTCTAGTTTTAAAGTATTGATACACTTTTTACAGTTTATATACGATAATACGCTTTCTTATCAAAATACTTTCTATACTTTCGTACATGAGCATTCATCATACATACAACAAGGCATAACCTTATTCATCATTCATTATCTCATGTATTCGTTCGTTTCATACTTTATCATTATCTCATATATTCGTTCGTTTCGTACTTTAACATTATCTTTCACTGTTTCTAGATCCTGTCAAAACTTTAACCCCATCGTGGTCCAAAGCCACCATTCCGGGCACAAAGTCTCATCATTTCCTGGTATAAATCCACATCATATCCAGGCACAAAGCCTTATCATTTTTAGGATAAAGTGACAAGGATCCTGTTTTTTTCTATGGATCAGTCACCAAGACTGATCCCCCTATGTGTGAACCCTCATGGGTTAGCCAAAATCGTACACTATAATACACACAGTTGAGCTGACAACTCTCATGAGATATGATCCTCCTTTCATTCTACTTGCAAGCCTTTTCTTTCATTCGTTCTTTATGTTCCACTTTCATTATCATTAATATTATCTTTCTTTTATGATAATACTTTACGTTTATAATCATAAACACACCACGTAAAGTCACATGTAAATATATAAGGAATATAAGAACAGAACATAACCATGCATAAAATAGGCACATATAAGCCTTAAGTCAAACTAGGGTCAAAACCCTAAATTTCTGGTCTTTCCGAAAATCTCAGAAAAATTCTAAGTGTTCTAGGAGTTTTAACACTATGCATGCGCATGAGGCCTGTTTAGGTGTTGCAGCACTATTTAGGCGCATGGACTTAACACTTAAGCATTTTTAGCCTAACTATAGGCGTTTCTACTACTTAGGCGCATGAGCTTGTACTTAGGCGCCTGAGTAAAATGTTGGGCGCATGATCACTATTGGGGCTTATGACCTCAACACTTAAGCATCTGGTCAAATTTCCTAGGCGCATGAACTATTGTTCAGGCGCTAGGGTAAACTTAATCATTCTAAGGCATAAAATTGGGCGTATGGGGTACTGTTTGGGCGCATCAGCCCTACTTAGATTTTTTAAGTCAATTTTCCAGGCGCATGGGCCCTGTTTGGGCGCATGACCTCACTTAATATTTTCTAAGGCAAATACCTAGGTGCATGGGCCCTGTTTGGGCGTATGACCACCTACTTACATGTTTCTAAGTTGTTTTTCAACCCCAAACATCATTTTAACATGTTCTAAGCTTGTTACACCCATTCTAAACATCATCAAAGCATAAACAACCATACATCACCAACATACATGCATAAATACTTACGGGAATACATACAAATTTTGTAAAAAAATCATTTATATGCATTTTCAGCCCCCAACAATTTATAAAACAAGTAAAAGATGTGGTCTAGAACTCACATATTGTAGCAAACAAGCAAACTCCTCCAACCTTGCTTGTACACAAGTTCAAACACCTAAACAAGCCAAGAACACACAAACCTGAACCCATAAAAACACTAAGAACATGTATTCTTGGTTTCTTAGTCGAAAACACAACCAAAACCGAGCCAATTATGCAAAAAATGCTTACCTTGGTTAAGAACAACCTCTTTCTCTCTCTAAAACCGAAGAACACTCTGATCTTCTTCTTCTTTCTTCTCTTTGTTGACAAAAGCAGATGTAAAAGGCTGATATGGGCGGCCATTCCGCATATATATTAATATAATGGGGTTTATATTTATTTACACTTTGGACCCCTCCACTTTGGCTTCTTTCCCTTTCTTTCAAGATACTTTCCCTTTTTCTTTCCTATTATTTTTTTATTTTTCTTTTATTTTGTCAAAATTTCCGGGTGCTACAAGTCCACCCCCTTAAAGAGGTTTCGTCACCGAAACCCATCAAACTTCGAATAACTGTGGGTAATGTTGTCTCATCTCTTCTTCAGTCTCCCACGTAGGCTCCGAACCCTTTCAGTGTTTCCACTGCACACGCACTAGTGGAACCACTTTATTCCGAAAACTCTTCTCTTTTCAATCAATGATTGCCACTGGTTGCTCTACATAATTGAGCCGTTCATCTACTTCAATGTCTTCTAGTGGTACAATCATATCTTCATCGGCTAAACACTTCCTCAGATGAGATGCATGGAATGTCGGATGAATTCCACTCAACTCATAAGGCAGTTCTAATCGATAGGCCACCTCTCCTACACCTGCGAAGATTCGGAAAGGTCCTATGTATCTCGGGCTTAGCATACCCGGTTTCCTGAACCGGATGATCCCCGTCCAAGGTGAGACCTTCAACATGACTCTATCCCCCATGTTGAACTCAATCGGTCTTTGCCTTTTATCAGCATACGACTTCTGTCTATCCTTCGACGCCTTCATAAAGGCTTTGATCTTTTCTAACTTTCCCATCGTATCCTCGATCACCTTAATACTTTCCCACTCTTTCTGCCCGATATCACCCCAACATACAGGCGTCCTACACCTCCTACCGTATAGCATCTCATAAGGAGGCATACCAATGCTGGCATGATAACTATTGTTGTATGAGAATTCAGCTAACGGTAAGTGATCATCCCACCTTCCTCCAAAGTTGATCACGCATGCTCGAAGCATATCCTCGAGTGTCTGAATCGTCCTTTCAGACTGACCATCTGTCTGAGGATGGTAAGTCATGCTAATGTGAAGCCTTGTCCCCATCGCATCATGAAATCTCTTCAAAAATTTGAATGTGAATCGGGTGTCACGATCTGACACGATAGACGCCAGCACACCATGACGAGCTACAATATCCTTGATGAACAGATCCGCCAGTCTCTCGGATGAATATGTCTCGTGGATCGGTAAGGAGTGAGCACTCTTGGTTAGAAGATCAACTATCACCCAAATGGTATCGCACCCCTTACTATACGAGGTAGCTTAGTTATAAAGTCCATGGTGATATGCTCCCACTTCCACTCGGTATATCCAACGGTTGGATCTTCCCGTATGGCTTTTGGTGTTCTGCCTTCACTTGCAAACAAGTAAGGCACTTGCCCAAGTACTCTACTACGTCACGTTTCATCCCGGCCACCAATAATCTTTCTTCATATCCTGATATCTTCGTGGTACCGGGATGAATCGAGTATCGAGTCTTATGAGCTTCATCCATGATCCGCCCCCGTAGGTCTCCGTAATGAGGGATCCATATCCGTCCGTTTGGGTTCTAACCCGTTTTTAACCCAATTCTACAACTAGACCCTTTATTCGCTCGAAATTCAGGCAATATTGTTTCAACGCCTTATCTTGAAATTCTTTCACCTGGGTCATCACATCAGCGGTGTAACATCCCACATTGGTTGGGAAGGAGAACGAATGCTTCTTTATAAGGGGCTTGAGACATTCCCCACTGTGACGCGTTTTGCCTGGGCGATGGTAGTACGTCCCGGTTCAGGTGAAAACAAAACCATGAGGCGATGGTGGTTCGTCCCGGCCAAAGCGGACAATATCATGGTGCGGTTACGTTGGGCTGTTACAGATGGTATCAGAGCCAGGGCGGGGCCAGTGTGCCAGCGAGGACGCTGGGCTCCCTAAGGGGGTGGATTGTAACATCCCACATTGGTTGGAAAGGAGAACGAATGCTTCTTTATAAGGGGCTTGAGACCTTCCCCACTGTGACGCGTTTTGCCTGGGCGATGGTGGTATGTCCCGGTTCAGGTGAAAACAAAACCGTGAGGCGATGGTGGTTCGTCCCGGCCAAAGCGGACAATATCATGGTGTGGTTACGTTGGGCCGTTACAAGCGGTCATAACCAACTGATAAGCCTTCACCCGAATTGGCTCGGGTCTTTCCTTTCGGTAAAGGGCATCGGCCACAACGTTGTCCTTACCCAGATGATAATGGATCTGACAGTCATAATCCTTGATAAGCTCTAACCACCTTCACTACCTCATATTGAGATCATTTTTCTCAAAGAACTAATTTAAGCTCTTATGGTCGGTGAAGATGGTGCACTTCGTTTGGTATAAGTAGTGCTGCCAAATCTTCAGTGCGAAGACTGCCGCTGGAAGCTCTAAGTCATGAGTAGGATAATTGACTTTATGGGTTTTCAGCTGTCAGGACATGTAGGCAATTACCCTTCCTCGTTGCATTAACACGCAACTCAGTCCCAATTAAGAAGCATCCGAATATACCACTAGATCCTCACTCCCTTTGGGTAATGTCAAAACATGAGCTTGAGTTAATCTTGTCTTTAACTCCTCAAAAGAATCCTCCTATTTCTGACCCCACACAAACTTTACATCCTTGCGGATCAATTTAGTCAAAGGTGAGGCTATTTTGGAGAAGCCTTATGTGAATCTCCTGTAATAACCCGCCAAGCCTAAGAAACTGCGAATCTCGGATGGCATCTTTGGAGACTTCCGTTGCATCACTGCCTCAACCTTTACCGGGTCCACATGATTCCTTTAGCATTAACAACATGACCCAAAAATGGAACCTCATGTAACCAAAAGCACACTTAGAGAACTTAGCGTACAACTTCTATCTTCTAAGTGTCTCTAACACCTCGCGTAAGTGGCTGTCATGTTCTTCCTCACCTCTCGAATAAATCCGGATATCATAAATAAACACAATTACTGATTTATCTAACATTGGCCAACACACTCGGTTCATTAAACCATAAAGGCAGCTGCGCGTTAGTTTGACCAAAGACATAACGAGAAACTCGTAGTGTCCATAACTATACGAAAAGCTGTCTTAGGAATATCCTGCTACTTCACCTTCAACTGTTGGTAACCAGATCGAAGATCTATTCTTGCGAACTAACTGGCACCTTGAAGCTGATCAAACAACTCATCAATCCTTGGTAACGGATATCGATTCTTCACCGTCAACTTATTTAGTTCTCGATAGTCGATGTACATCCGCATACTACCGTCTTTCTTTTTACGAATAAGACCGGAGCACCCCATAGAGAGATACTCGGTCGAATGAACCCTTTATCCAACAACTCTTGCAACTGAGTCATCAATTCCTTCATCTCTGATGGAGCTAAACGATGCGACACCTTAGTAACAGGTTGGGCACCCGGTATCAGATCAATTTAGAACTCGATCTCACGGTCTGGTGGCACATCGGATAAATCCTCAGGGAATACGTCCGGGAAGTCACATACCACTGGTACATTGGATATTTGTGGTACTGACGTGTCCACATCCTTCACGTAGGCCAGATTAGCACTACATCCACGTCTCATACACTTTTCTGCCACCACCATCGAAATCACCTTCAGAACCGTAGTGACGCGATTACCGTAGACTGTCACCGAATTTCCATCGGGTGTAATTAATCAAATCATCTTCTTGCAACACACGATGTTTGCCTCATAGGTTGCTAACCAATCCATCCCTAGTACTACATCGTATCTGCCTAGGGGCATCACATGTAATTTAGCAGAAAACCTATGACCTTCTAGTTCTATGGCACAGTCCTCTATCATATAAGTAATTCTAGTGGACTTACCATAGCAGTTTCTACGTCAAAAGGTTCTTCGATTCTTCTAATACTAGCAGTCAATTTATCACAGAAGGCAGTAGAAATGAAACTTATACTAGCACCAGAATCAAATAACACAGAGGCACAAGTTTGGTTTACTAGCAATATACCTGACACGACGTCAGGGTCTACACTAGCCTCCTCTATGGTTATCATGAAGGCTCTAGCACTTTCCCTTTGTCCTTCTTCTGCGGCTTCTTCTTCATCCTAGAACCCTCGGTCCGTGGCTTCTTGCAGTCTCTTCTCATATGGCCCTCCTCGCCACAGTTATAACACCATATGACTCCAAAATCTTCGCCACATGACCGGGCTTCCCACACTTGAAGCACACATTCTCTCCCTACCTATATTCTCCCGTGTGCTCCCTTCCGCATCTACCACACCTCTTTGTTCCTGAGCCTACTTCAATTGCTCGGCGATCACCAACCCTTACCTTTTTGCTGTTTAGGGTGAAACCTCCACACCTGAACTGTTCCTGCCCCAGCTTCTGTCACCACCACCCATCTTCTTCACCTCCACCACCACCGACTCCTCTCTTTCATCATACAGCCTACCCGCCAGGTCTACACTGAATGAAAGGTACCCGGCCGGGTAGTAATCAGATGCCTACGGATGTCAGATGGCATCCTTGGATGTACTTCTTGATCTTTCTTGACACCGGCATCACCTGATCCAGCACCAGCCTTGCCATCTCATTAAACTTGGTGGGTATTGCCGTGTGCAATGGTGCCTACCTCTACCTGTTGGAACTCCTTCTTTATCTTGTCAAGTTCCCAGTGAGGACAAAATTCCTCGATCACCGCCTTTTCAACTCTCCCCATCTCATCCTCCTAATGGCCCTTCTGCCCTCGGCTTGGACAATATCGTTCCACCAACACAGAGCCAAGTCACCAATGAGTGAGTGGCAAACTACACCTACTGATCCTCCCTGCACTCACTAATCTCCAGTACTGCCTCCATCTCTCTCACCCAGCGGTGAGAAGCAGCAGCATTGCCATTTCCATCAAATGTTAGGGGCTTGCTCCTCTGAAACGCCTCATAGTTACAGCCTCGTCCAGTTTCCTAAACCGCTCCTCCTCCTCCTCTTCACTAGAGACAATGTCTCGGTCTCCGATCGTCCTCCTTTATCTCTTCCTGTGGTCCTCCTCCTTTCTTTCTTCTCATCCTCCATATAGCCTTAATAACTTCAGTCACCACAGATGGCAGAATCGTCTGCAAGACTTGGTGCACTTCCTCTACCATTGCCTCTTCACCGAGGCCCTTAAGTTCGTATTCTCATCACCACCTTCCTTGTGATGCATCTCGGGCTCTTCACGGGCCTTATTAGTAGTCTTAGCCTTGTTCCTTGTGACACGCGGTTCAGCACCACGTTCACCTGTACTCCACCCATAGATGTAAGGCCCCGTTCCCGGGCACCTCACAGTTGGTAGTCATTACCCATAAAACATACATTTAATATAACTTAATAAAACCATGCAGCGGAAACTTTAAATTTACTATAAATGCTTTTGTAAAGTAATACAACACCCGTTACAAAATATCATTTGTTTGCATTACAATACAAAAACGTTAACAAAAGAATGCCATCCCAAAAGAGCTGAGTAGCCGCCTCGTGCCATCCTCAGCAACACTACCTGTCAACTGGAAAATACAAAAGTCAGCGTTGCTGAGTGAGTTCTAGTTTTATAATAAACATACTTTTACTCATTTATAAGTATCCTTTCGTGCATGCGTTCATACATCATACGTACACAGAGATAATATTCGTTATTATCTTCATTCGTTAATCATCGTTATCTTTAACTTCTCGTATGGATTCTGTCAGGCTTTACCCACTTCATAGCACTTGGCTATGATTACTGTGGTCGAATGACAAGAATCCCGTTCATACTTACTTGCACGCATTGAAAGGTGAATTGTACCAATACCATATGCTACACCCCGATCGTTATTAGCTACCGGGCCGTAGTCAACATATGAACGGAAAATCGTATGCCACGGTACTAGAGGTAAGCGTAGAGGTACCATGACCATGGTCATCACAAGAAGGACCAATCGCGTTATTCAATGCTTGCAAGACATAATTCGTTCGTTCATTAATGCATGTATTCATCATCATTCTTCTTTTCGTTCATTCGTTAATACATGCATTCATCATCATGTCCTCTTTCATTATCTTTCACTTTACGATACATAATACTTCATTAGCTCATTCTCGTTATTCGTAAAGTTTCAGAAAGAATAGCACACAATTACAAGGAACATACACACTCATCATATATACTCATCATTCATTTATCATCATACATTCATCATCATACGTAGCATCATACCATACTTAACAATATTTTAATAACATTGTTAACAATAATACACTGATAATAATATCAGTAACAAAAAGGGTTAACCATAATCATCAATACATGCACGAAACATCATCATTTGTTAACCCTAGTCAGCCCTGGTCAAAACCTCGAACTTCGATATTGCAGGAAATTTCTGAAAAATTCTAAGTGTCCTAGGCGTTTGAGCCCTGTTGGGCGTATAAGCCCTCTGGCCGTATGAGCACTATGGGCGTAAAGAGCACTGCTGGACTTTTCATCTTATACTTAGAATTATCATCTGGTCATACGACCACACTGTGGTCGTATGAGCACTATTGGTCGTACCATCCTTGGACTTGGGAAATATGTTCTGATCATACGACCACTGTTGTCGTATGAGTCCTGTTGGACTCTTCAACTACTTAGAAAATTTACTTAGTCATACGACCACATGTTGGTCGTATGAGTCCTGTTGGACTCATACTTAGAAAACTCACTTGGTCATACGACCATACTGTTGGTCGTATGAGTCCTATTGGGCCAACACTTAGAAATATAACTTGGTCATACGACCACACTGTTGGTCGTATGAGTCCTGTTAGACTCATCAACACTTAGAAAATTCTCTGGTCATACGACCACACTGTTGGTCGTATGAGCACTGGTGGACTCATCAGCCTGTAATTATTCATTCTAAGTCCAGATTTCAGTAGTATTAGTAACCTGTTCAGAATCTAAGTCCCAAACATCAAAATGCCTAGTTCTAAACATATACACATGATTCTAGGCATAAATCCAACATAAACATAATCATACATACGTTCATTTCATACGGGTATCAACCCAAATTTTATAAAAACATAAATGCATGTATTTTCCAGCCCCAAAACATTTAAAAACCAGTAAAAAGGGGTCTAGAACTCACCTTAATTTGCCTTCGGGTTTGGATGTCCTTCCTTGAAAGTCTCAGTCGTTTATACACCTAAAACACCCACACAGTGCAACCCGAACACACTAGTTACATTTATAAGCTCATAAATGGTTCTAGAATCGTCCTAAAATCATAAATTCGAGATTTCTTACCCAAAAACTTCGAATTTCTCAGGTTCTTCTTCAAAAATCCCGATGGTTTTCTGCTCCTGCTGCTTTCTCTCTCTAAAATATCAAATGAATGAATACTCAGGCAACGTGGGAGGCCATACCACCTTTTCTATCAAATTAATAGGGAGTTTTGCCCATTTGGCACTTTTTGGCCCTCCACAAAAGCAGACTTTTATTTCCTTCTCCTTTCTTTCTATTTCATTCTTTTAATTTCTTTAATAAGAAATTACGGGTGTTACAAGTCCACCCCCCTTAATAGGTTTCGTCCCCGAAAACCTGTTATTCCTCAAACAGATGTGGGTAAGTGTTGTCTCATCTCCTCCTCAGTCTCCCACGTAGACTCGGATCCCTTCCTGTGCTTCCACTGTACACGCACAAGAGGAACCACTTTATTCCTCAACCTCTTTTCTTTACGATCAATGATTGCCACTGGTTGCTCCACGTAGTTGAGCCTCTCATCCACCTCAATATCCTCCAGTGGTACAACCATGTCTTCATCAGCTAAGCACTTCCTCAGATGGATACATGGAATGTGGGATGAATTCCACTTAACTCATCTGGCAATTCAAGTCGATAGGCCACCTCTCCTACCCGTACAACAATCCGGAAAGGCCCTATGTATCTCGGGCTTAACTTACCTCGTTTCCTGAACCTAATGATTCCCTTTCCAGGGCGAGACCTTCAACATGACTCGGTCACCAACACCTTGAACTCTATCGGTCTTCGCCTCTTGTCAGCATACGACTTTTGCCTATCTTTCGCCGCCTTCATGAAGGCTTTGATCTTTTCTAATTTCTCAGTCGTTGCTTCAATCACCTCAACACCTCCAGTTCCTTCTGCCCAATGTCTCCCCAACATACAGGCGTCCTACATCTCCTACCGTATAGCATCTCGTATGGTGGCATGCCAATACTGGCATGATAACTATTGTTGTACGAGAATTCTGCTAACGGCAAGTGATCATCCCAACTTCCTCCAAAATCGATCACGCACGCCCGAAGCATGTCTTCGAGTGTTTGGATCGTCCTCTCAGACTGACCGTCCGTCTGAGGGTGATATGCTGTACTAATGTGTAGCCTCGTCCCCATTGCATCGTGAAATCTCTTCCAAAACTTGGAGGTAAACCGGGTGTCACGATCAGACACAATAGACACCGGTACACCGTGACGAGCTACAATCTCTTTGATGAACAGATCCGCCAATCTTTCGGATGAGTACGTTTCGCGGATCGGTAGGAAGTGGGCACTCTTCGTCAGGCGGTCCAACTATCACCCATATGCATCATACCCTTTAGGGTACGTGGTAACTTCGTGATAAAATCCATGGTGATATGCTCCCACTTCCACTCGGGTATATCCAACGGTTGGATCTTCCCGTAGGGCTTCTGGTGTTCCGCCTTCACTTGTAAACAAGTCAGGCACTTACTTACGTACTCCACTACGTCGCGTTTCATACCCGGCCACCAGTAATCCTTCTTCATATCGTGGTACATTTGGTAGCAACGGGGTGAATGGAGTATCGGGTCTTATGGGCCTCATCCATGATTCTTCCACGTAGATCCCCGTATCGAGGAATCCACATTCGCCCAATCGGGTCTTAACACCAAGAGTGTCTCACCCAATTCCGTAACTAGGCCTCTCATCCTTTCGGAGTTAAGAGATCTTCTTTCAAAGCCTCGTCTTGAAACTCCTAACCTGTGTCATCACATCGGGGGTCATGATCACTGATAAGCCTTCACCCGAATCGGCTCCAGGTCGTTCTTTTCGACTAAGGGCATCAGCCACCACATTGGCTTTGCCCGGGTGGTAATGGATCTCTCATAATTTTTATCAGTTCCAACCACCGCCTCTGCCTCATGTTTAGATCCTTCTGCTCGAAGAAGAAGTACTTCAAGCTTTTGTGGTCAGTGAAGATTGTGCACTTCGTCCCGTATAGATAGTGCCGCCAAATCTTCAACACGAAAACCACCGCGGCTAATTCTAGATCGTGTGTGGGATAGTTGACTTCGTGGGTCTTCAGCTGTCGAGATGCGTAGGCTATCACCTTTCCACGTTGCATCAACACACAACCTAGCCCAGAATAAGATGCATCCGAATAGACCACTAAGTCTTCACTTCCCTCAGGCAAAGTCAAGACAGGAGCTTGTGTTAGTCTTGCCTTCAACTCCTCAAACGCGTCTCCTGTTCTCGACCCCACACGAATTTCACGTCCTTACGAGTCAATTTTGTCAAAGGTGAGGCTATCTTTGAAAAGTCTTGAATAAATCTTCTATAATAGCCCGCCAATCCCAAGAAGCTACGAATCTCGGATGGCGTCTTTGGTGATTTCCATTGCATCACGGCCTCAACCTTGCTGGGTCCACCATTATTCCTTCTGCATTCACTACGTGACCCAGAAATTGCACCTCGCGTAACCAAAAGGCGCACATTGGAGAACTTGGCGTACAATTTCTCCCTTCTCAACGTTTCCAGTACTTCCCGAATGTGGCCGGCATGCTCTTCTTCGCTCCTCGAATAAATCAGGATATCATCGATGAACACAATCACTGATTTATCTAACATTGGCCGACACACTCGGTTCATCAAATCCATAAAAGCAGCCGGCGCATTGGTCAACCAAAAGACATGACAAGAAACTCGTAGTGACCATAGCGCGTACGAAAGGCTATTTTAGGGATATCCTGCTCCTTTACTTTCAATTGATGGTAGCCAGATCGAAGATCTATCCTCGAGAACCAACTGGCACCCTGGAGCTGATCGAACAAGTCATCGATTCTCGGTAACGGATACCGATTCTTTATTGTCAACTTGTTCAATTCACGGTAGTCGATACACATTCTCATGCTACCGTCCTTCTTTTCACAAACAAGACCGGAGCACCCAAGGAGAGATACTCGGTCTAATAAACCCTTGTCAAGCAACTCCTGCAGTTGCTCCATCAACTCCTTCATCTCCGTAGAGCTAATCGATACGGTGCCTTAGCGACAGGTTGGGCACCGGGTATTAAGTCAATTTGAAATTCGATTTCACGGTCAGGTGGCAACCCCGATAAGTCTTCGGGAACACATCTGGAAACTCACACACAACCGGAACGTCGGATAGTGTGGTGTTGGTGTTTCCACATTCTTCACATAACATAGGTAGGCGTTGCACCCACGCTCATGCACTTCCCCGCCACCGCCATCGAAATCACCTTCGGAATCATCGTTACCGATCACCGTATATAGCCCCAGACTCCCGTCAGATGTCGTCAATCTAATCATCTTCTTTCGACATACGATGTTCGCTTCGTAGGTTGCAACCAATCCATCCCTAGTACTACATCAAATCCACCTAGGGGCATCACATATAATCTAGCAGCAACCTATGACCTTCTAATTCTATGGTACAGTCCTCTATCATATCAGTAACTGGTGGACTTACCAATAGCAGTTTCTACATAAAAAGGCTCACTAATGCATTTACTACTAACAGGCAATTTAGCACAGAAAGTAGCAGAAATGAAACTCCTACTAGCACCAGAATCAAATTACACAGAAGCAAGAGTCTGATTTACTAGAAACGTACCTGACACCACATCAGGGTCCGTCCTAGCCTCTTCCTGCGTCATAGTGAAAGCCCTGGCACTTGCTCTCGGACCTTTAACTTCCCGTCTTCTTTACCCCTGAAGTCTCAGCCCTCGGCTTCTTACAGTCCCTGCTCATATGGCCACTTTCTCCACAGTTAAAGCACATGCCCATCCGGCAATCTTTTGATATGTGCCCTGTCTTCCCACACTTAAAGCAGAGGTTGGATCCCCATTTGCACTCCCCTGAGTGCTCCCTGCCACACTTACCACACTTCCTCACCCCAGCTCCAGACATGACCACTCGACGGTCATCCACCCTTGCCTTCTTGTTGTTTGTCGAAGTATCACCCCGACCAAATCTCTTCCCCTGCCAGTTCTTCTCTCCACTTCCTTTCTTGCTTCCCTCAGCCTTTACCAAAGCGGCCCGTTCATCGAATAACCTTTCCGCCAAATCCACTGCCGACCTGAAAGTGCTTGGTCGGGCAGAAATCAAGTGCCAACGGATTTCAGCTGGCAGCCCCTGAATATACCGGTTGATCTTTCGAGACACCAGCGTCACCTGCTCCGGCACCAACACCGCCAACTCATTAAACTTGGTGGTATATTGTTGGTGGGTCATCGTCCCCGCCTCCAACTGCAGGAACTCTCTCTCTATTCTATCCATTTCCTGACGAGGACTGAATTCCTCGATCACCAGCCTTTTTAACTCAGCCCACTTCATCTTCCCTATAGCCCTGCTACCCTCGGCTTGGACTATATTTTTCCACCAGCATAAAGCCGACCCTGTAAAAGAGTGGGTAGCAAACTTCACCTTCTTGTCCTCCTGGCAATCACTAATATCGAGGACAGCTTCCATTTCCATCACCCATTGGTGAGCATCAGTAGCAGTACCAGAGCCATCAAAAGTTGGGGGCTTGCACCTCATGAATGCCCCGTAGTTACAACCCCGGGCTGTCTCCCGTAACTGTTCTTCTTCCTCTTCCTCTTCATCACCGGATAATACTGTTTCTGCTTCTGTCTGTTGCTGTCTACCCGAGGACTGATTCCCCTCGTCTCTCATCGTTACGTACTGCCTTTATCACCTCGGTCACTACAGACGGTAAGATCGTCTGCATGACTTGGTGTACCTCCTCGATCACCGTCTCTTTCACCGAGGCTCTCACATTATCACTCTCATCCACTCCCCCCGAGGGAGTAGTATTAGGTTCTTCGGGAACCTCTTCTCTTGTCTAGGCCTTCCCCTTGTGGCTCGTGGTTCCGCACCACTTCCGCCACTGCCTCCACCAAGTGGGGCCTTAGATGATCTACCACCAACCATCTTCTATCACACTGGAAGATTCAAACACCAACACGGTCATTCAAGGAAATAGCTCAGTTTATGTCAAGTATAGTAAGTCCCTAATTACAGTGGCCAGTTGTGATTAGCCACTTACTCTACTCTTCACCCCGAGCATTACCTGTCCTGACTACATTAGTATCTAAGTCTAACAGTACACATAAACACATAACATGCGCATGTAACATTGGTTAACTTTCAAGAAAATACCTGATGGCACGCAACTACTCAGATGGCATTCTCTTCCTTCCTGTCCCAATTTCAGTTTAAGTTTAGGTTATTTTAAAAATTTACCCATTTCACTTAAACTTTGGCTTTGATACCAACTTATAAGGCCCGTTCCCGGGCACCTCACAGTTGGTCGTCATTACCCATAAAACATACATTAATATAACTTAATAAAACCATGCAGCGGAAACTTTAAATTTTACTATAAATGCTTTTGTAAAGTAATACAACACCCGTTACAAAATATCATTTGTTTGCATTACAATACAAAAACGTTAACAAAAGAATGCCATCCCAAAAGAGCTGAGTAGCCGCCTCGTGCCATCCTCAGCAACACTACCTGTCAACTGGAAAATACATAAAAGTCAGCGTTGCTGAGTGAGTTCTAGTTTTATAATAAAACATACTTTTACTCATTTATAAGTATCCTTTCGTGCATGCGTTCATACATCATACGTACACAGAGATAATATTCGTTATTATCTTCATCATTCGTTAATCATCGTTATCTTTAACTTCTCGTATGGATTCTGTCAGGCTTTACCCACTTCATAGCACTTGGCTATGATTACTGTGGTCGAATGACAAGAATCCCGTTCATACTTACTTGCACGCATTGAAAGGTGAATTGTACTAATACCATATGCTACACCCCGATCGTTATTAGCTACCGGGCCGTAGTCAACATATGAACGGAAAATCGTATGCCACGGTACTAGAGGTAAGCGGTAGAGGTACCATGACCATGGTCAGTCACAAAGAAGGACCAATCGCGTTATTCAATGCTTGCAAGACATAATTCGTTCGTTCATTAATGCATGTATTCATCATCATTCTTCTTTTCGTTCATTCGTTAATACATGCATTCATCATCATGTTCCTCTTTCATTATCTTTCACTTTACGATACATAATACTTCATTAGTTCATTCTCGTTATTCGTAAAGTTTCAGAAAGAATAGCACACAATTACAAGGAACATACACACTCATCATATATACTCATCATTCATTTATCATCATACATTCATCATCATACGTAGCATCATACCATACTTAACAATATTTAATAACATTGTTAACAATAATACACTGATAATAATATCAGTAACAAAAAGGGTTAACCATAATCATCAATACATGCACGAAACATCATCATTTGTTAACCCTAGTCAGCCCTGGTCAAAACCTCGAACTTCGATATTGCAGGAAATTTCTGAAAAATTCTAAGTGTCCTAGGCGTTTGAGCCCTGTTGGGCGTATAAGCCCTCTGGCCGTATGAGCACTATTGGGCGTAAGAGCACTGCTGGACTTTTCATCTTATACTTAGAATTTATCATCTGGTCATACGACCACACTGTTGGTCGTATGAGCACTATTGGTCGTACCATCCTGGACTTGGGAAATATGTTCTGATCATACGACCACTGTTGGTCGTATGAGTCCTGTTGGACTCTTCAACATACTTAGAAAATTTACTTAGTCATACGACCACACTGTTGGTCGTATGAGTCCTGTTGGACTCAATACTTAGAAAAACTCACTTGGTCATACGACCATACTGTTGGTCGTATGAGTCCTATTGGGCCAACACTTAGAAATATAACTTGGTCATACGACCACACTGTTGGTCGTATGAGTCCTGTTAGACTCATCAACACTTAGAAAATTCTCCTGGTCATACGACCACACTGTTGGTCGTATGAGCACTGGTGGACTCATCAGCCTGTAATTATTCATTCTAAGTCCAGATTTCAGTAGTATTAGTAACCTGTTCAGATATCTAAGTCCCAAACATCAAAATGCCTAGTTCTAAACATATACACATGATTCTAGGCATAAATCCAACATAAACATAATCATACATACGTTCATTTCATACGGGTATCAACCCAAATTTTATAAAAACATAAATGCATGTATTTTCCAGCCCCAAAACATTTAAAAACCAGTAAAAAGGGGTCTAGAACTCACCTTAATTTGTCTTCGGGTTTTGGATGTCCTTTCCTTGAAAGTCTCAGTCGTTTATATACCTAAAACACACACACAGTGCAACCCGAACACACTAGTTACATTTATAAGCTCATAAATGGTTCTAGAATCGTCCTAAACATCATAAATTCGAGATTTCTTACCCAAAAACTTCGAATTTCTCAGGTTCTTCTTCAAAAATCCCGATGGTTTTCTGCTCCTGCTGCTTTCTCTCTCTAAAATATCAAATGAATGAATACTCAGGCAACGTGGGAGGCCATACCACCTTTTCTATCAATTAATAGGGAGTTTGCCCATTTGGCACTTTTGGCCCCTCCACAAAAGCAGACTTTTATTTCCTTCTCCTTTCTTTCTATTTCATTCTTTTAATTTCTTTAATAAGAAATTACGGGTGTTACAAGTCCACCCCCCTTAAATAGGTTTCGTCCCCGAAACCTGTTATTCCTCAAACAGATGTGGGTAATGTTGTCTCATCTCCTCCTCAGTCTCCCACGTAGACTCGGATCCCTTCCTGTGCTTCCACTGTACACGCACAAGAGGAACCACTTTATTCCTCAACCTCTTTTCTTTACGATCAATGATTGCCACTGGTTGCTCCACGTAGTTGAGCCTCTCATCCACCTCAATATCCTCCAGTAGTACAACCATGTCTTCATCAGCTAAGCACTTCCTCAGATGGGATACATGGAATGTGGGATGAATTCCACTTAACTCATCTGGCAATTCAAGTCGATAGGCCACCTCTCCTACCCGTACAACAATCCGGAAAGGCCCTATGTATCTCGGGCTTAACTTACCTCGTTTCCTGAACCTAATGATTCCTTTCCAGGGCGAGACCTTCAACATGACTCGGTCACCAACCTTGAACTCTATCGGTCTTCGCCTCTTGTCATCATACGACTTTTGCCTATCTTTCGCCGCCTTCATGAAGGCTTTGATCTTTTCTAATTTCTCAGTCGTTGCTTCAATCACCTCGACACCTCCCAGTTCCTTCTGCCCAATGTCTCCCCAACATACAGGCGTCCTACATCTCCTACCGTATAGCATCTCGTATGGTGGCATGCCAATACTGGCATGATAACTATTGTTGTACGAGAATTCTGCTAACGGCAAGTGATCATCCCAACTTCCTCCAAATCGATCACGCACGCCCGAAGCATGTCTTCGAGTGTTTGGATCGTCCTTTCAGACTGACCGTCCGTCTGAGGGTGATATGCTGTACTAATGTGTAGCCTCGTCCCCATTGCATCGTGAAATCTCTTCCAAAACTTGGAGGTAAACCGGGTGTCACGATCAGACACAATAGACACCGGTACACCGTGACGAGCTACAATCTCTTTGATGAACAGATCCACCAATCTTTCGGATGAGTACGTTTCGCAGATCGGTAGGAAGTGGGCACTCTTCGTCAGGCGGTCAACTATCACCCATATTGCGTCATACCCTTTAGGGGTACGTGGTAACTTCGTGATAAAATCCATGGTGATATGCTCCCACTTCCACTCGGGTATATCCAACGGTTGGATCTTCCCGTAGGGCTTCTGGTGTTCCGCCTTCACTTGTAAACAAGTCAGGTACTTACTTACGTACTCCACTACGTCGCGTTTCATACCCGGCCACCAGTAATCCTTCTTCATATCGTGGTACATTTTGGTAGCACCGGGGTGAATGGAGTATCGGGTCTTATGAGCCTCATCCATGATTCTTCCACGTAGATCCCCGTATCGAGGAATCCACATTCGCCCAAATCGGGTCTTAACACCAAGAGTGTTCTCACCCAATTCCGTAACTAGGCCTCTCATCCTTTCGGAGTTAAGATGATCTTCTTTCAAAGCCTCGTCTTGAAACTCCTTAACCTGTGTCATCACATCGGGGGTCATGATCAGCTGATAAGCCTTCACCCGAATCGGCTCCGGTCGTTCTTTTCGACTAAGGGCATCAGCCACCACATTGGCTTTGCCCGGGTGGTAATGGATCTCACAATCATAATCTTTTATCAGTTCCAACCACCGCCTCTGCCTCATGTTTAGATCCTTCTGCTCGAAGAAGTACTTCAAGCTTTTGTGGTCAGTGAAGATTGTGCACTTCGTCCCGTATAGATAGTGCCGCCAAATCTTCAACACGAAAACCACCGCGGCTAATTCTAGATCGTGTGTGGGATAGTTGACTTCGTGGGTCTTCAGCTGTCGAGATGCGTAGGCTATCACCTTTCCACGTTGCATCAACACACAACCTAGCCCAGAATAAGATGCATCCGAATAGACCACTAAGTCTTCACTTCCCTCAGGCAAAGTCAAGACAGGAGCTTGTGTTAGTCTTGCCTTCAACTCCTCAAACGCCGTCTCCTGTTCTCGACCCCACACGAATTTCACGTCCTTACGAGTCAATTTTGTCAAAGGTGAGGCTATCTTTGAAAAGTCTTGAATAAATCTTCTATAATAGCCCGCCAATCCCAAGAAGCTACGAATCTCGGATGGCGTCTTTGGTGATTTCCATTGCATCACGGCCTCAACCTTTGCTGGGTCCACCATTATTCCTTCTGCATTCACTACGTGACCCAGAAATTGCACCTCGCGTAACCAAAAGGCGCACTTGGAGAACTTGGCGTACAATTTCTCCCTTCTCAACGTTTCCAGTACTTCCCGAATGTGGCCGGCATGCTCTTCTTCGCTCCTTGAATAAATCAGGATATCATCGATGAACACAATCACTGATTTATCTAACATTGGCCGACACACTCGGTTCATCAAATCCATAAAAGCAGCCGGCGCATTGGTCAACCCAAAAGACATGACAAGAAACTCGTAGTGACCATAGCGCGTACGAAAGGCTATTTTAGGGATATCCTGCTCCTTTACTTTCAATTGATGGTAGCCAGATCGAAGATCTATCCTCGAGAACCAACTGGCACCCTGGAGCTGATCGAATAAGTCATCGATTCTCGGTAACGGATACCGATTCTTTATTGTCAACTTGTTCAATTCACGGTAGTCGATACACATTCTCATGCTACCGTCCTTCTTTTTCACAAACAAGACCGGAGCACCCCAAGGAGAGATACTCGGTCTAATAAAGCCCTTGTCAAGCAACTCCTGTAGTTGCTCCATCAACTCCTTCATCTCCGTAGGAGCTAATCGATACGGTGCCTTAGCGACAGGTTGGGCACCGGGTATTAAGTCAATTTGAAATTCGATTTCACGGTCAGGTGGCAACCCCGATAAGTCTTCCGGGAACACATCTGGAAACTCACACACAACCGGAACGTCGGATAGTCGTGGTGTTGGTGTTTCCACATTCTTCACATAACATAGGTAGGCGTTGCACCCACGCTTCATGCACTTCCCCGCCACCGCCATCGAAATCACCTTCGGAATCATCGTTACCCGATCACCGTATATAGCCACCAGACTCCCGTCAGATGTCGTCAATCTAATCATCTTCTTTCGACATACGATGTTCGCTTCGTAGGTTGCCAACCAATCCATCCCTAGTACTACATCAAATCCACCTAGGGGCATCACATATAATCTAGCAGCAAACCTATGACCTTCTAATTCTATGGTACAGTCCTCTATCATATCAGTAACTCTGGTGGACTTACCAATAGCAGTTTCTACATAAAAAGGCTCACTAATGCATTTACTACTAACAGGCAATTTAGCACAGAAAGTAGCAGAAATGAAACTCCTACTAGCACCAGAATCAAATTACACAGAAGCAAGAGTCTGATTTACTAGAAACGTACCTGACACCACATCAGGGTCCGTCCTAGCCTCTTCCTGCGTCATAGTGAAAGCCCTGGCACTTGCTCTCGGACCTTTACTTCCCGTCTTCTTTACCCCTGAAGTCTCAGCCCTCGGCTTCTTACAGTCCCTGCTCATATGGCCACTTTCTCCACAGTTAAAGCACATGCCCATCCGGCAATCTTTTGATATGTGCCCTGTCTTCCCACACTTAAAGCAGAGGTTGGATCCCCATTTGCACTCCCCTGAGTGCTCCCTGCCACACTTACCACACTTCCTCACCCCAGCTCCAGACATGACCACTCGACGGTCATCCACCCTTGCCTTCTTGTTGTTTGTCGAAGTATCACCCCGACCAAATCTCTTCCCCTGCCAGTTCTTCTCTCCACTTCCTTTCTTGCTTCCCTCAGCCTTTACCAAAGCGCCCGTTCATCGAATAACCTTTCCGCCAAATCCACTGCCGACCTGAAAGTGCTTGGTCGGGCAGAAATCAAGTGCCAACGGATTTCAGCTGGCAGCCCCTGAATATACCGGTTGATCTTTCGAGACACCGGCGTCACCTGCTCCGGCACCAACACCGCCAACTCATTAAACTTGGTGGTATATTGTTGGTGGGTCATCGTCCCCGCCTCCAACTGCAGGAACTCTCTCTCTATTCTATCCATTTCCTGACGAGGACTGAATTCCTCGATCACCAGCCTTTTTAACTCAGCCCACTTCATCTTCCCTATAGCCCTGCTACCCTCGGCTTGGACTATATTTTTCCACCAGCATAAAGCCGACCCTGTAAAAGAGTGGGTAGCAAACTTCACCTTCTTGTCCTCCTGGCAATCACTAATATCGAGGACAGCTTCCATTTCCATCACCCATTGGTGAGCATCAGTAGCAGTACCAGAGCCATCAAAAGTTGGGGGCTTGCACCTCATGAATGCCCCGTAGTTACAACCCCGGGCTGTCTCCCGTAACTGTTCTTCTTCCTCTTCCTCTTCATCACCGGATAATACTGTTTCTGCTTCTGTCTGTTGCTGTCTACCCGAGGACTGATTCCTCCCTCGTCTCTCATCGTTACGTACTGCCTTTATCACCTCGGTCACTACAGACGGTAAGATCGTCTGCATGACTTGGTGTACCTCCTCGATCACCGTCTCTTTCACCGAGGCTCTCACATTATCACTCTCATCCACTCCCCCCGAGGGAGTAGTATTAGGTTCTTCGGGAACCTTCTTCTCTTGTCTAGGCCTTCCCCTTGTGGCTCGTGGTTCCGCACCACTTCCGCCACTGCCTCCACCAAGTGGGGCCTTAGATGATCTACCACCAACCATCTTCTATCACACTGGAAGATTCAAACACCAACACGGTCATTCAAGGAAATAGCTCAGTTTATGTCAAGTATAGTAAGTCCCTAATTACAGTGGCCAGTTGTGATTAGCCACTTACTCTACTCTTCACACCCCGAGCATTACCTGTCCTGACTACATTAGTATCTAAGTCTAACAGTACACATAAACACATAACATGCGCATGTAACATTGGTTAACTTTCAAGAAAATACCTGATGGCACGCAACTACTCAGATGGCATTCTCTTCCTTCCTGTCCCAATTTCAGTTTAAGTTTAGGTTTATTTTAAAAATTTACCCATTTCACTTAAACTTTGGCTTTGATACCAACTTATAAGGCCCCGTTCCCGGGCACCTCACAGTTGGTCGTCATTACCCATAAAACATACATTTAATATAACTTAATAAAACCATGCAGCGGAAACTTTAAATTTTACTATAAATGCTTTTGTAAAGTAATACAACACCCGTTACAAATATCATTTGTTTGCATTACAATACAAAAACGTTAACAAAGAATGCCATCCCAAAGAGCTGAGTAGCCGCCTCGTGCCATCCTCAGCAACACTACCTGTCAACTGGAAAATACATAAAAGTCAGCGTTGCTGAGTGAGTTCTAGTTTTATAATAAAACATACTTTTACTCATTTATAAGTATCCTTTCGTGCATGCGTTCATACATCATACGTACACAGAGATAATATTCGTTATTATCTTCATCATTCGTTAATCATCGTTATCTTTAACTTCTCGTATGGATTCTGTCAGGCTTTACCCACTTCATAGCACTTGGCTATGATTACTGTGGTCGAATGACAAGAATCCCGTTCATACTTACTTGCACGCATTGAAAGGTGAATTGTACTAATACCATATGCTACACCCCGATCGTTATTAGCTACCGGGCCGTAGTCAACATATGAACGGAAAATCGTATGCCACGGTACTAGAGGTAAGCGGTAGAGGTACCATGACCATGGTCAGTCACAAAGAAGGACCAATCGCGTTATTCAATGCTTGCAAGACATAATTCGTTCGTTCATTAATGCATGTATTCATCATCATTCTTCTTTTCGTTCATTCGTTAATACATGCATTCATCATCATGTTCCTCTTTCATTATCTTTCACTTTACGATACATAATACTTCATTAGCTCATTCTCGTTATTCGTAAAGTTTCAGAAAGAATAGCACACAATTACAAGGAACATACACACTCATCATATATACTCATCATTCATTTATCATCATACATTCATCATCATACGTAGCATCATACCATACTTAACAATATTTTAATAACATTGTTAACAATAATACACTGATAATAATATCAGTAACAAAAAGGGTTAACCATAATCATCAATACATGCACGAAACATCATCATTTGTTAACCCTAGTCAGCCCTGGTCAAAACCTCGAACTTCGATATTGCAGGAAATTTCTGAAAAATTCTAAGTGTCCTAGGCGTTTGAGCCCTGTTGGGCGTATAAGCCCTCTGGCCGTATGAGCACTATTGGGCGTAAGAGCACTGCTGGACTTTTCATCTTATACTTAGAATTTATCATCTGGTCATACGACCACACTGTTGGTCGTATGAGCACTATTGGTCGTACCATCCTTGGACTTGGGAAATATGTTCTGATCATACGACCACTGTTGGTCGTATGAGTCCTGTTGGACTCTTCAACATACTTAGAAAATTTACTTAGTCATACGACCACACTGTTGGTCGTATGAGTCCTGTTGGACTCAATACTTAGAAAAACTCACTTGGTCATACGACCATACTGTTGGTCGTATGAGTCCTATTGGGCCAACACTTAGAAATATAACTTGGTCATACGACCACACTGTTGGTCGTATGAGTCCTGTTAGACTCATCAACACTTAGAAAATTCTCCTGGTGGACTCATCAGCCTGTAATTATTCATTCTAAGTCCAGATTTCAGTAGTATTAGTAACCTGTTCAGATATCTAAGTCCCAAACATCAAAATGCCTAGTTCTAAACATATACACATGATTCTAGGCATAAATCCAACATAAACATAATCATACATACGTTCATTTCATACGGGTATCAACCCAAATTTTATAAAAACATAAATGCATGTATTTTCCAGCCCTAAAACATTTAAAAACCAGTAAAAAGGGGTCTAGAACTCACCTTAATTTGTCTTCGGGTTTTGGATGTCCTTTCCTTGAAAGTCTCAGTCGTTTATATACCTAAAACACACACAGTGCAACCCGAACACACTAGTTACATTTATAAGCTCATAAATGGTTCTAGAATCGTCCTAAACATCATAAATTCGAGATTTCTTACCCAAAAACTTCGAATTTCTCAGGTTCTTCTTCAAAAATCCCGATGGTTTTCTGCTCCTGCTGCTTTCTCTCTCTAAAATATCAAATGAATGAATACTCAGGTAACGTGGGAGGCCATACCACCTTTTCTATCAAATTAATAGGGAGTTTGCCCATTTGGCACTTTTGGCCCCTCCACAAAAGCAGACTTTTATTTCCTTCTCCTTTCTTTCTATTTCATTCTTTTAATTTCTTTAATAAGAAATTACGGGTGTTACAATAGAGGCCTTAGATGATCTACCTCTAGCCATTCTCTAATAACTATAAGATTCAAACACTAACATGGTCATTCAAGGTAATAGCTCAGTTTATGTTGAGTATAGTAAGTCCCTAATTATAGTGGCCAGTTGTGATTAGCCACTTACTTTACTCTTCACACCCCAAGCATTTCCTATCCTGACTATATCAGTATCTAAATCTACTACGAGCACATAATCAAATAGCACACGCACATAACTCCAATTAACGTTGCAAAAGAAATACCTGATGGCACGTAGCTACTCGAGCTGGCATCCCTTTCCTTTAGTCCCATTCTCAGTTTAAGATTAAGTTTTTCAAAATATTTACCCAATTCTCTTAAACTTTAGCTCTAATACCAACCGAAGGCCCAATTGTCGGGACGCTTATAGTTGGACAATCATCGTATCATTACATATATAGTACATAATTTATGAAATAAGCAGGGTAAGTAAGTTAACAAAAACCATTCATTTTATTAATAAATAGTGTTGTTAAGCAATACAACATTGTTAAATTACAAAAGCCTCATTCAATTGCATTACAAAATAACAATATTATTATACGTGAATGGATGCCAGTCTTGTCCTGCCGAGTAGCCTCCCGTGTGCCATCCTCAGCAACATTATCTGCCAACTGAAAATGCATAAAAGTCAGCGTTGCTGAGTGAGTTCTAGTTTTAAAGTATTGAAACACTTTTTACAGTTTATATACGATAATACTCTTTCTTATCAAAATACTTTTTGTACTTTCGTACATGAGCATTCATCGTACATACAACAATGCATAACCTTATTCATCATTCATTATCTCATGTATTCGTTCGTTTCGTACTTTATCATTATCTCATATATTCGTTCATTTTGTACTTTAACATTATCTTTCACTTTTTCTAGATCCTGTCAAAACTTTACCCCCATCGTGGCCCGAAGCCACCATTTCGGGCACAAAGTCTCATCATTTCCTAGCACAAAGCCACATCATATCCAGGCACAAAGCTTTACCATTTTCGGGTTAAAGTGACAAGGATCCCGTTTTGTACTATGGATCTGTCACCAAGACAGATCCTCCTGTGTGTGAACCCTCATGGGTTAGCCAAAATCACATGCTATAATACACACAGTTGAGCTGACAACTCTCATGAGATGTGATCCTCCTTTCATTCTGCTTGCAAGCGTTTTCTTTCATTCGTTCTTTATGTTCCACTTTCATTATCATTAATCTTATCTCTTTCTTTAATGATAATACTTTACATTTATAATCATAAACACACCACGTAAAGTCACACATCAACATATAAAGAACATAAGAACAGAACATTACCATGCATAAAATAGGCACATATAAGACTTAAGTCAAACTAGGGTCAAAACCCTAAAATTATGGTCTTTCCAAAAATCTTAGAAAAATTCGAAGTGTTCTTGGCGTTTTAACACTATGCAGGCGCATGAGGACTTTTTAGCGTTTAGCACTATTTAGGCGCATGGATTTAACACTTAGGCATTTTTAGCCTAATTCTAGGCTTTTCTACTGCTCAGGCGCATGAGCCTGTACTTAGGCACCTGAGTAAAAATGTTGGGCGCATAAGCACTATTGGGGCGTATGACCCTAACACTTAGGCATCTGGTCAAATTTCCTAGGCGCATGAACTATTATTCAGGCGCATGGGGTACACTTAATCATTCTAAGGCATAAAATTGGGCGTATGGGGTACTGTTTGGGCGCATTAGCCCTACTTAGACTTTTTAAGTCAATTTTCCAGGCACGTGGGCCCTGTTTGGGCGCATGACCTCACTTAATATTTTCAAAGGCAAATTACCTAGGCGCATGGGCCTGTTTGGGCCCATGACCACCTTCTTACATGTTTCTAAGTTGTTTTTCAACCCCAAACATCAATTTAACTTGTTGTAAGCTTGTTACACCCATTCTAAACATCATCAAAGCATATATAACTATACATCATCAACATACATGCATAAATACATACGGGCATACATACAAATTTTGTAAAAAAATCATTTATATGCATTTTCAGCCCCAAACAATTTATAAAACAAGTAAAAGACGGGGTCTAGAACTCACCTATTATAGCAAACAAGCAAAACTCCTCCAACCTTGCTTGTACACAAGTTCAAACACCTAAACAAGCCAAGAACACACATACCCGAACCCATAAAAACATATAAGAACATGTACTCTTGGTTTTTTAGTCGAAAACACAACCAAAACCGAGGCAATTATGCAATAAATGCTTACCTTGGATAAGAATAGCCTCTTTCTCTCTCTAAAACCAAAGAACACTTTGATCGTGTTCTGCTTTCTTCTTTTGGTCGACAAAAGCAGATGTGAAAGGCTGATATGGGCGGCCGTTCCCCATATATATTAAATAATGGGTTTGGTATTTATTTATACTTTGACCCCCTCCACTTTGGCTTCTTTCCCTTTCTGTCAACATACTTCCCCTTTTCCTTTTCCTATTATTTTATTTTATTTTTTTCTTTTTCTTTTATTTTGTCAAATTTTCTGGGTGTTACAGGAACTTGGGCGTATGGGAAAAGACTTAGGCAATATGGCAACTGTCTGGGCGCATGGATACTATTTGGGCGCATGAGCTTGTACTTGGTATATTTTGGCAAAAATCTCAGGTGCATGAGGACTATTCAGGCACATGAGTAACACTTAGGCTTTCTGAGTCAAAATTCAAGCGCATAGGAACTATTTGGGCGCATGACCAACAGTTTAGCTTATTTTCAAATTATATTCAGTCCCAATCCACTTTCAAACATGCTTACAACATAAATCTATCATTCTAAGAATCAAAACAAACTTATAACCATAAAACACAAGAGTTTATACACATATACATATGGGTACATATATAACACATATAAAAACAATTTTACATGCATTTTTCAGCCCCAATGATGTTTAAAAACATAAAACAGGGGTTCTAGAACTCACCAATTGCAACCAAGAAGGAAAACTCCTCCAAACTTGTGTGCACGAGGGTTCGAACACCTAAAAACACCACAAATAAACAGCCAAACACATAGAACACATAAAAATCTGTTTCATGGTCATATACCCAACAAGACCGAGCCAATTATACAAAGAATCACATACCGAAAGCAAACACAGGTTCTTCTTCCACTAGCAATAGAGAGAAAAGGTTTTTTCTTCTTTTTCTTTCTTCTTTCAGTTGAGTAGCAGAGTGAGAGTATGTAATGGGCGGCCATGCTCTCAAATATATTAAAATACTTGAGTTTTGTACTTTTTACACTTTGGCCCCCTCCACTTTTATTCTTTTTCCCTTCTTGTAAAATATTTTTATTTTCTTTTCTTATTGCTTTTCTTTTCTTTTAATTTGACAAAATTTTTGTGTGTTACATGGAATAATAGGTTGTTATAAGAGTCCGGAATTTTTTCTAATATCTGCCTTTACCTTGGAACAAGTCATACATTTGTTCACATACGATGCTATATTACCTTTCATATTAGGCCACTATTAAAATTTCCTTACATCATCATACATTTTATCAGATCCTGGGTGAATTGAGTATCTCGACTAATGCGCTTCGTCTAAAATTATTCTGCGCAAGTCTCCACACTTTGGAACCCATATTCGGTTTGCAAAATGCATCAAGTTATCGGAGTCAGGTGTTAACCCTTTGATCATTCCTCGCACGCTTTCACACACCAAATTTTCTTCCTTTAATGCTTTAAGTTGAGCGTCACGAATCTGAGTAATAAGGGTCGAATGTATGGTTAATTTTAGCGCTCGTACTCGCACATGTTTTTCTCTTTCTTTTCTACTGAGTGCATCTGCGAGATATCGAATATCATAATCACAATCGTTTAATAGTTTGACCTAATGACACTCTCTCATATTTAAATCTTCCTGATTAAAATATGTTGCTGATTATTATGATCAGTGTACACAACATATTTGGTTCCATAAAGATAATGTCTCCAGATTTTCAGAGTGAAAACCACAGCTCCTAATTCTAGATCATGGGTAGTGTAATTATTTTCATTCACTTTTAATTGTCTTGATGCATAGGTAATCACTTTATCTTTCTGCATTAATACACACCCAATACCTGATCGGGAGGCATCGCAATACATTATGAATCTGTTAGTTCCATCAGGTAACGGCAATATGGGTGCACTACACAACTTTTGCTTCAACAATTGAAATGCTTTTCTTGATCAACAACCTACTCGTATTTTCTATCTTTACGAGTTAATAGGGTCAATGGTTGTGCTATTTTTGAAAAATTTTCAATAAATCTACGATAGTAACCAGCTAACCCTAAAAGTTATTGCACGTCTGTTGGAGGATTGGGTGCTTCCTAATTTTTGATTGCTTTAATCTTCGTCGGATACACGTAGATATCCTTTTTGTTAAAAACATGCCTGAGGAATCAAACTTTTGAAGCCAAAACTCACACTTGGAAAATTTTGCATATAAATTTTCTCTTTTTATTATGTTTAAAATAAGTCGGAGATGGCACTCATGTTCCTCCTTGGACTGTGAATATATTAGAGTGTGGTCAATAAATACTATCACACACTTGTCCAAGTAGGGTTTCCAGACCCTATTCATGAGGTCCGTAAACACTGCAGGTGCATTAGTTAGACCAAACGACATCACCAGGAACTCACAATGACCATAATGTGTTCTAAACGCTGTCTTCAGGACATCTTCTTCTGCTATCAGCGACTGATGGTTACCAGACCGCAAATCAATTTTTGAGTAGTAACTTGACCCTGCAGCAGATCAAACAGATTATCAATTCTTCTTAATAGGTTTCGATTCTTAATGGTCAGCTTATTTAATTCTTGATAATCAATACACATCCTAAATGATCTATCTTTCTTTTAAACAAATAGAACCGGTGCTCCCCAAGGAGAAAAACTTGGTCGGATAAACCCTTTGTCTAATAACTTTTGCAGTTGTTTTGACAATTCTTGCATCTTGAATGGTGCTTACCGATATGGTGATTGAGTAGTAGGGGAAGCTCCAGGTACTAGGTCAATTTGAAACTTGATCTGCCTTTACGGAGGTAAACCTGGTAAATCTTTAGGAAATACTTCTGGGTGCACTCGCACAACCAGAATGTCTTCAACTCTTCGCTCCTCATTCTTGACGTCAATAGCTTTTATTAGGAAAGCTGGATATCCTTTACTTAAGTATCCATAAGCTTTTATGACATTCACAATTTTTAAAGAAGGCTTTCCTTTTTCTCCTTGAACAATTAAAACTTCACCGTTGAGGGTCGGTAAGCGAATAATCTTTTCAAAACATACAACTGCGGCATGATTCCAAGAGATCCATTCTAATAACAACATTGAAACTTCCAAGATCGACAGGTAACAAGTCAATACTATAAAGATAGTCATTAAGTTGTAAGGTGCAATTTTTTGATTACTTCGTTAGATTTATTTTCTTCCCCTTAGCTAGTTCAATAATATATTTTTTACTTAGCTTAGAGGGTTTCATACCCAAAAACGTTACAAGTTCTTTTGACATGAAACTTTAATCAACACTAGTGTCAAACAAAATGGAGGCATAATGATTATTAATAAGGAATGTACCGTTAACCACCAATGGCTCCTGACGTTCATCTCTAGCGTTCATTTCAAATGCTCTCCCTCTGGCCTTAGATCCACTCAACTTCGGACAATCTTTCTTGAAATGTCCTATGACACTGTATTCAAAGCAAGCACAATCATTCCTTGTTGCTTTCTCATCAGGCTTAGATCAACAGTTTTGACCTAGGTGCCGAAACATATGACAATGGGTGCAAACTCTACATTCACCATTATGAGAATACCCACACTTGTTACATTTCCCGTAAGAGAAATTGCAACATAAGGCCGTTTAGATCCTTGACCGAAACCTTTCTTGTTATTCACTCGCTTCTTCAACCTCCAAACCACTTTCTTTTTCCATCAAATGACCTTTTCTCCACCTTTATAGCCTTTCTTTCAATCTCTATTATTCCTTTTCCATAGTCGTCTTTCTTAATCAGTGCCCCACTACGTATTGCATCATAGGTCAGGGAGTTTACTATAGCTATAGCACTCTGTATAGTGGTGGGGTTTGAGGCAGTAACATTGCTTCTTATATGGGTGCCAATCCCTGAATGTACCTCTCAATCCGAACATATTCTGCGGTCACCATTTGAGGCGCCAGTATGGCGAGATCGTTGAACCTAGAAGTGTAGGGTCGAATTTCAACACCATCCATTATGAGGTTCTAAAATTCCATCTCGGTTTTCTTTAACTCATTTAAGGGCAATACTCTTGAAGAAACATCTCTTTCAACTGTTCCTAAGTGAGTTCTTAAGAGTTTACATCTCCCAAAAGTTGGTGTTAAGAGTTCCATAATGACAACGTTGCATCTTAAAAGGAACAAGTGGCATACTTGACTTTCTGATCATCAGAGCAGTTGCTTATGGCTATAACAGTCTCCATTTTCTCACTCCACTGGACAATATCTAGTGGTCCTTTAGCACCGGTAAAAAATCTTGGATTGCATCCATGGAATGTCTTATATGAGCACCCTTGTAGTTGTCCATCTGACGAGCTACCTGGGTTTCCATTCATACTGGAACCATTGTTTTCACCGACACCATAACCTATATTCAATCCGTTTCTATTTCCATTTCCAAGTCCATTACCAACAGCTCCATGTCATCTTCCTTGTCTGGTAGCTGCGTTAGCATCATGCTATTCCAGGGCTGATTTGGCATGTTGAGCCATTCACTGGGCTAGTTCTTCTATGATAGCTTGTTGGTTAGTGTTTCCACTTGATGTTGTGTTTCGTGTTCTAGGTGGCATATTTTACTTCTGTCATAAAGATAGAAAAGAGGGGGGGTTTTGATAGTGTAAGACGTTCATATAATAATGTAATCGAATAGTCCATTTTACATAGTCACACTCTCTTATTGACATTTTCACAACTCAATAGCCATAATTATATAATATTATAATAAGAATGAAAGTAACTTATTGTTTGTCCATACATCAAGCACCAATACGTCATTGAACAAATAAACCACCCAAACGATTTCTAGTTTAATAACATACAGAATGTACTACATCAAAATAAGTCTTCTTTCCTAACCAAAGCACTCTAGCATCCCAACTTGTATCCATCATATATCCTACAAATGGTTCTACACTGCCAACATGCATCACGTATGAAACCATCATCAAATAAAATGTGTCCACTACCATGGTAGTCTCTACTCGCTCTCCCATCTGAATTACTTGCTGCAATGCCATCACCATTGCCGCCTCGGTGGTATCAGCTCTATGCTCTAGTATGGTCAGTCTGTTTCTAGTCTCTAGAAGACTAGCCTCTATATCTGACGCTCGGAAATGAATATGGCTCAGAGCACTGTCATCAAGCAATCTTTCTTCCTCAATCATCATCATCTTCCCATCCAAGTCATGGTTCACTTCCTCATGAACCCTTATTTTCTTCTTCAACACACACAACTCATCGTCGTAGTGAATGCATCGAGCTCTTAAAGTAGCCATCACATGCTCAATGGACTTGCCAGTGATAGTAATCCCATAAGGAGTGGTGGATGACTCTCCCACCTAAAAGGTGGAAGGAATCCCGTCTCTCGAGGCCCATCATCACATGGTGTCCATGATCCATCCCCACTGCTTATTCAGTTGTCTGGCCCGTTTAGGCATAGGTGCTCCATCTATACCATCACCATCATTAGCTACTCTCCTCGCCTCCATTCGCTTCCTCTATTCATACACCAACCGAATCTTTGGTGGGTGCTGCATGAGGGGGAATAGGTACGACGAGAGTCATCGATGTGGGAGACTCACTCTCCTGAGCCAAACCAACTAGGCCCCTCAGTATCTTGCCTTTCATATATTAGTCTATCATCAGCCTGAGCTTGAGCCTCTAGCTCAACATCAGTCTGAGCCTTAGGAATCGACTCTAGGGAAACTACAACTGGTGTGGGATTCTGATCGTTGGACTCAGATATCCAACCGTTTCCTGACTCCCCCATGCCCGGGTAAAAGGTAGCCCAAATGAGGGCTGGCGGGGGTGATACTAGGGCATAGCTGGTACGGGTAATGATGGACCCTCAGTACTGCTGTTAATGTCCGGCACGTCCTCTCTATTCACTCGATCAGGCATCTATAGTAAAATAATACATATTTACTTATTAATCTAACACAATGCACTAACTTATTCTAGATGAAATAAGCACACAAGATCTTAGTATTAGTTATTTTTTTGAACACTACGCTTCTACCTAGCGTAAAGCTCGGGAAATGGAAGTGTCTTTGGAAATGTCAAAACTTTTAAAGGTTATAGTCTAAATTTTTCCTTTTATAAAATTTTTCTAGTTTGCTACAACAGGTGCTCTAGTAGCAACTTATGTCACACCCTGAAAATCACAGAGGAATGTCACGTGACGTAGTGATAACAGAAGTTGGAATTACACCAACGATTGTAGTCAAACGTTAACAAATATAAAGTTGATTACTAGTAAGTAGATTTTACATACTATTAGTCTGAAGTAGAGTAAAATTTAAACTTAGTTACAACAAGTTTATTTTGTTATGGAAATGAAAAGTTTCATTTAAAGTTCTCAAACAGTAGTCAACCAACATGTTTGACCATCCAAAACACATTTACATTATTTCCCAACAAAGCGTACCTATAACCTTGAAAAGCATGGAGAATAACTAGTCAACATAAAGTTGGTGAGCATTCAAGCTTACAAATCTTCAGTTTTTGAAAACAATATGATGTACACAAGATATAATATAATTATCATAGACTAGATATGTACTATGATTAACTTTGGTCATAAGTCCATAATCAAGACAAGAAACACATTGTTGCCCCACAACAATCCAAACACATAAACTCTCTCGCTATAACCTGACCAGTGTGAGTGGTCCTGAGGGCGGATCCTTCTAACATGATAGATTTACCAATATAAGTATGTGGCCTCCCCGAGCTAATAATTATGGGGGAATTTAGGGGCTCAACAGTATACACTTGTACCATTGACCCAACTTATTCATAACATTATATTTAATCCCGTTTACCCATCATACTATAAAATTATGCTTTTCCCCAAAAAAGTTTAAATAAAACAATATTTAAAATGAGGCCGAAGAACTCACCTTTTGAACACGATCAAATAACAGATCAAAAATGTCTCGCACCGATCTATCAATATCCTAAAGTGAAAGACTTTATTAATAACCGAAAAGCATGCTCATGAGAATGTTGTTCACCCAACTTATTTAGTTTAAAGATAAAATGTTTTTAAAATTATTACACAAAGTTTTAAGAAAATTCTTTTATATTTTTGTAAAAGTTTATTTTTTACTAAATATGTTTCTCAAAGGAAATGAGACTATTATCTTATCATCTAATATCAACCTGCAACACGTAACACTTAATTAATTAGGCAAATATTGATATCACCAGTTCACTCTTAACCCTATGTTAATTTCTCATGAAAAATACTATATTATCTCAATCTAATGATTTATGTCATAAAAACATGAATTCCTAATTGAATTTACCAGTTATAGTGATTTACTCAAGACTTTCACCAACTTTTATAAATAATTAATTTTTGTCTTTTTATTCCAAAAACTCAAAATTTTCCTTTATTGTATAAGTTTTTAAAGTTGTCAAAATTATTTTATTAATTTAATGTGCATTCTTTTGGTAGAGTCAACACCATTTTACAGTTAACTTTACAGAATCGACTAACTTTTTAAACCCATCAACTTGAGTTGTTGTTTAAATATATATTTATTTTACAAGTCTTAAATTTCCTGGAAAATATATTATTTTTCAGTTTTATACTAGTTTATTCTATAAAAGTCTTGGAGACTTAAACGTCATTTTAATTGAGTTCACTTGTCAAACACCACGTTTGTCTAGGCACGATCTTAATCATAGTTTCTAGTTTTCCACTTATTTTGACATCTTCTAATCTACCGGTTCAAGGTAGTGTTTCTAACGTGTTTTGGCACTGGTTTTGCATCAATATTTTATCATTCTATAACCCTGTTCGTCCTTTGTGGTTCGTAACCAATGTTACCATTCATCAACTTTCTTATTTACTCATCTTTGTACAATAGTATGTTATAACCGATGTCCTTACTTATCCAACGTTCCAACTTAGTCATTCTTCTATGACATTACTTTCGATAACATCATCCATAAAATATTTGTACGTAATCGTTTCATACGAGACCATAACCAATCAATCTTTCAACCTACACATACATACATACATACATACATACACACACATACATACATACATACATACATACATACATACATACATACATACATACATACATACATACATACATACATACATACATACATACATACATACATACATACATACATACATACATACATACATACATACATACATACATACGCAACATACATATACATATATATGCATCCATACAAACCCAAACCATAGTAACATGATTTTGTCATTCTAAAACTATTTCTAAAGCATAAATCATATTATATACATATTTCAAAGCCCAAATTCATCAAAACATCATCTTTCATGAAACATCTAAGTGGGTGAACTATGGTTCATCAAGATTTTCATCTTGATCATTCATGCATGAATGAAATTAGACGATCTAATCCAAAACGAGTATATATTGGGAAATCTTTAGACTAATCCAACAATCTCTAATGTTGACACTAAGATTTCCAACTCACGATCACCATTTCGAGTTCCTAACAATGTCTCAACTAGAAATCCTCTTGTTTTTTGCTCGAATGAAAGGAATGTAGGTTACTTGTGGTGGTGGAGGTGAGATTTTGGTGGTGGGTCGGTGGTGGCACTCATAAAACCAGAAGGGGGTGGGGGTAAGATGACCGATGGCGGTGATGTGGCGGGTTGGTGTTCGCGGTTGATGGCGCGGGGGCAGTAGGCCGCTGCGGATTGCGGTAGCAGGTGACGGTGGCGGTCGCAGATGATGGTGGCGGTCGCAGGTGATGGTGGCGGCTGCGGATGAGGGTGACGGTAGGTGGTGGGTTAGGTGATGGGGTGGTGGTCGATGGGGGTGAAGTGGGGAAAGGAAAGTGTTGGTGAGAATTTGAAGGGTTAGTTTAATGGGTGTGTGAAGAGTGTGTGTGGTTTATGTAATATCATGTGGATGATTGTTGTTATCCATGCACCATTTTCTTATAATTATAATTATTATTAAAATTATTATTATTATTATTATTATTATTATTATTATTATTATTATTATTGTTATTATTATTATTATTATTATTAGTCTCAAACGGATAACCGACTTCGAGGTTCGTTAGAGTCGTCAACTTAAGTTTTTAAATAGTCAAAAATAATAAATAAATAATAAATTATTATTATAGGCTAGACTTGAACAGATGCTGACCTGATTTGACCGGGTATCACATGATATGTAGATGCCTTAGAGAAAATAGAAGTAGAATTGCTCATAGAAGAGGTTGATCACTAAAATATTTTGGTGACAGGTCTGAAATGAACTTCATGATGTCAATTTTGGTGTTAAGCTCTTCCTAGACCTTCAGATCAGTAGTTGGAGGAAACAAAACATGTAGTTTATTACACACGTGAGTAAAGTAATGAGTGAGTGTAGAATCACCTTGTTCAACCCTAGTGTAGGCCTGGACAATTGATTATACATGAGATAGTGAATCTTTTGGTAGAGAAAGACGAAGATAAGTGATCCCACATTCCTTTTACTGTAGGAAAATTATATGCAATAGTGACGATTTGTGGTTCCATGGTATTCCAGAAAGCCATTTCAATACCACTATCAACAATGTAGCATTCTCATGTAATAAGATCTTGAAGTGCTTGATAAGTCTCTCTTTCCAAACTTGCAAGGCGTTTTTGAACAAAGAGAATCCAGGAATTCCAATTACAAGAATCAAGTTTCATATGTATATGCAAAATAGAGGCTGTAAGGCCCACCTTTCTCAGGGAAGCCTCACAGTTGGTCATTCACAGCAAAATATCGATTTAAACAGTCGTTTACTCATATGTGTATAAATATATATCGCAGCGGAAAATACTGTAAATTTCAATCCATTACAAATGAAATATAAACATTGTCTTTAATTCTTAAAAACTATTTAAAGTCCTCTTAATCTTTTCTTCATCAGGGATGCCAGTCTTCTAGTGCCAAGAAGCTTCAGTCCCATGCTTCTATCCCATAGCTCTAACCCTCACCTGTCAACTGATATGCATACAAAAGTCAGCTTCGCTGAGTGAATTCTAGGTTTACTTTGCTAAATAACTTTTGTAAAAGATATTAGCTTTATCAGTTGAAAATAATCATTATCCATCACAATATCAATACACACAGGCTATCACTTTATCAATATTTTATCATTTCTTGTTATTTATTACTCTTCTTTATCCGTCAATTCTCTGTCACAATTGGTGCCTCGGCTCGCCTAGGTCTTTACCGACATGCCAATTAAGGACTTACTGTCGTATCCGATCAGACCATTATTGTCATGCCAATTCAGGACTTACTGACTTGCCTGTTCGAGCATACTTTATCACTTTATCATTGGTGAGGGCACAACGAATGCAACCCTCCTTTATCAATTTGCTTGCAAGGCTTTACTTTATCACTTTATCAAGGTACACGTTATGGGCCCAATAACAATTCATTAAGTTTCACTTATATCTTTAGTTTTCACATACACTTAACATATAATAAGAAGCAAACTCTTAGTCTAAGCATTCACATTTCATCAATCATGAGAGATAAACTAGATAACTGGCCCTCCGTGGGACAGCGGGGGTTCGGGGGCGGCAACCCCTGATAGCGGGGTTCTAGGGGCGGCAGCCCCTAGTGGGGTCCAAGGGGCAACGCCCCTGGCTGGGGCCAGGCTACCAGGTCAGCGCGCCCGAAAATTATTTTGAACTATTTAAATGGCACATTTTACTTTAGAAAATTTTATTTTCTTGATAAAAGGTTTTAAAAACCGTCATCATAAAATTATGTATTTTAGTATGCATATCACCCCAAAACATTGAAAACGGGTAAAGGAGGGGTCTAGAACTCACCTGAACTTGTCCAATAGCATAAATTCTAAGCCTCTTAAGCTATAGCCTAAATACTCTAGCTGCACGAAAGTTAATATGCAAAAACATCATTTTCTTCATAGTTTCACCCACAGTTTCACTGGGAGTTTTGCTGCCAGTTTCGCTGGCAGTTTCACTACCAGTTTCGCAGGGCAGCACTTCTGGCATGAGCGCCCAACTTTCGTTGGAATTTCCTAGTTTCGCAATGTCTAAGGTCAGCCTAAGTACTTAGCGAAGCTATCAGCGAAACTGTAGTTTCGCTGTAGCGAAACTGTAGTTTCGCTAGGATTCTCCTAGTTTCGCTGGATAAATGCACAGTTTCGCTGGATAAATACTTAAATTCGCTGGATTGGGGCCCAGTTTCGCTGGATGAATAAAAACTAAGAACCAGCCCGTTTTTAACCCAAAATCTTAACTTTTTATGTCCAAATCCTTGGTTTACCTTCCATGAAACCAAATCTAAGCTTTTTACACGTTTTCATACGTAAAAATTTGACCTTTATGTGTTTCTTTGAACTTTTCAAAACCCCAAAACCCTAGAATCTAGGTTTGATCTACAGAGGCCTTAGAGGTTGATTCTTACCTTGTTTTGTTGCTCTTTCCTTAAGCCTTGATGCTCCAATTAACCAGATCTTCACTCTTCCACCTTTGAATCTCCAAAACTTGAGTTTTCTTCCACTTTCTCTCTCTACTTTCTCTCTCTATGAATTTGGTGGCTAGGGTTGGAATGATAGAATGGATCTGATCATGCATGGTTTAAGGGCTGATTAAGGGCCCTTAAACCCATCAAACCTAGCTCATTAAGGCTAACTTGGTCCATAGCCCACTAATTTACCCCTTTATTTCTTAAATTAACCCTTAAAAGCCCATTATTAGTAAATGGCTTGTTTCGGGAAATTTCGGGGCGTTACAGAGGCTATCTGGTTCTTATTAATAATTTTATTCTTCTCGTCTGCCATAAAAGAATAAAAATATCAACTAGAACAATAACACTAATAAACAACAATGGTCATAAACCAATGCAAAAATAATGTGAATGCTAACCTCAGGTAAAAAAAGTGAGATTAGATGTTAGATGATATGCCACAACCAAGATTGGCAGATTTGTCCAATATACGTATGATAAAAAAAATACCTCAAATGCTTCTAGATAGAAAATGGGTGACAATGGTGGCTAAAGAAAATTTCCAATGGCAACGATAAAGGGATAGTAGGCACAGGTCTGACTGAATTTCACAAGGGATGAGTGGCGCATGTGGTGAGATGCCACTCTTCAGAGAACTAGCCGGATCCAAAAACAATGTAAACCTAAAACAAACATGAATGAAGGTAGTGGTGGTGATAAAAAAAGTGATAGCGGTGTGTGGTACAAAAACATGGTAGCGGTGTATGATACAAAAACAGGAGGAAATGTTGGTGGCCTATGGAGGCGCGTCTACTTGTGGTTGGCCTTGAAAATTTATGGGCTTGTAGACCGGGTTTTATTGAGATGATGGTAGCGGTGGGTCTTGAAAAGGAGTTTTCAAGATAACATCAAGGTTTAGCTCGGGAACACTAACCGAAGATAGGAAAAGTTCATATTTAGAGAAGAAACTAGCAATTAGGGTAATGACATATGGGAAATAGGATATCATATCTAGTACCTTTGATATGATACCAAGTTAAATAGTATATCTTAATATCTAAAGTTTTATATAATAGAGAAGAACTCCTCTATAAATAGAGGTGAAAAGACCTAAGCTAGGGCTCGTGGGCCAAATTAACTGGACTAATACAAGTGGGCCTAACTAATATATTTACAATTAACATTAGAATTGTATTGCTTTTGTTATTCTTGTTCTTATAAGAACCCTAAATAAATTTTTTGAATTAGAGGGTATTCATATGTGTTTAGCTCTTGAATTTCATGGGTGTTCTTCGTGTGTTATACTATCTTGATTTGTAAATTACTTAAGTATTAGTATTGGATCCTTGTTGCTCATTACAATTGCAAAGAAGGTGAGAATGGTATTTAAAGTATTACTGAGTGTGTCGACCGAGTTTGATCTAGAGAAGTTTGATGGTAGGAATGATTTTAGTGAATAAAGGTTGAAGAGGTGAGCATTATTAGTGCATCTAGGATTAGTTGATGCAATTATTGGTGAAGCTAGATTATCAAAAGAGCTGAATGACAAGGAGAAGACATACACACTTGAGAAGGCTCACAACATAATAATTTGAGCCTTGGAGATCGAATATTGAGAGAAGTGTCAAAGGAAACCATAGTCATAGGTGTGTGGGCAAAATTAGTGACTCTGTACATGATAAAATCATTAGCAAATAGATTGTACTAGAAGAAACAATTTTATACATGACATATGCGTTCTTGGAAGACACGAAGATCATGTTGATGAATTCAACAATCTTGTGTTAGACCTTGACAACATAGAGCTAGATATTAAAGAAGAAGATTAAGATATTATATTCTTAACATCACTATCATCTATATATGAACTCTTTGTTGATTCATTCTTCTATGGTATGATATACTCTTACTATGGAAGGAGTGATGACTGCCTTGAATTTGAAGGAATTAAAGAAGAGATCAGATCACAGTAATGATGGTGGAGAGGCTGATAAAAGAGTTCCTAAATCTTGGAAGTTGTCAAGATCTGAGTCAGAACTCAAACGATATTGCTCAAGAAGGAGGAAAAACAAAGGTAAAGCTTACATTTCTAAAGGTCAGGGAAGTTATCTTGTACAATATGATTCATATGATGGAGATAGTGCCGATGTGATGGTGGTTACCAAAGGCATAGAGGTTATGTACTCTAGTTGTTCCTATGATATGACATTAAACAAATGATTTTACAATAGATAGATTCGAAGAACTTGGTGAAGTCAAGTTAGGTGATGAAAGAACATGCTAGATTCAAGGCCAGGGTTTGTGTCATTCAATCTTTATAGTGGTGTGGAGTTCAATCTCAAACAGGTGAGATATATTCCTAACTTGAGGAAAAATTTAATCTTATTAGGTTTAGTAGAAAGATTTGTTTATCATGTGAGTATGAGGAATGGAAGGATTAGAGTAATCAGGGACTCAATGGTGTTGTTGGCAAGAACTAGAAAGGAAAACAATGCATATGTATTACACGGCTATGTTTTGACTGGTAGGTTTGATTGTTAAAGACATTTATAATAATCATGCAATTCTATGGCATATGAGTATGCGTCTTCAAAGGATGAATGAGTTGAACAAGCAACAAAGCTTGCGAAACTTGGAGACCTATGACATTGATCATTGTGAGCATTATTTAATTGGAAACTCTAAGAGGGTAAGTTTAAACAAAAATTTTGCACAAAACACAAGCCAATTTTGATAATGTTCATGCTGACTTATATGGGCCAGCAAATGTTGCATCTCTAGGTGGAACAATCTATAATAGATGATTGTTCTAGGAGAGTTTAGGTGTACGTATTGAAACATAAGGATGAAACTTTTAATAAGTTCAAGGAATGCAAAGTTTTAGTAGAAAAACAAATTGTGATAAAGGTTAAAAGTTAAGAAGAAGACAATGGACTTTAATTTTGTTATAGCTTATTCAATCAATATTGCAAGGAAGATGAGATATCAAGGCATTTTGTGACATCCGGTAATTTTTCGATACCAAACTCTGTTAGTTCGTTTAGGTCTTGCGTACATATGTCGTGAACACACACAAGTTGTAGTTGAACGTTGGTGACTTAATAATAATTAAGAATGACTATTAGATAATAGCTTAATTAATAATGTTGATTATTAATTTGTGGTTATGTGATTTATGGATTTTAAATATTATTTGTGAATTTTACTTGATAATGTGACAACGTGTTAAATTTAATTCATATGTTTTATAGCTAGTTGAAAAATATATTATGATTATTATTATTGAATAATAATTCTTGTGTTTTGTAGTTAAAACCAATAAAAAGTGTTAAAAAGATGAAGTTTAATATGTAAACAAGGAGGGTTAAGTTATAATTACCATAAAACTAAATATTACCAAAAACTAAACCCTAGCCCCCACCCAACACTCCAAATTCGGCCGAAGGCTTCCCCTCCCCTCATTCTCACGAAATTTGATCAAGAACACTCAAACTCATTTGATTTTGCTTGGTTCAAATCACTACTACGTATTACCAAGTCCAATTCCTAGTCATTACATGATTAAAGGTTAGATTTTGATTGATTTTCATTGTTTATGATACTTGATGAACCCTAGTTCAAAAATTGGTAAAGAAAAGTTGAGATTGATGATTGTTTGATGATGATATGTTGTTAGTTATGTTACATAAATGTTAATCTATGTAGATTGTGTAAGAAATCCATGGTTTTGTCATCTAGTTCATACATTGCCAAAATTGGAAAGTTTTCTTCATAAGAATTCATGTTTTGATGAATTGTTGATTTTAAATAGGTGATTATGATTTCTATGAACTTGATTAGGTATAAAGTTGATGAATTTATGAATGAGTTGGGTGTTAGATGGATTTTGGGTGTTACTTTCTCGAAAGGGTAACTTTATTTATGTAGATCATTGGACATTATGAATTGGGCATATTCATGATGTCAGGATCATGTTAGAATGCTTGTTGATGATGTCTAATGTGAAAGATTGTGTTAATTGAGTTGTAAGGATGCTTGATGCATTAGTTCGGAAATTTGGGTTCTTATGGAATATACATGATGATGGGTTATGTTAGATGATTATGGAACTATGTTTGGAATTATGATAAATCATGGTGGTGTATGATTTATTAGGTAAAATTGTAATTTTGTACTTCTTAAGATCCATATGAGTTGTATGATAAACTATGGTAGTATGATGAGCTTTATAGAACTTGGGGTTGTGATGTGGCATATGTGAATAACTTGTATGATAACCCTATATGATGAATTGTTATATTTGATCAAACAAGAATTCAATTAACATGCCACCAACGGGTCAATTAGGTCAAATGAGTCTTATTTTCCGACACCTTAGGTCAAATTGTTTAATGAGCACTTAGGGTTGTTAAAATTTCTATGTACACGCACTTATGTACTTGCGTGTTCTAGGTAACCTTTGATGGGTTGTCTTTCCACTCATAGTTAGCTCTTGTTATCGCTCATTTGCGCATCAGGTGAGTTCATGCCCTAATTTTTATACACTCTCTTTTGGGGGATATAGCATACTTGTTTACAAACGCATTATTATTGGAAGTTATGTATAATGTAACATAGTGTGATATACGTTAAATCCCTGACACTTTTGGATCATTAATATTTGTACTAGCGAGAAATGTTGGGTAGTACTACTGGGTCTGACAAGCCCCACTCGTGCGACTCGAGGTCAAACGGGTGCAATATTTTCCTAAACACAAACATCATCACAACTTGGTATGTTGTGATGGGAGGCAAACAAACTGAACACATGTCAGCTTTGATCATGAAATTACAATGGTTATTACTTATGAATATAGACTAGCTATCTATTTCAATGCACTCCTTATGTTTTACAACTATTTCTCATTATGTTAAATGCAAACTTTTGAATTCACCAATGATTGTTTTGACTATTTTAATATGCTATTCTCAGGTCGAGGTTAAAAGCTGCCTTAGGAGCACTCACGGGTCGAGCATGCATTTAAAAATATGATCTGTTACATTTTGGATTTACTTTACATTCTGGTTTTGCAAGGACCTGTTCCCGGAATGCTTAAAGTTGGACATTCATCGCACATAATATTTAAAACACATTAAGATTCTCTAGAATGATAAAATCATCATAGCGGAATAATTTAACAAAAGCCACTTCATGCATTAATAATTACTTTTGCCAAGTAATACATTGTTGTTAAAGTTACAAAAAATATTTAGTTGCATTACAAGACAAAAATAACATGTATACGTAAGATGGATGCCAGTCTCTTATTTACCAAGTAGCTTCACCCTCGTGCCATCTGAGCAACAAGTTACCTGCCAACTAAAATGGCATAAAAGTCAGCGTTGCTGAATGAGTTCTAGTTTTTATAAATAAACTACTTTTGTAAGGCCCTATTCCCAGAGACCCCACAGTTGGACAATCATCTCATTATTACATAAAACAATACATATTTCATAAAATAAGCAACAGAATTACATTAACAAAAACCATTCATATCATTGATAATTACTGTTGTTAAGCAATACGACATTGTTTAAGTTACAAAAGCATCGTTCTACAAAACAACAATAATACTATGCGTGAATTGATGCCAGCCTTGCCCTGCTGAGTAGCCTTCCTGTGTGCCATCCTCAGCAAAATTACCTGCCAACTAAAAATGCATAAAAGTCAGTGTTGCTGAGTGAGTTCTAGTTTTATAATTATTAAAATACATTGTGTGTTTTATATACGAAATATACTTTTAAATAAAATACTTTAATTTCGTATGCGAGCACAAATTATACGTACATCCAAACAATATTCGTTGTTTATTTTGTTATTTCGTACTTTCATTACTATCTTTCATCGTCATACGTATGCTTTCGTTTCATACTTTTCATTATCTTTTACTTTCATACACATTTTTTCTTTTCATACTTTGTAACACCTGGAAATTTTGTTTAGAATAAAAGAAAAGAAATGAGAAAAAGAAAACAAAAGTATCTTGAAAAGAAAAGAAAGAGGCCAAAGTATAGGGGTTATAGTGCAAAAAGGTGCAAAGTTTAATATTTTAATATATTATGGGCATGGCCGCCCATATATGTCAACTCCATCTACTTTTTGGTCGGTTGAAAAAGAAGAAGAAGAAGAAAGCTGGGTTTTTGATTTCTAGAGAGAGAAAGCAGCAAATCTGGGCTTAGGTAAGTGAATTTTAATAATTGGTTCGGTTTTATGGATTTTCAACCATGAAACCTATTTCTACGTGTTCTTATTTGTTTTTATGTACTCGGGTATGTGTTTTTGGACATGTCTAGGTGTTAGAAAGTTTTGAAAAGTTCAAGTCAAAGGAGTTAAGCTTGGAAGCAGCTTAGGTGAGTTCTAGACCCCATATTTTTACATGTTTTAACGTTTTTTGGGGATGGAAATGTATTAAAATGATTTTATGATTTTTAAGCTTGTGCACCCGTATGTTTTATGTTGTATGATGATGTTTTATGGATGTTTATGTGTATGCTTAGAATGGTATTAAGAAGCTTAGAATAGGATGAAATGATGTTTAGGATTGAAAATAATTAAGAAGTATGTTAAACAGGTTGCTCATGCGCCTATATAAGGCTCATGCGCCTATATAAGGTCATGCGCCTGAAATTTTGCCTTAGAAAAGATTAAGTATGGCCCATGCGCCCAAACAGTACCCCATGCACCCAAATTATGCCTTAGAATAACTAAGTATAACCCATGCGACTGAACAGTAGTTCATGCGCCTAGCAAACTTGGTCAGACGCCAATGTGTTTGGGTTAGGTGCCCCAATAGTGTTCATGCACCTAATTTTTTTTCAGGTGCCTAAGTATAGGCTCATGCGCTTGAACAGTTCATGCGCCCAATGTTAGTGGAAAAATAGTTAAGTGTAGGGCCAAGCACCCGATTAGTGTTGATGCGCCCAAACAGGGCTCATGCGCCTGCATAGTTCCCATGCACCTAACACTTAGAAAATTTATCTGAAATTTTGGGAAGAACAGAATAATTTAGGGTTTTGACCCTAGTTTGACTTTAGGGCTATAATTGTCTATGTTATGCATGATTGCGATCTGTTCCTATGTTCCACATTATATTATATTATATTGTATGACTTTACGTGGTATGTTTATGATCTTTTACGCAAAGTATTATCATTAATAAAAGTGAAAGATTAATAATAAAGAAAAATGGAACATAAAGAATGAATGAAAGTCTTGTAAGCAAATGAAAGGAGGTGCACGACCATGTTGTCGTTACCTCAACCGTGTGCGGTTTAGCTAACCCGAAGGATGCACACAGGGTCAGTCACTAAGACTGACATGGACCCTTATAGCATACCCTCGGTGACTGAGTCAGCTTAGTGCACATTTTCCTGGTCTATTTATAGACCACAGGCCCAGCATCAGCTCCGTGCAAAATGTTCAGGGTATTGCATATTGGTCCATAAGAAAGTGAAGATAATGATAGAAGTATGAAATGAACGAATGTGTATACTAATGAATGAAAGAAAGTAGTACCTTGATGTATGTATGATGTGTGATCACGTACCAAAATAAAGGAGGTATTTTACAATGAGAGATATTTTCATATATCAATACAAGGTATTTTAATACTTTTAAAACTAGAACTCACTCAGCAACACTGACTTTTATACATTTTCAGTTGGCAGGTAAATATTGCTGAAGATGGCATAAGGGTGCACTACTTGGTGGGGCAAGACTGACACCATTATATTTTGATGATATTGTTGTTTTGTAATGCATTTAAACAATATTTTTGTAACTAATGAACAATGATGTATTATTTAACAACAGTAATTATTAATAAAATGAATGGCTTTTGTTAATGTAATTCCGCTATAATGTTTTATGGAATGTATACTATTATGTATGTTTAGTGCTATGATTGTCCAGCTGTAAGCATCCCAGAAACGGAGCCTTACAAGTTGGTATCAGAGCCAAAGTTTAAGATAATTGGGAAAATATTTTTGAAAACCTAAACTTAAACTGAAAATAGGACGAATGGAGGGATGTCAGCCCGAGTAGCTACGTGCCATCAAGTATTTATTTTCTTAAGGTTAACCAGTATATATGCGTGTGCTATTTGAATTATGTGTTCTTAGTAGGTTTAGATATTGATGTAGTCAGGATAGAAAATGTTGGGGTGTGAAGAGTAAAGTAAGTGGCTAATCACAACTGGCTATTGTACTTAGGGACTTACTATACTCAACATAAACTGAGCTATTCCTTGAATGACCATGTTAGTGTTTAAATATTATAGTGATTAGACAATTGCTTGAGGTAGATCATCTAAGGCCTCAAGGGGTGGAACACAGGGAGGGCATGGTGTTGAACCGCGTGTTACTAGGAATAAGCCCAAGACTGCAGAGAGGGCCCATGAAGAGCCCGAGGTGCATCATCAGGAGGGTAATGATGAGAGTGCGAACTTAAGGGCTTAGGTGAAAGAGGCGGTGGTAGAGGAAGTCCATCAAGTCATGCAGACGATTTTACCTTCTGTAGTGACTGAAGTAACGAACGCTGTAAGGGAGGATGAGAAGAAAGAGAAGAGGAGGACCACAGGAAGAGAGGAAAGGGAACGATTAGAGATCGAGACAGTTGTCTCGAATGAGGAGGAGGAGGAAGCGGTGCAGGAAACTGCACAAGGATGTAACCTTGGGGCATTTCAGAGATGCAAGCCATATATGTCACTCCATCTGCTTTTTGGTCGATTGAAAAGAAGAAGAAGAAGAAGAAAGCTGGGTTTTCAGTTTCTAGAGAGAGAAAGCAACAAATCTGGGCTTAGGTAAGCAAATTTTGAATAATTGGTTCGGTTTTTATGGAGTTTCAACCATGAAACCGATTTCTATGTGTTCTTATTTGTTTATATGTACTCGGGTATGTGTTTTTGAATATGTCTAGGTGTTAAAACTTCTGAAAAGTTCAGGTCAAAGGAGTTAAGCTTGGAAGCAGCTTAGGTGAGTTCTAGACCCTGTATTTTTACATGTTTTTACATTTTTTGGGCCTGAAAATGTATTGAAATGATTTTATAATTTTTAAGCTTGTGTACCATATGTTTTATGTTGTATGATGATGTTTTATGGATGTTTATGTGATGTTTATCCTTAGAATGGTATTAAGAAGCCTAGAATAGGATGAAATGATGTTTGGGAATGAAAATAATTGAGAAGTATGTTAAACAGGTTGCTCATGCGCCTGAAATTTTGCCTTAGAAAAGATTAAGTATGGCCCATACGCCCAAATTTTGCCTTAGAATAACTAAGTACAACCCATGTGCCTGAATAGTAGTTCATGCACCTAGAAAGCTTGGTCAGACTCATAAGTGTTGGGGTCAGGCGCCCCAGTAGTGCTAATGCACCCAATTTTTTATTGAGGCGCCTAAGTATAGGCTTATGCGCGTGAACAGTTCATGCGCCCAAATTTAGTGGAAAAATAGTTAAGTGTAGGGCCAAGCGCCTGAATAGTGTTGATGCGTCCAAACTGGACTCATGCGCCTGCATAGTTCCCATGCGCCTAACACTTAGAAAATTTTTCTGAAATTTTAGAAAGAACAGAATAATTAGGGTTTGACCCTAGTTTGATTTTAGGGCTATAATTGTCTATGTTATGTATGATTGTGATATGTTCCTATGGTCCATATTATATTATACTATATTATATTATATTATATTATATTATATTTATATTATATTATATTATATTATATTACACTACATTACACTACATTACACTACATTACACTACATTACACTACATTACACTACATTACACTACGCCACACTACGCCACACTACGCCACACTACGCCACACTACGCCACACTACGCCACACTACGCCACACTACGCCACACTACGCCACACTACGCCACACGACGCCACACGACGCCACACGACGCCACACGACGCCACACGACGCCACACGACGCCACACGACGCCACACGACGCCACACGACGCCACACGACGCCACACGACGCCACACGACGCCACACGACGCAACACGACGCCACACGACGCCACACGACGCCACACGACGCCACACGACGCCACACGACGCCACACGACGCCACACGACGCCACACGACGCCACACGACGCCACACGACGCCACACGACGCCACACGACGCCACACGACGCCACACGACGCCACACGACGCCACACGACGCCACACGACGCCACACGACGCCACACGACGCCACACGACGCCACACGACGCCACACGACGCCACACGACGCCACACGACGCCACACGACGCCACACGACGCGACATTATACTATACTATACTATACTATACTATACTATACTATACTATACTATACTATACTATACTATACTATACTATACTATACTATACTATACTATACTATATTATATTATATTATATTATATTATATTATATTATATTATATTATATTATATTATATTATATTATATAAAACAGTCCATAGGATGCTAATGTATAGTACGATTTGTCAGATTAATAGGAACTCAACTAAGACAATAGCTCATATGATTATATCAGGTTTTACAGGACAGCTTAAAGGCTGGTGGGATAATTATCTATCTGAAGAAGATAGGAGGAAAATCCTCAATAGTGTAAAAGAGGAGGATGGAGTTACAGAAAATAATTCTGTTTACTCACTGATAGTAAATATCATAGAACATTTTACAGGCAGATGGTCTGATAATTCAGAGAATATTAGATCTTTATTACAAAACCTTAAGTGTAGAACCCTTACATCTTTTAGATGGTAGCCTTCGTCAAGGATGTTAACATGTGATCAGTAAAGGTCAGCTCTAAAACGCCCCACGCCATCCCGGCTTTTTGGCTTAAAACGGGCCCTAAGAGTTCGACCGCCACATTAACGTCTTGAACAGGCTGCAACCTGTCCATAATCACCCCCCTGTACTTTTACTATCGTTGGCCTTCCAGACTTTTTTTTTTTTTTTTTTATTAGTATAAGTCATAGAATTCAGTTAAGCATGGTGATGTTTTAACACTTAGATGTTTAGCCTCTTAGAGAGACTATCATCAGAAGAATATATTTAAGAAGGAGAGAAATTACCAGAATTTTTGAAGCGTAGGCGTTTGCTCTTAAAACTCTTAAACTTTAACTTCATATATTATAAGAGAATTTTTACAAGAGAGTGGAGAGGGATTTCGATCTTAGTAGTGATCGAGGTGTGTCCAAACTAATTACAATTGCCTCTATTTATAGGAGGCTCAGATACTAGAATATGCTAATAATATGCGAATATTCGCATCCTATGCGTATTACGCGTCTAGAGTACAATTATTAAAGTTGCTTTATAAAAGCAAAAGTTACAATAATGCAACAACCAAACAAAACTTGTCTGGTGAGTAGAGAAATTTCGTCCTTTCTTTTGAATTATTGACGTCCTTTATTTTGTTGTGGACCTATTGTATTATTTCTTTTCTTTTGAGTTACCAGATATCTCTGGATCTTCTTCCACCATTATTCTTTGGTAAGCTTCTTCATTGAAGTCTTCTTCATATGGATCTTGAGAGTCTTGAAAAATAAATTGATTTTCTCCATTATTTGAAGATGCACCTGATGTAGTATCCGTCGAAGGAGATGCTCCTTTCTTGAAATGTCTCGCTATTTCCTTCTTCATTTCTGCGAGATATACTTTCATAATTTCTTCTTCACTAATATCATCAGTGCCTTTAATCATTTTAAGCTTTGTAACAATATGATTGAACGGACTAGGAGATTCCCTTTGTTGTCTCTTCTGCTGTTGCAGCTTGTATGACTGTATAATTTCCTGGATATAATCCAGAGTATCTTGGCAATTTAGTTTGCCATTTTCCTCTTGCATCATTTTCTTCCAGAATTTAGTCATAAATTTTCTTTTTAAACAAAAAATATTTTCTGGGGTATAACCCGTTTCCGGAACCCACTTCAATATCCATGGGATACTGAACTGAGTAAAATAATAAAATGAAGCCATTCCTTCAATAAGGGTATTATCATGTTGGGCTTCGATTAAGATTGGAGATAAATCTACCCATTGGGTATATAAGTCTTTAAATATTTTGCATTTTTAGTAAATATATTTACTGATGGACCGTATAACTGCCACCATTTAAAAATCCAGTTTGGAATATCCGAATCATAGACTTTTGAACAAATTTTTATAAACCAAGAATGTTTTTGACTAGGATTCTCATATAAAAGAACTCTGTCAAAAGCTTTGATATAATCCCAATAGTTATAACTAATAGGATTTTTAGATTCAGGAAATATGATTTCCCTTTTCTTAGAGGTGATGTCCCCCAAGTTTCAACAGATATGATCTGTTTAATTACGATTTTACTGAAACTGATGGCTTTATTAGCCCCAGTATAATGCGTTATTTCGCATGATTCTTTTTTGAGGATTTCCTCATAAAATGTTAGAGACTTATATGTCTCAGCAGGATATATCCTTTATCAAGATATCGATTGGTTATTAACCAAGGATTATCTTTCCATTTTTTATCTTTATTTTCTAAAAGAAGTATGACTTCTTTGTTTGGGTTATGAACCCATTCATCATCATCACTTTCATCGGTGGTGATTTGGGCATATGATGCCTTGCCTTGAGGATTATTTTCCTTTGAGGCTTTGAAGGCCATATAATCCTTCCATGTCTCTTCATCAACTATGTTTGATGATGACGAACTTGTTGATGCATTAAAAGCTATAAGCTTTTTGTTCCCAATTTGGGAAATAACTCTTTCACCTCTTCCCCTATGAGAGGAAGATCTTCCACGACCTCTGCCACGTTCCCAAGGAATCATGGCTGAAATTAAGCATAAGAAATTATTAATTTCTTTGCTTCTAATTCCTGGATTTTTCTTCTGACTTCATTAAGTCTTCCCTGCAAGATCTGTAAAACATGTTCTTTTGCCTTTCTAGACAAATTTATTACATTTCTAATTTCTTGCATTCTATTTACAAGCATTGTTTCTATTATAGAAAATCATTTCTTGTTTCAAGAATTTCTTGAATAGTGTTTCTTAGAGGTCCTTTATTATGACTCATTATGCACTAGAAATTATAGCCATTTTGGCTTCAAGTTCTTCTATAATCCTTTTAAAATATTCTTTTTCTGACTCAAGGATTTTGAATTCTCTAAATTTATCTTCATGTAACGCCCGGAAAATTTTCTGATCGAGTCAGATGATAGTGATGGGCTCGGATGAAAACCATTTAATGAATATAGAGTGGTTGCGGGTATTACACCGAGTTAACCCTCCGGGTCACGAGTTTAACGAGTTTGGGGTCCCGGGGACGCCTGACATATAAATAGATGGATCAGCTGAGCAACTCTCATTTTCACTCAAACGCCATTCTAGAGAGAGAAAGTGTAGAGAGAGAAAGTGCCGGATCGAAGCTCGGGTGGTCAAGAATCGAAGGATAGTGTTTGTGGACTCCAAAACTACAAGAATCAAGGTAAGAAACGCATCTAAATTACCACATTTGGTGAAAAACCCGAGTTTGGGGTTTTTGGGGTTTCTAGTGGCAAAAATCGCCCAAAACACACGTTTTAGGGTAATAAAACGTGTAAGAAGCTTAGATATAGCTTCCTGGATGATAATGCAAGGGTTTGGGTGGAAAGGATTGGATTTTTGGGCTAAAACGAGCTGATTCGTAAATTTCAGCTCGTTCTGCGAAATTAAGGTCTCGTCCAGCGAAACTATAAGTTCGTCCAGCGAAACTGGAGGAACCTACAGCGAAGTTACAGTTTCGCTTCAGCGAAACTATATATTCGCCTGAGCGAAACTATGGTTTCGCTGACGACTATGGCCATGTCCAAGTTGACCTTAGATATTGCGAAACTAGGGAATTCCAACGAAAGTTGGGCGCTTGAGGTAGCGAATCTGTCCAGCGAAACTGGCGGATTGCTGCCCAGCGAAATTAGCAGCGAAACTGCTAATTCGCCCGGCGAAATTATGGGCGAAACTACCTGCGAAATTAGTGGCGAAATTAGGCAGAAATTAACTCTTTTGAGTGTTAACTTATCTGCAGGCAGTGTAGTGTTACCCGCGTCTTAAAGGCTTGATTGAGAGGCGGCTTGTCAAGCACAGGTGAGTTCTAGGACCCCTCATTTACTTGTTTTAAATGGTTTTGGGGCTGGAACACATATAAACTTGTTTAATGATGTATGTATGTACGGCCCATTTGGGTATGATGTCTGTGTTATTCGTCTAAGGTACGATTGAGGACTAGATATGTTATATAAGGTCCTAGTATGAGTCCCTGATGTCTTGGAGGGACAGTTAGTGCTTTTGCACACAAGATGACGCTTAGTAAGTCCCGGATTTGGGAAGGATACGGGGGTAAGTGACTAGTAATGATTGGGGATGTAGACGATGAATGTACGAGGTAACGTATGATGAGTTATGACAATGTATGTATGATGATGAATGTATGTATGATGATGAATGTATGTACGATGTTATGTATAATGATGTATGTATGGTATGCGTGTGTTCCTATAATGATGATGAATGAATATCTTTCCATGACTTTACGTATTAACGAACGAACGAAGTATTATGTAACGTAAAGTGAAAGATAATGAAAGAGGAACACGATGATGAATGCATGTATTAATGAATGAATGAATGAACGAAAGATGATGAATACATGCATTAACGAACGAACGAATTATGTCTTGCAAGCATTGAATAACGCGATTGGTCCTTCTATGTGATTGACCATGGTCATGGTACCTCTACCGCTTACCTCTAGTACCGGGCATACGTTTTGTTGTTCATATGTTGACTTCGGCCCGGTAGCTAAGACTGTTCGAGGTGTAGCATATGGTATTGGTACAATTAACCTTTCAATGCGTGCAAGTAAGTATCCATATGTATGGAACCCCTACCGCTTACCTCTAGTACCGGGCATACGTTTTGTTGTTCATTTAATGACTTCGGCCCGGTAGCTAATAACGTTCGGGGTATAGCAGATGGTAGTGGTACAAAAGATATCCAATGTGCAAGTAAAGATGTAACGGGATCCTTGTCATTCGACCACAGTAATCATCGCTACGTGCCATGAAGTGGGTAAAGCCTGACAGGATTCATATGAGAACGAATGATAAGAATGTAATGAATGAATGAAAGAGATAATAAAGATATTATCTATACGTATGTACGATGTATGATCACGTGTAAAGAACGAACGGTTTTTAATATAAACAAAGTATGTTTATTATAAAACTAGAACTCACTCAGCAACGCTGACTTTTTATGTGTTTCCAGTTGGCAGGTAGCATTGCTGGGGATGGCACGAGGCGGCTACTCAGCTCTTTTGGGACGGCATTCTCCTTTTGATAATGCTGCAACGTCATGCGTTGTGGGTCCATGACGCACGCAACTCATCACGTTGCATGCCATTATGAGATTTCTTGAGTATTCCCCCGGAAGGGATTATTTAAGAAATCTTCTTTAGATTTTGATAAGTTCGCCACGCATTGGATGCGTGCGCGTAGCACATGCAACGAAATATGTTGCATGCGTGTGTCAAGAGTATTCCGTCAGAGTTCCGATGTACGGAATTACCTAAGGAATATTCTTTAGTTTAAAAATATAATTTTTATATGTTTGAACTTAATATCTCCTCTAGAGGTCGCTGTGTGATCCTAAGAGGAGAAACAAAGTAGAGAAAGCTTCATTTTGTAATCGAGTCAATGATGTAATGACTTTTATGAATGAATGAGAGTGTAAATTTTATTAATTCCGCTGCGTCATCTTATGATTGTATGATTTATGTGCGATGAACCACCAACAGTAGGGCGCCCGGCTAGCGGGGCCTTACAAGTTGGTATCAGAGCAAAAGTTTAAGTAAAATGGGTAAAATTTTCATAATAAACCTAAACTTAAACTGAGAATGGGACAGGGAGAATGAGAATGCCATCTGAGTAGCTGCGTGCCATCAGGTATTTTCTTAAAGTTAATTAAAGTATGTGCGTGTGAAATGTGGTTATGTGTGCTGTTAGATTTAGATACCGGTGTAGTCAGGAAGGGTAATGCTTGGGGTACGAAAAGTGGAGTAAGTGACTAATCACAACTGGTCACTGTAATTAGTAACTTACTGTACTTAACATAAACTGAGCTATTTCCTTGAATGACCGTGTTGGTATTTGAACCTTTCAGTGTGTGATAGAAGATGGTCGGTGGTAGATCATCTAAAGCCCCACTTGGTGGAGGCGGTGGCGGAAGTGGTGTGGAACCACGAGCCACAAGAGGAAGACCTAGACAAGAGCAGAAGGTTCCTGAAGAACCTAATACCACTCCCTCGAGGGGAATGGATGAGAGTGATGATTTTAGGGCCTCGGTGAAAGAGGCAGTTGTCGAGGAGGTGCACCAGGTTATGCAGATGATCTTACCGTCTGTAATGACAGAAGTGTTAAAGGCAGTACGTGAGAATGAGAGACGGGGGAGAAATCAGTCCTCCGGTGGACAACAACAGGCAGGGGCAGAAACGGTATTGTCCGATGATGAGGAGGAAGAACAGGTACGGGAGACAGCCCGGGCTGTGATTACGGGAAATTCATGAGGTGCAAGCCCCCAACTTTCGATGGGTCTGGTACTGCTACTGATGCTCACCAATGGGTGATGGAAATGGAAGCTGTCCTCGATATTAGTGATTGCCAGGAGGACAAGAAGGTGAAGTTTGCCACCCACTCTTTTACAGGGTCGGCTTTATGCTGGTGGAAAAATATAGTCCAAGCCGAGGGTAGCAGGGCTATAGGGAATATGAAGTGGGCTGAGTTGAAAAGGTTGGTGATCGAGGAATTCAGTCCTCGTCGGGAAATGGATAGAATAGAGAGAGAGTTCCTGCAGTTGGAGGCGGGGACGATGACCCACCAACAATATACCACCAAGTTTAACGAGTTGGCGCTGTTGGTGCCAGAGCAGGTGACGCCGGTGTCCCGAAAGATCAACCGGTATATTCAAGGGTTGCCAGCCGAAATTCGGTGGCATCTGATTTCCGCTCGACCGAGTACTTTCAGGTCGGCGGTGGACTTGGCGGGGAGGTTGTACGATGAGCGAGCGGCATTGGTGAAGACTGAGGGTGGAAAGAAGGCAGGTGGAGAGAAGGGCTGGCAGGGAAAGAGGTTTGGCCGAGGTGATACCTCGACAAGTAATAAGAAGGCGAGGGTAGATGACCGCCGAGTGGTCGTGTCTGGAGCTGGGGTGAGGAAGTGTGGTAAGTGTGGAAAGGAGCACTCAGGGGAGTGCAAGTGGGGATACAACATCTGCTTTAAGTGTGGGAGGACTGGACATATGGCCAAGGATTGCCGGATGGGCAAGTGTTTTAACTGTGGGGAAAGTGGTCATATGAGCCGAGACTGCAAGAAGCCGAAGGCTGAGGGCTCGGGAGAGAAGAAGACGGGAGGAGAAGCCCCGAGGGCAAAGGCTAGGGCGTTCACGATGACGCAGGAGGAGGCTAGAACGGACCCCGACGTTGTGTCCGGTACGTTCCTAATAAACCAAATTTTAGCCTCTGTATTATTTGATTCGGGTGCCAGTAGGAGCTTTATTTCTACTACCTTCTGTGCTAAACTGCCTGTTAGGAGTAAATGCCTTGATAAGTTCTTTGACGTAGAAACCGCTATTGGTGAATCCACTAGGGTTACGGATGTGATAGAGGACTGTACCATAGAATTAGAGGGTCATAGGTTTGCAGCCATGTTACATGTGATGCCTCTAGGAGGATTCGATGTAGTGTTAGGAATGGACTGGTTAGCAACCTACGAAGCGAATATCGTGTGCCGAAAGAAGATGATTAGACTGACGGCGACCGACGGAAGTCCGGTGACGATTTATGGCGATCGAGTTACGACAATTCCGAAGGTGATCTCAATGGCGGTGGCGGGAAAGTGTATGAGGCGCGGATGTAGCGCCTACTTATGTTATGTAAAGAATGTAGAGACGCCAACACCACAGCTATGCGATGTGCCAGTGGTGTGTGACTTTCCGGACGTGTTTCCCGAAGACTTATCGGGATTGCCACCTGACCGAGAGATCGAATTCCAGATCGACCTGATACCGGGTGCCCAACCTGTCGCAAAAGCACCGTATCGCTTGGCTCCGACGGAAATGAAAGAGTTGATGGAGCAGTTGCAGGAGCTGCTAAATAAGGGGTTTATCCGACCGAGTATCTCGCCTTGGGGTGCTCCGGTACTGTTCGTGAAAAAGAAGGATGGTAGTATGAGAATGTGCATTGACTACCGCGAGCTGAATAAGCTGACGGTGAAGAACAGATACCCCTTACCAAGGATCGAGGACTTGTTTGATCAACTTCAGGGTGCCAGTTGGTTTTCAAGGATAGATCTTCGATCGGGTTACCATCAACTAAAGGTGAAGGAACAAGATATCCCTAAAACAGCCTTTCGTACGCGCTATGGCCACTACGAGTTTCTGGTCATGTCTTTTGGGTTGACCAATGCGCCGGCTGCTTTTATGGATTTGATGAACCGAGTGTGCCGGCCAATGTTAGATAAATCAGTGATTGTGTTCATCGATGATATCCTGATTTATTCGAAAAGCGAGACAGAGCATGCCGACCACATTCGGGAAGTATTGGAAACATTAAGAAGGGAGAAATTGTATGCCAAGTTCTCCAAGTGCGCCTTTTGGCTACGCGAGGTGCAATTTCTGGGTCACGTAGTGAATGCAGAAGGAATAATGGTGGACCCAGCAAAGGTTGAGGCCGTGATGCAATGGAAGTCACCGAAGACGCCAACCGAGATTCGCAGCTTCTTGGGGCTGGCGGGCTACTATAGGAGATTTATTCAAGACTTCTCCAAGATAGCCTCACCTTTGACAAAATTGACTCGCAAGGACGTAAAGTTCGTGTGGGGCCGGGAACAGGAGAATGCGTTTGAGGAATTGAAGATGAGACTGACCTAAGCTCCTGTCTTGACATTGCCCGAAGGAAATGAAGACTTAGTGGTCTATTCGGATGCATCCTATTCTGGGCTAGGTTGCGTATTGATGCAACGCGGAAAGGTCATAGCCTATGCGTCTCGACAACTGAAGACCACGAAGTCAATTATCCCACACACGATCTAGAACTAGCTGCGGTGGTTTTCGCGTTGAAGATTTGGCGACACTATCTATACGGGACAAAGTGCACCATCTTCATGGACCACAAGAGCCTGAAGTACTTCTTCGAGCAGAAAGATCTAAACATGAGGCAGAGGCGGTGGTTGGAGCTGATAAAAGATTATGATTGTGAAATCCATTACCACCCGGGCAAGGCCAACGTGGTGGCTGATGCCCTTAGCCGGAAGGAAAGGCCCGAACCGATTCGGGTGAAGGCTTGCCAGCTGATTATGACCTCAGACGTGATGACGCAGGTTAAGGAGTTCCAAGACGAGGCTTTGAAGGAAGATCGTCTAAACTCCGAAAGGATGAGAGGTCTAGTTACAGAACTGGGTGAGAACACTCTAGGTGTTAAGACCCGATTTGGGCGAGTGTGGATTCCTCGGTACGGGGATCTACGTGGAAAGATTATGGATGAGGCTCATAAGACTCGATATTCCATTCACCCCGGTGCTACCAAGATGTACCAAGACATGAAGAAAGACTATTGGTGGCCAGGCATGAAGCGTGATGTGGTGGAATATGTGAGTAAGTGCCTGACTTGTTCACAGGTAAAGGCCGAGCACCAGAAACCGTACGGGAAGATCCAACCATTGGATATACCCGAGTGGAAGTGGGAGCACATCACCATGGACTTTATTACGAACTACCACGTACCCCAAAAGGGTATGATGCTATATGGGTGATAGTTGACCGATTGACGAAGAGTGCCCACTTTCTACCGATCCGCGAGACGTATTCATCTGAAAGATTGGCGGATCTATTCATCAAAGAGATTGTAGCTCGTCATGGCGTACCGGTGTCTATTGTGTCTGACCGTGACACCCGGTTTACCTCCAAGTTTTGGAAGAGATTCCATGATGCGATGGGAACGAGGCTACATATTAGCACGGCATATCATCCTCAGACAGACGGTCAGTCTGAGAGGACGATCCAAACACTCGAAGACATGCTTCGGGCGTGCGTGATCGATTTTGGAGGAAGTTGGGACGATCACCTGCCGTTAGCAGAATTCTCGTACAATAACAGTTACCATGCCAGTATTGGCATGCCACCCTACGAGATGTTATACGGTAGGAAATGTAGGACGCCCGTATGTTGGGGAGACATTGGACAGAAGGAACTGGGAGGCGTCGAGGTAGTGGAAGCAACGACTGAAAAGTTAGAAAAGATCAAAGCCTTCATGAAGGCGGCGAAAGACCGACAAAAGTCGTATGCTGACAAGAGGCGAAGACCGATAGAATTCAAGGTCGGTGATCGAGTCATGTTAAAGGTTTCGCCTTGGAAGGGAATCATTAGGTTCCGAAAGCGGGGAAAACTGAGCCCGCGGTATATAGGCCCTTTCCGAATTATCGCCCGTGTAGGAGAGGTGGCCTATAGGTTGGAGCTACCAGATGAGCTGAGTGGAATTCACCCGACCTTCCACGTATCTCATCTGAGGAAATGTTTAGCCGATGAAGATATGGTCGTTCCGCTGGAGGATATCGAAGTAGACGAACGGCTCAACTATGTGGAGCAACCAGTGGCGATCATTGATAGAAAAGAGAAACGGCTAAGAAACAAAGTGGTTCCTCTTGTGCGCGTACAGTGGAAGCACAGGAAGGGATCGGAGTCTACGTGGGAGACTGAAGAAGAGATGAGACAGCATTACCCACATTTGTTCGAAGAGTGACAGGTTTCGGGGACGAAACCTAAATAAGGGGGTGGACTTGTAACGCCCGGAAAATTTTCTGATCGAGTCAGATGATAGTGATGGGCTCGGATGAAAACCATTTAATGAATATAGAGTGGTTGCGGGTATTACACCGAGTTAACCCTCCGGGATCACGAGTTTAACGAGTTTGGGGTCCCGGGACGCCTGACATATAAATAGATGGATCAGCTGAGCAACTCTCATTTTCACTCAAACGCCATTCTAGAGAGAGAAAGTGTAGAGAGAGAAAGTGCCGGATCGAAGCTCGGGTGGTCAAGAATCGAAGGCTAGTGTTTGTGGACTCCAAAACTACAAGAATCAAGGTAAGAAACGCATCTAAATTACCACATTTGATGAAAAACCCGAGTTTGGGGTTTTTGGGGTTTCTAGTGGCAAAAATCGCCCAAAACACACGTTTTAGGGTAATAAAACGTGTAAGAAGCTTAGATATAGCTTCCTGGATGATAATGCAAGGGTTTGGGTGGAAAGGATTGGATTTTTGGGCTATAACGAGCTGATTCGTAAATTTCAGCTCGTTCTGCGAAATTAAGGTCTCGTCCAGCGAAACTGTAAGTTCGTCCAGCGAAACTGGAGGAACCTACAGCGAAGTTACAGTTTCGCTTCAGCGAAACTATATATTCGCCTGAGCGAAACTATGGTTTCGCTGACGACTATGCCCATGTCCAAGTTGACCTTAGATATTGCGAAACTAGGGAATTCCAACGAAAGTTGGGCGCTTGAGGTAGCGAATCTGTCCAGCGAAACTGGCGGATTGCTGCCCAGCGAAATTAGCAGCGAAACTGTTAATTCGCCCGGCGAAATTACGGGCGAAACTACCTGCGAATTAGTGGCGAAATTAGGCAGAAATTAACTCTTTTGAGTGTTAACTTATCTGCAGGCAGTGTAGTGTTACCCGCGTCTTAAAGGCTTGATTGAGAGGCGGCTTGTCAAGCACAGGTGAGTTCTAGGACCCCTCATTTACTTGTTTTAAATGGTTTTGGGGCTGGAACACATATAAACTTGTTTAATGATGTATGTATGTACGACCCATTTGGGTATGATGTCTGTGTTATTCGTCTAAGGTACGATTGAGGACTAGATATGTTATATAAGGTCCTAGTATGAGTCCCTGATGTCTTGGAGGGACAGTTAGTGCTTTTGCACACAAGATGACGCTTAGTAAGTCCCGGATTTGGGAAGGATACGGGGGTAAGTGACTAGTAATGATTGGGGATGTAGACGATGAATGTACGAGGTAACGTATGATGAGTTATGACAATGTATGTATGATGATGAATGTATGTATGATGATGAATGTATGTACGATGTTATGTATAATGATGTATGTATGGTATGCGTGTGTTCCTATAATGATGATGAATGAATATCTTTCCATGACTTTACGTATTAACGAACGAATGAAGTATTATGTAACGTAAAGTGAAAGATAATGAAAGAGGAACACGATGATGAATGCATGTATTAATGAATGAATGAATGAACGAAAGATGATGAATACATGCATTAACGAACGAACGAATTATGTCTTGCAAGCATTGAATAACGCGATTGGTCCTTCTATGTGATTGACCATGGTCATGGTACCTCTACCGCTTACCTCTAGTACCGGGCATACGTTTTGTTGTTCATATGTTGACTTCGGCCCGGTAGCTAAGACTGTTCGAGGTGTAGCATATGGTATTGGTACAATTAACCTTTCAATGCGTGCAAGTAAGTATCCATATGTATGGAACCCCTACCGCTTACCTCTAGTACCGGGCATACGTTTTGCTGTTCATTTAATGACTTCGGCCCGGTAGCTAATAACGTTCGGGGTATAGCAGATGGTAGTGGTACAAAAGATATCCAATGTGCAAGTAAAGATGTAACGGGATCCTTGTCATTCGACCACAGTAATCATCGCTACGTGCCATGAAGTGGGTAAAGCCTGACAGGATTCATATGAGAACGAATGATAAGAATGTAATGAATGAATGAAAGAGATAATAAAGATATTATCTATACGTATGTACGATGTATGATCACGTGTAAAGAACGAACGGTTTTTAATATAAACAAAGTATGTTTATTATAAAACTAGAACTCACTCAGCAACGCTGACTTTTTATGTGTTTCCAGTTGGCAGGTAGCATTGCTGGGGATGGCACGAGGCGGCTACTCAGCTCTTTTGGGACGGCATTCTCCTTTTGATAATGCTGCAACGTCATGCGTTGTGGGTCCATGACGCACGCAACTCATCACGTTGCATGCCATTATGAGATTTCTTGAGTATTCCCCCGGAAGGGATTATTTAAGAAATCTTCTTTAGATTTTGATAAGTTCGCCACGCATTGGATGCGTGCGCGTAGCACATGCAACGAAATATGTTGCATGCGTGTGTCAAGAGTATTCCGTCAGAGTTCCGATGTACGGAATTACCTAAGGAATATTCTTTAGTTTAAAAATATAATTTTTATATGTTTGAACTTAATATCTCCTCTAGAGGTCGCTGTGTGATCCTAAGAGGAGAAACAAAGTAGAGAAAGCTTCATTTTGTAATCGAGTCAATGATGTAATGACTTTTATGAATGAATGAGAGTGTAAATTTTATTAATTCCGCTGCGTCATCTTATGATTGTATGATTTATGTGCGATGAACCACCAACAGTAGGGCGCCCGGCGAGCGGGGCCTTACACTTCAATTGGTAATAGGCTTAGAGAGCTATTTTTCCTTTCTTCAATATAATTTTCTTTTTTAACTTGAAGTTGGATTTCCCTAATTTGCTTATTAAGGATATTAATATATCTTAAATATGCCAATTTGGAATATGTTATTCCAATTGGTCCTTTAAAATTTTTTGGTTCTCGAGGGGGTCTTCTCATTTTAAATATTCCCTGGTAAGAAAATCAGGTAAACTGTTATCAGTTCCCTTCTTATAATTATTTCAAAATCAAATGGCGCCAAATGTGACTGCCACCTTGCAAACATTTGTTTAGAAACATCATGTTTAAATCTTTAGTAAACATATACTTTGCCGCTTGACAATCTGTTCGTATGACAAACTTTTTGTTATATAAATCATCTTGAAATTTTAAAACACATTTTACTATTGCTAAAATTTCTTTTGCAATAGTAGCATAATTCTTTTGGCTAGTATTCCACTTGCCTGAATGGAATCTAACAAGATATTCTTGTTTACTTTCTGGAGATTTCTGTTTCAAAATTCCTCCATAGCCTATCTCAGAGGCATCAGTCTCAACAATTTTATCCATCATGGGATTTGCTATCATTAAGCAGGAAGGTTTTTAACCTTTTGCTTTATTTTTTGAACTGCTCTAGTATGATCTAGAGACCATGGTTTAGCATTGTTTTTTTAATCTTTCATATAAAATTGCAGTGTCTTCTGCTAAATTTTTATAATATGGAAGAATATATTTAGGCTTCCAAGAAATCTTTGAAGTTGAGTTTTATCCTGTATTTCATCAGGGAATTTTGATGCAAACTCAATACTTCTATTAATCGGAATTATATTTCCTTGGTTGATATTATGACCCAAAAATCTTATATTTGTTTGGAAAAGCATCATTTTAGTCCTAGATATAACTAAACCATTTTTTAAAATTATTTCTTTGAATATATTCAAATGTTTAAAATGGGTTTCAATATCCTTAGAAAATACTAAGATATCATCAATATAAACAATGATAAATCTACTATATGGAATAAAAATATCATTCATTATATTTTGAAATTCTGAAGGTGCATTCTTCAGACCAAATGGCATTAAATTCCATTCGTAATGTCCTATGGGTACTGTAAAAGCAGTTTTGTACCTATCCTTTTCTTCTATTTGAATTTGCCAGTATCCTGACTTTAAATCAAACTTTGAAAATATATTTGCATCATGCAATTTATCTAGTAAATCTTTTTTATTAGGTATAGGGTACCTAATCCATTTTAAGACTTTATTAAGAGGTTTATAATTTATTACCAATCTAGGTACACCTCTTTCTTGTTCTGCATGTTTATTAACATAAAATGCGGTGCATGACCATGGAGACTTAGAGATTCTAATTAAATTTCTATCCAAGAGAGATTTTATTTCTTTCTTACATAATTCCATATATTCAGAATTCATTTGGCATGGCCTTGCTTTAGTCGGTATTTGACTTTCTTTAAAATCATCTTCGTATGGGAGAGAAACAATATGTTTCTTCCTTTCCCAGAATGCATTAGGATGATCATTACATATTTGTAAGGAAAATTGATGTTCAATTAATTTAATCTTTTCCTGTAACCTATTTTTACTTAATGTTTCTTGAATATTTAAAGAAAATATTTCTTTTTGTAGAAATTCAATCTGATTTATTTTTGCTTTCAATAATTCTTCTTTTACATTATTTAATGTCCTTGTTAAAGGATTACTTATAAACGAAAAGTTTATTTCTCTTTCTTGGTATGTACCAGTTATTCCAGCACGATCTATTCTTTTTATAGGGAAAATTTTATCAAGAAATGGGCTACCGAGTATTGCTTGGTTTGCCAGATTTTTTACTAGGACAAAATTAGTATCTATACATATATTTTCCTGACATATGAATGCCTTGGGTATTTTATAATTTACCTCGAGTTTTCCTTTACCCGCATGACTCAGACTATGAGAAGTTTTATGGTAATATTTTACAGGTACTAATCCTTCCTGTATACAATTCAAATCTGCACCACTGTCTATTAGCGCAGTTACTTCTATAAAGAAGTCTTGTCCTATAAGGAGTTTTATTTTCGTATGCCACTTTTGTGAAGTTATAATTTCCATAATATTTTTTAAATAATGAGATTCTGATTCTTCTGGTTGAGGAATTATTTTTCCTATTTCTAGACCTATGATCCTTTTTTCTAATTCTTTATTGTTTTGTTGTAACAATTTTATTTCTATTTTCAGATTATTAATTTCTTGTTTTAATTCCTGAATATCAAAAGGTTTCTTATTCTTTTTGTTTAATTGATTTTTTAATTCTGCCAAAGAGAAGGGTTTTAGTTCTGCCGAAGTAGAAGCTTCTTCCTCTTCTTGGCTCTTAAAATATGACGAGATTATTTTCTCTTTTATTTGTGGATTATCTATGAGTTTTAATAATTCCAGAATTTCATTAGTTATTACATTTATTTCCATATCTTGGAATTGTGAAATAATTTGATAGATATCATCTTCTTTTATCTCTGGATTACAACATTCCTTGTTGCAATTATTATTACAGTCATTTTCTTCCTCAGATAAAGAATAAAGACTTTCATTTTCTAAATTGTCTATTTCTTTTTCTTCAGAAGAAGATTGCTCAGAATATGATTCTGAATCTGACTCTAATAATATCTTAGAGATTTGATTTTTCAAATCTTCATCTTCTAGCTTATTAAGCTTTTTCCTAACCCAACAAGTTTTTGCTTTGTGACCTATTTTGCCACATTTTCTACAAATTAACTTAGGCTTATATGAAGCTTTATATTTTTCAATTCTTTTAGATTTTCTATCTTCCCTTTTCTTTTTTCTTTTCCTATGTTTATAAGGGTTAGACTTCTTTAATTTTAATGACTTAGAAGTACTAGGTTTTACTTCTAATCCAAATTGTTCGCAAAATTGACCTAATTGCCTCTTTTCATTTAAAGAGTGTTTCTTAATTTGATGGTTTAATCTTATTTCATTGCATAGATTTAAACCTTCTTGCATGCATATACCTATTAATTTCCCATAAGTATATTCATCATAATCTATATTATTTCCTCCTTTTCTAAGGTTATTCCTTATTCTTTCTGCAAATAGATGAGGAAGTCCATCTATGAACTTAGATTTCCAATGAGAGCTATTACTCTCTGGGAGTTCCATTACTCTTGTTAAGAACGTATCCTTATACCATCTAAAAGATGTAAGGGTTCTACACTTAAGGTTTTGTAATAAAGATCTAATATTCTCTGAATTATCAGACCATCTGCCTGTAAAATGTTCTATGATATTTACTATCAGTGAGTAAACAGAATTATTTTCTGTAACTCCATCCTCCTCTTTTACACTATTGAGGATTTTCCTCCTATCTTCTTCAGATAGATAATTATCCCACCAGCCTTTAAGCTGTCCTGTAAAACCTGATATAATCATATGAGCTATTGTCTTAGTTGAGTTCCTATTACTCTGACAAATCGTACTATACATTAGCATCCTATGGACTGTTTTATATATTTGAGATTCAGTTTGACCATCTATGTTCCATTCATAGATATTTTTACCACTATATGAGTTATTAACTACATATTGTTCTTCTTCTATAAGAATATCCTGTGGTGTTGGCCTAGGATAATAATACATTCTTTGAGTTGGCTTATCAGCAAACTTTGATGTCATTTTTGCTATTTCATCATTTATTCTTTGTTTATAATTTTCTTCATTAATACTTTCTTCAAATTCAGTTAAAGTATTAATCTTAAGATTCTTTAATATATTTATTGAATCATTTAGGGTTTGAAGAATATTTTCTTCCGATTTTGTTTTAAAATCTGTTATTTTTGGTGGTAATTGTATGCTTGGACTAGCACTATATTCTTTTTTATTATTAACAATACTTTGTTTTTCTTTGAAATGTGATAATATATTATCCATTTTTTTAGCAATATCCTGCAATTGTTCTCCTATTATTATAAGATATAAATTTGTATAGTTTTGTGATTTTATTAGGTTATTTATATGAGAAATTGTTACTGCTAAGGTATCACCTTCCAGTAATTTTTGAAAAGCTTGATAACATCTTTCCTCTCCTTGTTTTTCTATTTTGAAACCAGTTGTTGGAGGGAAAACTTGAGTACTTATCGTACTATTTACATTGTATTGTCTTTCTATTATTGAAATTATACTTTGAGTATATTTTTCAATAAACCAAGGGACAAAAGGTATGACCTTATTTTTTCTGCTAGATCAGTATAAAATTTTTCACTAAAGAACTCTTTTTCTTTGTTATTAAAATTAGAGAAAAACCATTTTCTAAATAATTCCCATTTAGGGGAAAAAAATTCTTTTGAAATTGCATCTCTTAATAGAGATCCCGGAGTAAAATCTAATCTTTCTTCCATTAATTATGCAAAATTAAATTCTGATTCGGTTATTTCCGGATCAACTTGCTTAATTCCTCTGACTATATTATCATAGTTTATTCTTAATTCATCTATTTTCTTTCAGGAAATTCTTCTCTAATCTTAGAAGTAGACGCCCTAGAAGGACTCCTAACAGTGTAATCTACTGGTGAAATATAATAGTGTGATAACACAGATTTAGATAGAGATGGCTCACTATTTGTTTTTATATTTTCAAATTGTATTTGTACTGAACCTTCTATTGTTTGTGAAATATTTATTGGATTATGATCTGTATATTGTTGTGACGGGGTAGCTTTATCTATTACCCAATTTTGTGGAAAGTTTATTTCTTCCCATTTTATTCTTCTTCTGGTAGTTATATTTGATTTACCAAATTAGTTTCTATCATTATTGTCTCATTTAATGGTTTATCTACCATTTTACATTGTGGATTTAACGTGAATAAAGGTTGATAATAAATTCTATAACAGATACATATTACCTCTAATCCTGGAGCATAATTGTATCCATGAGTCTTGGCATTTATGAACATATTAAAATCAGAAGATACTGTTAAAAACAGTATGGAAGAGGAGTATGATATCCCTCATAATTTAGAATTATTGAACAAATGGACAATTCCAAAATTGATTACAAGCTAATTTATAAATTAGGCACTTTTGAGAAATTAGGATTAAAACAAGTTGTGAAAACAACTGAAGAAACATTTTCTTTAAATAAGGATGAAATGATAATAAGATTATTATCAAACAAAGATTTAAATAAATATAAAAGGATTATAAATTATTCATATAGGTCTTGTGCAAATAGCATTTAAGCCTTTAACATTAGAAGGATTACCAGAAAGTTTTATAGCAGCCCTTAGAGATGCTAGAAACTTAGATTGGAAACAATCCCTTATGTGAATTGTTCAGTCAAGCCTGGCCTTGTGGAAAGTTTATTTCTTCCATTTTATTCTTCTTCTGGTAGTTATATTTGATTTACCAAAATTAGTTATATTATATTATATTATATTATATTATATTATATTATATTATATTATATTATATTATATTATATTGTGTGACTTTACGTGGTATGTTTATGATCGTATTCGTAAAGTATTATCATTAATAAAAGTGAAAGATTAATGATAAAGAAAAGTGAAACATAAAAGAATGAATGAAAGTCTTGCAAGCAAATAAAAGGAGGTGCACGACCATGTTATCGTTGGCTCAACGGTGTGCGGTTTAGCTAACACGAAGAATGCACACAGGGCCAGTCATTGAGACTGACAGGGACCCTAGTAGCATACCCTAGGTGACTGGGTCAGCTTAGTGCACAATGCTCGTAGTCTATATATAGACCACAGGTCCAGCATCAGCTTCATGCATAATTTTCGGGGTATTGCACATTGGTCCGTAAGAAGTCAAGATAATGATAAAAGTACGAAATGAGTGAAAGCGTACAGTAATGAATCAAAGAAAGTATTATCTTGATGTATGTGTAATGTGTGATCACATACCAAATAAAGGAGGTATTTTACAACAAGAGATATTTTCATATATCTATACAAGGTATTTTAATACTTTTAAAACTAGAACTCACTCAGCAACGCTGACTTTTATAAATTTTCAGTTGGCAGGCAAATATTGCTGAGGATGGCACAAGGGTGAAGCTACTCGCGGGGCAAGACTGACCCCATTCATGTTTTGATGATATTGTTGTTTTGTAATGCACTTTAACATTTTTTTGTAACTAATGAACAACGATATATTGCTTAACAACAGTAATTATTAATAAAATGAATGGATTTTGTTAATGTAATTCCGCTGCAATGTCTTATGAAATGTATACTATTATGTATGTTTAGTGCTATGATTGTCCAATTGTAAGCGTCCCGGGAACGGGGCCTTACATACTTTTCATCATCTTTACATTCAGACACATACTTTCTTTTCGTACTTTTCATCATTTTTACTTTCATACACATACTTTCTTTTCGTACTTTTCATCATCTTTTACTTTCATACGGATCGATGTGCAATGCCCCGAACATTGTGCACGAAGCTGATGCTGGGCCCGAGGTCCAAAATAGACCCCGAACATTGTGCATGAAGCTGACCCGGTCACCTAGGCATGTCATCTTTCTCTTTCATCCGGACCAATATGCAATACCCCGAACATTATGCATGAAGCTGATGTTGGGCCTGAGGTCAACAAATAGACCCAAAACATTATGCACGAAGCTGACCCAGTCACCTAGGGCATGCCACAAAGGTCCCATCAATCTCAATGATTGGCCCTATGTCATCCTTCGGGTTATTTAAACCGCACACAGTTGAGCTAACGACAACATGGTCGTGCACCTCCTTTCTATTTGCTTGCAAGCCATTCTTTCGTTCATTACGTTCCACTTTTTATCTTTGTTATCTTTCACTTTGTTACGTTATGTTTTACGTTCATTCATACATACGTCATATTACGTAAAGTCATAACATAATATGTAACGTATTTAATATAATGTATACATTTTGAAAACCGCTAAAAGATAACACATCATACACTTATGTATATCATAACATACATCACATCATCATACATACTTTAACCATAGACCATCACATCAAACCAGTGTCTATCTCAATCACATGTCTCTTAAAACCCCTTAGAACACTCTAAGTTCAAAATAGGAGCATGGGACATTTTATGCGCGTGAGCCTAAATTTTTCTAAGTAAAAACAGTCTAGGTGCTTTGGCACTATGCAGGCGCATGAGGACTGCTTAGGTATTTTTCCACTATGCAGGCGCATGAGCCTTACTTAGGTGTTTCAACACTCAGGCGCATAAGCCACTTCGGGCGCATGGGCACTATTTGGGCTCGTGCGGTACACTTAGGCGTCTGAGCCTTATACTTAGGCGCATGAACTACTGTTCAGGCGCTTGAGCTTACACCTAGTATTTCTAAGGCAATATTTAGGCATATGAGGTACTGTTTAGGCACATGAGCTATTACTTAGCATGTTTTAAAAAATTTTCTAGGTGCATGGGAACTATTTAGGCGCATGGAGCCCACTTATGTTTTTCTAAGGCAAATTCTCAAGCGCATGGGCCCTGTTTGGGCGCATGACCTGCTATTATGCATGTTTCTAAGTTATTTTCAGTCTCAATCATCATCCTAACATTTCATACCTTATATTTACCCTTCTAAACATCAACACAACATAAACAACCATAAAACAGTAACATACATACACATATACATACGGGTAACATGCATAATACTTATAAGAACATTTTACATGCATTTTCAACCCCAAAGAGTATAAAAACATTCTATACCGGGGTTTAGAAACTCACCTTTACTGCTTCCATACACCACTTCTTCAAATTTTGAGAAATCTTGATGTTTCTAACACCTACACACCAAGAATACATGAACCCGAACACATAACACATAAGAACATGTAAACTCGGTTTCATGGTCAAACACCCAACAAAACCGAACCAAATATGCAAGAAAACTTACGTAGGCCAAGAACAGCTTCTTTCTCTCTCTAAAACCGAAGAAACTCTACTCTTCTTCTTCTTCTTCTTTTCTTTTGGTCGGCAAAATAGAAGTTGGTACATATATGGCTGCCATACTCAAAGTATTATTAAAATATTTGAGTTTCGTCCTTTTGCACTTTAGCCTCTCCACTTATGCTTCTTTTCCTTTCTTTCAATATACTTTCCCCTTTCTTTTCTTATTATTTTTTCTTTCTTTTATTTTGTCAAAATTTTCGGGTGTTACAACTTTCCATTTACTTAAAACATTTTCTTTACTTTCGTAAATGGTCATTCATTGTACATACATCAGAGTATTAACTCATTATCTTCCATTATCGCACGTATTTGTTCATTTTGCACTTTTTCATTATCTTTCACTTCTATCCAGATCCTATCATAAGCTATACCCCACCGTTTGGTACAAAGCCACCTCAGCCTTGGGTTAAGCGACAAGGATCCCATTTCGCACGTATGGATCAATCACCAAGACTGACACCCCCTGTGTATGAACCCTTATGGGTTAGCCAAGATCGCATGCTACATAACACACCGTTGAGCTAACAACTCTCACTGAGTTGTGAACATCCTTAAATTTTGCTTACAAGACTTTCATTCGTTCGTTATGTTCCACTTTTCATTATCTTTAATCTTTCGCTTCATTTACGATAATATTTTACGTATACTAGCATTAACACATCACGTAAAGTCACGTAATAATACATAATATGGGACATAATTATCTTACCACAAACATGCATAATACCAACAAATCATAATCACTAAACGTTCCAGGTCTTAACCTTTAAATTTCTATTTCCCTAAAATTTCAGAAAATTTTCTAAGGCATTAGGCGCATAAGCACTATGCAGGCGCATGGCTACTATGTAGGCGCATGGGCACTATGCAGGCGCATGGGTTCTTGGGCGCATGGGAATACTTAGGCGTATTAGGAAACTTGGGCTCATGATCTCTATGCGGGCGCATGAACACTATACGGGTGCACAAAGGTAGCTGGTGCGTTGGTTAAACCAAAGGACAAGTGTCCATAACGCGAATGAAAATCTGTCTTAGGAATATCCTACTGTTTCACTTTCAGTTGATGATAGCCAGATCGAAGATCTATCCTTGAAAACAACTGGCACCTTGGAACTAATCAAACAAGTCATCAATCCTTGGTAATGGATACCGATTCTTCACCGTCAGCTTGTTGAGCTCACGATAGTCATACACATTGTCATACTACCATCCTCTTCTTTACAAATAAGACTAGAGCACCCTATGGAGAGATACCCAGTCGAAAGAACCCCTTATCTAATAGCTCTTGCAACTGAGCCATCAATTCCTTCATCTCAGTTGGAGCTAGACGATACGGTGCCTTAACAACAGGTTGAGAATCAGGTATAAGAGCAATCTGGAAATCGATCTCGCGATCAGGTGGCACACCAGATAGGTCCTTTGAAAACACATCCGGGAAGTTACACACCATTGGTATGTCGGAAAATTGTGGTACTGACACATCCACGTCTTTCACTTAAGCAAGTAGGCATTACATCCACATTTCATGCACTTCTCTGCCACCACCATCGAAATCACATTCAAAACGGTAGTAACTCGGTCACCGTAGATCGTCACCGAACTCCTGTCAGGCGCGGTTAATCGAATCATCTTCTTGCGACACACAATATTCGTCTCGTAGGCTGCTAGCTAATCCATCCCTAAGACTACATCAAATCCGCCTAAGGTCATCACAAACAGTCTAGCAGGAAACTTATGACTTTCTAATTCTATCACATAATCCTTTAAATCATCGCATATCATAGTGGATTTACCAATAGCAGTTTTAACGACAAATGGCTCATCAATACTTCTATTTCTAACGAACACTGAGAACATAAAGCTGTAGAAATAAAACTTCTACTAGCACCAGAATCAAATAACACAGAGGCACAAGTTTGGTTTAGTAGAAACGTACCTGACACGACATCAGGGTCCACCCTAGCATCCTCCGTGGTCATAGTGAATGCTCTGGCGCTCACTCTCTGCCTTTCATTCCTGGTCCTCTTCTTTGCCCTAGAACTTTTAGCCCTCAGCTTCTTGCAATCCATACTCTGATGGCCTTCTTCACCGCAGTTATAACACCTTACAACCCCACACTCTCTTGCCATATTACCGGGTCTCCCATATTTGAAGTAGACATTCATCCCAACTTACACTCTTTCGTATGCTCCTTTCCGTATTTACCACACCTATTTGTCCCCGCACCTGATGTAACCACCCTTTGATCATCCACCCTTGCCCTCTTATTATTTGGAGTGAAACCACCATGGCCAACCGCTTCCCATTCCAATTCTTGTCACCACCTCCCTTCTTACTCGCCTCTACCACTACCACCTCTCTCTCTCATCATACAACCTCCCTGCTAGATCAACCACCGACCTAAATTTACTCGGCTGGGAGGTGATCATGTGCCTGCGGATATCTGCCAGCAAACCCTGTATATACCTCTTGATCTTTCATGACACGGGTGTCACCTGGTCTGGCACCAGCCTTGCCATCTTGTTGAACATGGTCGTATACTGCTGGTGTGTCATGGTTTCCGCCTCCGGCTGTAGGAACTCCCTCTCAATCTTATCTAACTCCCTATGAGGACAAAATTCTTCAATCACCAGCTTCTTTAGTTCCAGCCATCTCATCCTGCCATTGGCCCTACTACCCTCAGCCTGGACAATGTTGTCCTACCAACATAAGGCCGAATCCACAAATAAGTGGGTAGCGAACTTCACCTGCTGATCGTCTCAGCAATCGCTAATATCAATACCGCCTCCATCTCCCTCACCCATCGGTGAACAGCACCAGCATTGCCATTCCCATAACATTAGGGGCTTGCACCTTTCAAAATGTCCCATAGTTATAGCCCCATGCAATTTCTTGCACAGCCTTCTCCTCGTCATCATCAATGAAGGCAACTGTCTTAGCCTCTGGTTGCTCTCTTTCTCCTCTCTCAGTGGTCTTCCTCTTTTCCTTCTTTCATCCTCCCTCATAGCTCTAATCATTTTAGAATCATCTGGATGACGTGATGAACCTCCTCAACTACTTCCTCTTTCACTGAAGCCCTCAGGTTCGCACTCTCATCACCACCTTCCTGGTTATGCACATCGGGCACTTCAGGTGCCGTTTCGGCAGCCCTAGCCCTGTTTCTCATGACACGCAGTCCAGTACCATGTCCACCATGTACTCTACCTGGTGAGGCCTTAGATGATCTACCACCGCCATCTCTAATCACTATAAGATTTAAACACCAATACGATCAGTTAAGGTAATAGCTCAGATGATGTCAAGTATAGTAAGTCCCTAATTACAGTGGCCAGCTGTGATTAGCCACTTACTTTACTCTTCATTCCCCAAGCATTTCCTATCCTGACTACATCAAGTATTCAAATCTACTAAGGGCATATAAGTCAATAACACACGCACATAATACCATTTGGATTTAAGAAAATTACCTAATGGCACGTAACTACTTGGGCGGGTATCTCTTCCCTTTTGTTGTCCTATACTCAGTTTAAGTTGTAGGTTTTGAAAATAAGTTGCCCAATTCTCTTAAACTTTGGCTCCATACCAACTTGTAAGGCCCCATTCTCAGAATGTTTACAGTTGGACATTCATCACATATAATATTTAAAACACATTAAGATTCTCTAGAATGATAAAATCATCACAATGGAATAATTTAACATAAACCACTTCATGCATTAATAATTACTTTTGCCAAGTAATACATCATCGTTAAGTCATAAAATTATATTTAGTTGCATTACAAGACAAAATAACATGTATGCATAAGATGGATGCCAGTCTCTTATATACCAAGTAGCTTCACCCTCATGCCATCCCCAGCAACAAGTTACCCGCCAACTGAAAATGCATTAAAGTAAGCGTTGCTGAGTGAGTTCTAGTTTTTATAAATAAAATACTTTCCATTTAATTAAACATATTCTTTACTTTCGTAATGGTCATTCATCATACATACATCAGAGTATTAATTCATTATCTTCCATTATCGCACATATTCGATCATTTCACACTTTTTCATTATCTTTCACTTCTATCCAGGTCCTGTCATAAGCTATACCCCATCGTTTGGTACAAAGCCAACCCAGCCTTGGGTTAAGCGACAAGGATCCCGTTTCACACGTATGGATCAGTCACCAAGACCGACACCCCTTGTGTGTGAACCCTTATGGGTTAGCCAAGATCGCTCGCTACATAACACAGTTGAGCTAACAACTCTCATTGAGTTGTGAACCTCCTTATATTTTGCTTACAATACTTTCATTCATTTGTTATGTTCCACTTTCATTATCTTTAATCTTTCACTTCATTTACGACAATACTTTACGTATAATAGCATTAACACATCACGTAAAGTCACGTAATAATACATAATATGGGACATAATTATCTTACCACAAACATGCATAATACCAACAAAACATAATCACTAAACATTCCAAGTCTTAACCTTTACATTTCTATTTCCCCAAAATTTCAGAAAATTTTCTAAGGCATTAGGCGCATGAGAACTATGCAGGCACATGGGCATATGCATGCGCATGGGTTCTGGGCATATGCATGCGCATGGGTTATGGGCATATGCATGCGCATGGGTTCTGGGCATATGCATGCACATGGGTTCTGGGCGCATGGGAATACTTAGGCGTATGAGGAAACTTGGGCGTATGGGAACTATTCTGGTGCAAGAACACTATGTGGTTGCATGAACACTATGTGGGTGCATGGGCAATTAGGCGTATGAGCATACTTAGGCGCATGAGCTAAATGTTGGGCGCATGGGGAACTTAGGCGCATGAGCACTTAGGCGCATGAACATTTTACCAGTCTAAACCGTACTAGTTTTTCATTCCCCAAATCATCATCCTAACAATTCTTAGCCCAAAACTAACTTACTAAGCATGCCAAACGGGCATAATAACAGTAACACAACCATACATACCCAAACATACATTTATCCGTATACACAAGAGTATTAACATACAATATAACATACTTGTAAGTTGTAAATGTTATTTGCATACATTTGCAACCCTAAAACACGTTTAAGACAGAAAAATAGGGGATCTAGAACTCACCTTTGACAGCTTTCAAGTACAACTTCTTCAAATTCAAGCACTCTTGATGTTCTAACACCTATACACCAAGACACACAACCGAGCACATAAGGCTCGACCCAAAGCAATGAATTCAATTGAAACCGAGCAAAACTCACACAAACTCACTTTCAGTCGATCTTCTTCTCCTTCTCTCTAAAACCAATGGAACTCTTCTCTCTCTGTCTCTCTAAAAAGTCGAAAGTTGTTGATGGAACTGAGTAGTGGGCGGCCATGACCACTTTTAAACATAATAATAACAAAGTTTGGCTCTTGCACAACTTTAACCCCTTAACTTGGTTTATTTTACTTTTCTTTTCTTTTTACTCTTCTTTCTTTTCTTTTATAAATTTCCGGGTGTTACAGGTTTTAAACATGGTTTGACGCGTGTTTTGCCAATGTTACATTTCTAGTACTTTGGGCTTAACTTATTTATAAAATACTTCCGCACAGTTTTAAAATTTTAAACTTTAGTTTATTTTTAAACGTTCATATAGTGTCGTTCTGAGTAACTAATGACTTGATCCTTGTATGTGTACATGCCTCGCGGTAAAACTCTGCACGTGAAATTTGAGGGAGTGACACATTTGATACTTGTGGGGACACCATAACAAATGGTTTAGTATAGAGTATAAATAGAACTTTGGTAACATGTCACACCCCCGCTTATAGCGGAAACACGGGGATGTAATGGACGAGTTCGTCATATGATAGTTAATAGAGATTTATTAAATGATGAAAACTAACGTGTCATGACGTCACCTATCACAAATGGAGACTTGTGTCGTATTTAGTTAATTTCAGGGCATACATAGTCTTACAAGTATATCCAAATTGAATCCCATAACACAGGAACAAGTAAAGGCATACACGCCAAATATGATCAACGCAAACTGAAACAAAGATGTTTAAACACTAGAGCAAGTCTATTGATGTGTGTAAAGTATATATATTTTAAATAAGGATTTTTCACACCATTTGAGTTTTAATTTAAGAACTATTAACACTCTTAAACCAACTACACACAATAAGCAAGTGCACCTATCGCATAATAGTACAGTTTTAGGTAAGAACCGAGTATCGATCCGTGGACACAATGGCTCCCAATACTAAATCATCATCACTATTTAACCGATCAATTGAGTTTGAATTTGTGAGTATTATAGTTAACTAAAATGATTAGCAAATTAAACTAGTAAATTAAGAAGTAAAGATGAAGATACACAATCAATTAAAGATACCACTTGGACTTTGATTCCACTTAGCATAGAATTAACAACTAGCACAAACTCGAGGTGAGACCATTTTTTACACATGAAACATGGAAGTAGCCTAAACCCCCGTCAAGGATATCTAGACATATAACCATTCGGAAAGCTAGAACGATAAACACACAATAGTCACCTAAAGTTATGCCATGAAGAACTAATGATATAATTATGTTGATGTTAAGGATGAATTAGGCTCCTGTTAGGGTTACCTAATTCCATAAATCTTTGGAAAGTTAACACAATAAACACATGATAACCACCTCAACTTGGGAAAAATAGACAAAACTACAATTACTCTTCAACTCATAAACTTCATACCACGATTACAAAACAATTCATAGACAATGACAAGAGAGATTTATGACATACACTATGGTTTTCTTAAACATAAGCATAAGGATGCACATTTAACCAATTCTACTAAATCTTCAATCTTCATTCACCATTCCTAGTAAAATGTCACAACATTACATACAAAAGATGTAATTATATGCATAAGTCTTGTAAAAACATGAAGCTTTCTAACATAACACGCCTACAACACCCACAAGGTTGAACATTTCATCAAACTAGAACAAACACACACAATCATTGAAGAATTATCAAGTTTCATCATAGCATCACATAAACATCACCAAGAATCATGTACAAGTTGTTAAATCATGCTAAGTTTCATCTAATCCATGTGATAATAAGAGTTTAGCCCATAAGGCTTACAAAAGACACACCCAAACTCAAGAACATGAAAGAACTCATAGTAGATCTAGAGGAATTCAAACCAATTTTGAGTGGAAATGGGTGGATGATGTTAGAACCTTCTTGAAAGTGTGAAATCTTCAATCTTGGCCTTCAAATCTTCCAAAAACTCTTGAGAAATGCTCCAAGACACCTAAGGGTTTGAGGTAGGCTAGGGTTTTGAAAGAAATGAATGTTTTCTTGGAAATGAGGTGTACTTGGGTTATAAACCCGTTTTCTGCCCGAATATGGCCATATTTGAAGTGATATGACCATATTCAGCATAAAAAGTAGACTATTTGGAATTTGACAGCTTATATGGTCATATTCAGCTTCAATACGGTCATATTCAGCTTCAATACGGTCATATCAGAAGCATTTTTCCTCTTGAACCTCTTTAAATCTTGGACCTTCACCACAAAAATCACCGAGCTTCATCCGAAACCTACAAAATTCAAATAAAACACAAATAAGTGTCTAAATTATGAATTATTTGTACCAAAAATGTCTTAAAATGCAAAGAAATATATATTGTAAACATGTATCTTTATTATCATATCAAACATCCCCGCACTTGAACTTTGCTTGTCCTCAAGCAAACTCTCATGCAACCATTTAATAAAAGAAATCCCATTGACATAAAATATGGTGAGAGACAAACCATTTGTTAAATGAAGATCCAAACTCATAATTGATGACCAAACATGGCACACTTATAAGAAAAAACTGAGTGTTTTAAGCTTGCTCTTTTCAAGAATACTAGAAATATTCAAATGAGCATCACATGCCTACAAAGTTTCTTTTATGCATGAGTGTAATCCGCTCACAAAAATCACTCAACACTCTGTTATTTATATGTGAATCACTCAATGCCAACCAATGATACAAACATAGTAATAAGCTTGCAAAGGGGTCAAATCTCCATAAATTAACATGAGAAAATGCATAAATCAAGAAGGCTTTTAACGGGTTGTAACGGGCTTGGATGAAAAGGGTATGAAAGTTTTGGTAAAAGTGGTTAAACGAATATAAAGTTTCAAAAATCTAGATACTAAATATGATACATTACGCTAATACATAAACACGATTTAATATAACTAAGCTAATATAAATCTAATAAACGTGAGAGATGCATGAAAATTGTTCTTTTTTATGCATCAAATAACTCACATTTATTTATTCCTATTCTAAACAACATAATTTAACATTTTTTTCATTTTTTTTTGTTTTTCTTTTTCTCCTTTTTTTGAATATTTTTCTTTTTCTCTTTTTTTTATTGAACAATGGACGCCTAATTAAAACTAATAAACATTAAACAAATTCGATGCCAAATTTAGACAACTAGAATTAACCAGAATTCTATCATAAGGGTTTAAAAGATAAAATAGCTAATTTGGCCAAGTGACTAATGATATGGGTAATAACAAAGAAATAAGGGAAAATGGCTCATCATGGTCACTAATGGTATCACTTGGGTGAAGTAAAAGAGAAGAAATTTGTCTTACAAGATGGGTATTCCTAATGCCTCTGTCATTTTCATGCAAATACTCAGTTTATGATCTTGAAATGCATATCTTAAGCAAGTTCTCACCTGAATGCGCATTTGGCACACTCAAGAATCAACAAACATGTAAGCAAAACACTAAATCATATGATTCCATATGATAAAGGTACAAATAAGCTTACGAAAATGGAGGGATAAAGGTAAAGTTCAAACTCATGCATAAATATCACATTTTCAACTTGTAATGCTCACTGAACATCCGAATGTTTTATCGTAATGCACTCTTAGTTCTGTGATGTTAACAATTCAATCATGGTTTAAGATCTAAAAGAAATATAAATGGATGTCATTTATTCAACTTTTTGAAATTTTTTTGTCAAAAATATGATTTTTAAGATGCAATGAGATATATCTAAAAAGACTTAAAAAAGTTCACAAAAACCCAAACATCCCTACACTTAAAACATACATTGCCCTCAATGTACCAAAAATATGCATATGCATAGAGGGTGTGAGAAAAGTGAAATGAAAACTCCCCTGATGAGATTTGATGAAAATTTCCAAGAAGTTCTCCAAAGCCTCAAAATGATTCCATGCGAGAGGATTCGAACCAAAATGATCACTCCTGGAAGCGCTCATTTATTAATGACTCATTAGCTTGACTCGGCCATTAAATTCACTAAATCTAGGGCAAGTGATGGAACAAATTAACAAACGGGTGGCTTATGATACTTGAAACCCCATCGGACCCATTTGATTTAGTGTATTTACCATCGATTTATGAGGAACTCAATGGTAAACACAAACATAATCCAAACAGGTCGTGCCACCAACATTTGTATTTGCTCGGACCAAACCTAATACAATTTAAGTAGTGAAGGAGACGATCATCCTGATAATATGTTGTTGACATGTATCTCTTGATGGACCGAAGTCGTGCCTTCAGATGTAACACCCGTAATTCTTATTAATAAGAAATAAAAGAATAAAAGAGAAAGAAAAAGGAGGAAAAGGAAGTCAACCCCAAAGTTGAGGGACCAAAAGTGTTAAAATGATAAAATCTTAAAAGTTGGTGTAAAAGGCGATATGGTCGCCCATAACCCTCTGCACACCCTTTCTTGTTCGGATTTTAGAGAGAGAAACAACAGAGACTACGAGCTTTAGAGAGGGAAAGGAGAAGAATTCGAGTTTGAGGTAAGATTGAGTGTTTTAAGTCATTTTGGTTGATCTAGCCTCGGTTGTATGCTCATAGGTGTTATTGCATGTTCGGGTTATGTGTTTCAGCGGGTTGTAGGTGTTGAGAACATCTGAGAAATTCAAGTTTTAGAGTTTGAAGGTTTAAAACAGCAAAGGTGAGTTTCTAGACCCCCTTTTTACTCGTTTTTAAAATGATTTGGGGCTGGAAAATGCATGTATGTATTTTTTTATGGATTTGTGTATGAAACCCGTATGTTATGTACCTATGTATGATTATAGAGTATGTTTTAGGGTGAACGTATGCCTATGTTTGTGTTAAGTTTATGCCTGAATCCGTATGTACATGCTTAGAAATAGGTATTATGATGTTTGGGGACTGGAATATGACTTAGACACATGAATAGGCTGCTAATACGACCAATAAGACCACATAGTGGTCATATGTCTGAAATTTTGACTTAGAAAAACCAAGTACAAGGTAATATGTCTGAATAGTGCTTATACGCCCATGAAATTTGCCTTAGAAATATTTTAAGGGTTATATGTCTGAACAGTGGTCGTAAGACCAGTAGAAATTTTCTAAGTATGGGGTTATATGTCTGAACAGTGGTCGTATGACCAGTAGAAATTTTCTAAGTATGGGGTTATGTCTGAACAGTGGTCGTATGACCAGTAGAAATTTTCTAAGTATGGGGTTATACGTCTGAACAGTGGTCGTATGACCAGTAGAAATTTCCTAAGTATGGGGGATGAAACGACTGAACAGTGGTCGTATGACTAGGAAAAATTTCCTATGTCTGGGGAATGAAACGACTAAGCAGGGCTCATACGACTGAGCAGGGCTCATATGACTGAGCAGGGCTCATACGACTGAACAGGGCTCATACGCCCAAACACTTGGAATTTTTACAGAAATTTTCTGGAAATCTGATTTACGGGGTTTTGACCAGAGTTGACTAGGGTTAATAAATGATGATGTTTTATGAATGTAATGATGATAAATGATTAACCCTTATTAGTACTGATACTATTATCAGTATTTTATATATTATTAACAATATTATTATTTAAATATTGTTATGCATGGAATGACATGATGAAGAATGTTTAAAATTTAACGAAGAGCATAATCATTAATAAGTAAAATATTAATGATAATGAGAAATGGAACGTAAAGTGAAAGATAATGAAAGAGGAACATGATGAATGAATGCATGCATTAATAAATGAACGAATGAACGTAAGAAAGGCTTGCAAGCAAATGAATGGAGGTGCACACCCCTGGCAGGTGTTAGCTCAACTGTGATGCGGGTTAGCTACCCCGAAGGATGCACACAGGGTCAATCTTTAAGATTGATAATGAGGTGAGCAACTTTGTGTTGCAACAGACTCGGTTAGCAGGCAATCCGTGAGATTGCCACTGAGGTGAGCAACCACGTGTTGCAACAGACTTGGCTAACATACGATCGTGAGAGATCAATATGGAGGTGAGCAACTTTGTGTTGCAACAGACTCGGTTAGCAGGCAATCTTGAGATTGCCACTGAGGTGAGCAGCCGTGTGCTGCAACAGACTTGGCTAACATATGATAGAATGAAAGATAAGTGGTGCATGTACTTACCTCAGGTGACTGGATCAGCTTCGTGCATAATGTTCGTGGTTGATCACCACAGGTCCAGCACCAGCTTCGTGCACAATGTTCGGGGTATTGTACATGTTACCAGAAGTAATGAAATGAACGTATGAAAGAATGCAATGTGAATGTATGAATGAAATGAATGAACGTACGAAAGAATGTAATGAACGTATGAATGAAAGAAATGATCGTACGTATGCAATGAATGTATGAATGAAATGAATGTATGAACGTATGTAATGTATGAATGAATGAAAGTAAGATACGTACGAATGAAAGAACGAATATGAAAGAAAGAATACGTAAGAATATGAATGTTAACGATGAACGGCACACGAAGGAAAGTTAATGAATGAACGACGAAGATAATAATAATATTATCTGTGTACGTACTTGTGTGACCGCATATAAGTAAAGAAAGGTTTTCCTTGAAATGAAAAGTAAAGTATTTTAATCTACAAAACTAGAACTCACTCAGCAACGCTGACTTTTATGTATTTTCCAGTTGGGAGGTAACAGGTTGCTGAGGATGGCACACGGGGATGGCTACACGGCGGGCAAGACTGACATCCATTTATGTTTTGACGATACTGTTGTTTTGTAATTCATTCGACTAATTATTTTGTGATTTATGAACTAGAATGTATTGCTTAACAACAGTGTTTAAAATGAATGAAGGGTTTTTGCCAACTTAATTCCGCTGCTTCAATTATTAATATGTATGTTTTATGCTGTGAATGACCAACTGTGAGGTGCCCGGGAACGGGGCCTTACAAGTTGGTATCAGAGCTAAAGTTTAAGTGAAACGGGTAAATTTTTCAAAAATAAACCTTAACTTAAACTGAGAATGGGACGGAAAGAGGGATGTCAGCCCGAGTAGCCATGTGCCATCAGGTATTGTTTTTCTTAAGATTTAATCAGTATTATGTGCGTGTGCTATGTGATTTATGTGTTCTTAGTAGATTTAGATGCTGATGTAGTCAGGATAGGGAGTGCTTGGGGTGTGAAGAGTAAAGTAAGTGGCTAATCACAACTGGCCACTGTAATTAGGGACTTACTATACTTGACATAAACTGAGCTGTTCCTTGAATGACTGTTTTAGTGTTTGAATCTTATAGCACATAGGAAAATGGCTGGGAAGAAACCTTCTAAGGCTGCTAGAGGTAGAGGTCGTCCGCGTACGACTAGGAGCAGTGCTAAAGCTCCTAAGACGACTCCTGTGAACCCCGAGGTTCCTGACCGGAATGAAGAAACTGAGAATGCTAGTCTGAATGCCTCAGCTAGAGAGGCGATTACTGATGAGGTACACCAGGTCCTACAGGCAGTTATGCCATCTGTAGTGACCGATGTTATTCGAGCTATGAGGAACGAGGAGAGGAAGGAGAAGGAGGGCAGGAGAGGGTCGACTGGGAAGGAAAGCAAGGGAGAAGAGGAACGACCGGATCCTGAGATAGTAGTATCTGATGAGGTAGGGGATGATGTAGTAGGGGTGACGACCAAGGGGTGCAGTTACGGGGCATTTCAGAGGTGCAAGCCCCCGACTTTCGATGGCAATGGCACTGCTGCAACCGCTCACCGATGGGTAAGGGAGATGGAAGCGGTACTCGAGATCAGCGAGTGCCGTGAGGATCAGCAGGTGAAGTTTGCCACCCACTCCTTTACTGACTCAGCACTATGCTGGTGGGACAATATTGTCCAAGCTGAGGGTTCCAGGGCCATCGGGAAAATGTGGTGGACAGAGTTGAAGAAGTTGATAATTGAGGAATTTTGTCCTCATAGGGAACTCGATAAGGTTGAGAGGGAGTTCCTAAAACTCGAGGCGGGAACCATGACACACCAGCAGTATACTACCAAATTCAACAAGATGGCGAGGCTGGTGCCGGATCAAGTGACACCGGTATCCCGAAAGATTAACCGGTACATTCAGGGACTGCCAGCTGATATCCGCAGGCACTTGATTATTGCCCGACCGAGCACCTTTAGGTCGGCAGTAGACTTAGCTGGGAGGCTCTATGACGAGAGGGAAGTGATGGTGGTGGAAGCAAAGAAAGCCGGTGGTGCTAACCGGAACTGGAATGGGAAACAGTTCGGGCGTGGTGGCTTTACCCCGAATAACAAGAAGGCGAGGAGGGATGACCTTGGGTGGGGTCACCAAGCTCGGGACCCAAAAGATGTGACAAGTGTGGTAAGGAGCACGGTGGTGAATGTAGGTGGGGGTTAAACGTCTGTTTCAAGTGTGGGAAATCCGGTCATATGGCTAGAGACTGTAAGGCTGCGAGATGTTTTAACTGCGGGGAGAGTGGCCATATGAGTAGGGATTGCAAGAAGCAGAGGGTGGAGAGTTTCGGGGCAAAGAAGACGGCCGGGACTGAAGGGCAGAGGACAAGTGCCAGAGCTTTCACCATGACCAGAGAAGAGGCTAGGATGGACCCCGATGTTGTGTCAGGTACGTTTCTAGTAAATCAGACTCTTGCTTCTGTGTTATTTGATTCTGGTGCTAGTAAGAGTTACATTTCTGCTACTTTCTGTGCTAAATTGTCTGTTAGTAGTAAATGCATTGATGAGCCCTTTGAAGTAGAAACCGCTATTGGTAAGTCCACTAGAGTTACTGATGTGATAGAGGACTGTGCCATAGAGTTAGAAGGTCATAGGTTTGCTGCTAGATTACATGTAATACCCCTAGGTGGATTTGATGTGGTGTTAGGAATGGATTGGTTGGCAACCTACGAAGCGAATATCGTATGTCGAAAGAAGATGATTAGATTGACGGCATTTGACGGAAGTCTGGTGACAATATACGGTGATCGGGTAACGATGATTCCGAAGGTGATTTCGATGGCGGTGGCGGGGAAGTGCATGAGGCGTGGGTGCAACACCTACTTATGTTACGTAAAGGATGTGGAAGCGCCAACACCACAACTATCCGATGTTTCGGTTGTGTGTGAGTTTCCAGATGTGTTCCCGGAAGACTTATCGGGATTGCCACCTGACCGCGAAATCGAATTTCAAATTGACTTAATACCCGGTGCCCAACCTGTCGCCAAGGCACCGTATCGATTAGCTCCTACGGAGATGAAGGAGTTGATGGAGCAACTGCAAGAGTTTCTTGACAAGGGCTTCATTAGACCGAGTATCTCTCCTTGGGGTGCTCCGGTCTTATTTGTGAGAAAGAAGGACGGTAGCATGAGAATGTGTATCGACTACCGTGAATTGAACAAGTTGACCATAAAGAATCGGTATCCGTTACCGAGGATCGATGACCTGTTCGACCAGCTCCAGGGTGCCAGTTGGTTCTCGAGAATAGATCTTCGATTTGGCTACCATCAATTGAAGGTAAAGGAGTAGGACATTCCTAAAACAGCTTTTCGTATGCGTTATGGACACTATGAGTTTCTCGTTATGTCATTTGGTCTAACTAACGCGCCAGCTGCTTTTATGGATTTGATGAACCGAGTGTGTCGGCCAATGTTAGATAAATCAGTGATTGTGTTCATCGATGATATCCTGATTTATTCGAGAAGCAAAGAAGAGCATGCCGGTCACATTCGGGAAGTATTGGAGACTTTGAGAAGGGGAAAACTGTATGCTAAGGGGCTGTTTGTTTGGGTCTGACCGAGCCTGGTCAGACGCGAGCATCTGACTCGGTCAGACCTGTGATGTTTGGATGCTTGCCTCTTACCGGAGATCACGTCTGACCGGAGCTCCTACCCGGTCAGACCTCAACCATAGTCTGACCACGGGTCAGACGTGAAGTGGTGCTTGCGGTGGTGGTCGGCCTACCAAGTGTCTCCATCTCGGCCCGAAACTCTCGATACCCTTGAAAGGCATCGGAGCTGAGCTTCTTCACGGCAACGGTGACACCGGCAGCGAGGATCGGGGGTGGTGGGTGGCGGCGGCGTTGGCGTTTGGCGGTGGTGCGGCAGATGAGGATGGTGAAGGTGAAGATAAGGATGATGAAGGTGAAGATGAGGATGATGAAGGTGAAGATGAGGATGATGAAGGTGAAGATGAGTGAAGATGAGGGATATGGCGGAGATGATGGCTTGGAAGGTGGGATCCATGGTGGATTTGGGGGTTTAACAGAGAGAGAGGAAAGAGAGAGAGACGATGTTTGTGGATGATGATGATGATTGTGGTTGTGGTTGTGTTGTGTGTGTTTTTATTTTAAAAATTTTCCTTTTTACAACCAAACACAATTATTCGTTCAGACCTCTTATTGGTTCAGACCCTCTTATTCATTCAGCACTTATTCAATCAGATGTTGCCAAACAGCCCCTAAGTTCTCCAAATGTGCTTTCTGGCTATGCGAGGTGCAATTTCTGGGTCACGTGGTAAATACAGAGGGAATCATGGTGGACCCAGCAAAGGTTGAGGCTGTGATGCAATGGAAATCACCAAAGACGCCACCCGAGATTCGTAGCTTCTTGGGATTGGCGGGCTATTACATGAGATTTATTCAGGACTTCTCCAAGATAGCCTCACCTTTGACAAAATTGACCCGTAAGGACGTGAAATTCGTGTGGGGTCGAGAGCAGGAGACTGCCTTTGAGGAGCTGAAGACAAGACTAACACAAGCTCCTGTTTTGACATTGCCCGAGGGGAATGAAGACTTAGTGGTCTATTCAGATGCATCTTATTCCGGGCTAGGTTGCGTGTTGATGCAACGTGGAAGGGTAATCGCCTATGCATCTCGACAACTGAAGACCCACGAAGTCAACTATCCCACACACGATCTAGAACTAGCTGCGGTGGTTTTCGCGTTGAAGATTTGGCGGCACTATCTCTACGGGACGAAGTGCACCATCTTCACGGACCATAAGAGCTTGAAGTACTTATTCGAGCAGAAGGACCTAAACATGAGGCAGAGGCGGTGGTTGGAGCTAATAAAGGATTATGATTGTGAGATCCATTACCACCCGGCAAAGCCAATATGGTGGCTGATGCCCTTAGCCGAAAAGAAAGGCCTGAGCCGATCCAGGTGAAGGCTTATCAATTATCATGACCTCCGACGTGATGAAACAGGTTAAGGAGTTTCAAGACGAGGCTTTGAAAGAAGATCGTCTTAACTCCGAAAGGATGAGAGGTCTAGTTACGGAATTGGGTGAGAACACTCTTGGTGTTAAGACCCGATTTGGGCGAATGTGGATTCCTCGATACGGGGATCTACGTGAAAAGATCATGGATGAGGCCCATAAGACTCGATACTCCATTCCCCCGGTGCTACCAAAATGTATCATGATATGAAGAAAGATTATTGGTGGCCGGGTATGAAACGTGACGTAGTGGAGTACGTGAGTAAGTGCCTAACTTGTTTACAAGTAAAGGCAGAACACCAGAAACCATACGGGAAGATCCAGCCGTTGGATATACCCGAGTGAAAGTGGGAGCACATCACCATGGACTTCATCACGAAGTTACCACGTACCCCTAAAGGGTATGATGCTATATGGGTGATAGTTGACCGCCTGACGAAGAGTGCCCACTTCCTACCGATCCGTGAAACGTACTCATCTGAAAGATTGGCGGATCTGTTCATCAAGGAAATTGTAGCTCGTCATGGTGTACCGGTGTCTATTGTGTCTGATCGTGACACCCGGTTTACCTCCAAGTTTTGGAAGAGATTTCATGATGCAATGGGGACGAAGCTACACATTAGTACAGCATATCACCCTCAGACAGACGGTCAGTCTGAGAGGACGATCCAAACACTCGAAGACATGCTTCGGGTGTGCGTGATCGATTTTAGAGAAGTTGGGATGATCACTTGCCGTTAGCAGAATTCTCGTACAACAATAGCTATCATGCCAGTATTGGCATGCCACCCTACGAGATGCTATACGGTAGGAGATGTAGGACGCCCGTATGTTGGGGAGACATTGAGCAGAAGGAACTGGGAGGTGTTGAGGTGATTGAAGCAACGACTGAGAAATTGGAAAAGATCAAAGCCTTCATGAAGGCGGCGAAAGATAGACAGAAGTCGTATGCTGACAAGAGGCGAAGACCGATAGAGTTCAAGGTCGGTGACCGAGTCATGTTGAAGGTCTCACCTTGGAAAGGGATTATCAGATTCAGGAAAAGAGGTAAGCTAAGCCCGAGATACATAGGACCTTTCCGAATTGTCGCACGAGTAGAGAGGTGGCCTATCGACTTGAATTGCCAGATGAGTTAAGTGGAATTCATCCCACATTCCATGTATCTCATCTGAGGAAGTGCTTGGCTGATGAAGATCTGATTGTTCCACTGGAAGACATCGAAGTAGACGAACGGCTCAATTACATGGAGCAACCAGTGGCAATCATCGATCATAAAGAAAAGAAGTTAAGGAATAAAGTGGTTCCTCTTGTGTGCGTACAGTGGAAGCACAGGAAAGGATCCGAGTCTACGTGGGAGACTGAAGAGGAGATGAGGCAACATTACCCACATCTGTTTGAGGAATAACAGGTTTTGGGGACGAAACCTATATAAGGGGGTGGACTTGTAACACCCGTAATTCTTATTAAAAAGAAATAAAGGAATAAAAGAGAAAGAAAAAGGAGGAAAGGAAGTCAACCCCAAAGTTGAGGGACCAAAAGTGTTAAAATGATAAAAATCTTAAAAAGTTGGTGTAAAAGGCGATATGGTCACCCATAACCCTCTGCACACCCTTTCTTGATCGGATTTTAGAGAGAGAAACAATAGAGACTACGAGCTTTAGAGAGGGAAAGGAGAAGAATTCGAGTTTGAGGTAAGATTAAGTGTTTTAAGTCATTTTTGGTTGATCTAGCCTCGGTTGTATGCTCATAGGTGTTATTGCATGTTCGGGTTATGTGTTTCAGCGGGTTGTAGGTGTTGAGAACATCTGAGAAATTCAAGTTTTAGAGTTTGAAGGTTAAAACAGCAAAGGTGAGTTTCTAGACCCCCTTTTTACTCGTTTTTAAAATGATTTGGGGCTGGAAAATGCATGTATGTATGTTTTTATGGATTTGTGTATGAAACCCGTATGTTATGTACCTATGTATGATTATAGAGTATGTTTTAGGGTGAACGTATGCCTATGTTTGTGTTAAGTTTATGCCTGAATCCGTATGTACATGCTTAGAAATAGGTATTATGATGTTTGGGGACTGGAATATGACTTAGACACATGAATAGGCTGCTAATACGACCAATAAGACCACATAGTGGTCATATGTATGTAATTTTGACTTAGAAAAACCAAGTACAAGGTAATATGTCTGAATAGTGCTTATACGCCCATGAAATTTGCCTTAGAATATTTTAAGGGTTATATGTCTGAACAGTGGTCGTAAGACCAGTAGAAATTTTCTAAGTATGGGGTTATATGTCTGAACAGTGGTCATATGACCAGTAGAAATTTTCTAAGTATGGGGTTATGTCTCAACAGTGGTCGTATGACCAGTAGAAATTTTTTAAGTATGGAGTTATATGTCTGAACAGTGGTCGTATGACCAGTAGAAATTTCCTAAGTATGGGGGATGAAACGACTGAACAGTGGTCGTATGACTAGGAAAAATTTCCTAAGTCTGGGGAATGAAACGACTAAGCAGGGCTCATACAACTGAGCAGGGCTCATACTGAGCAGGGCTCATACGACTGAACAGGGCTCATACGCCCAAACACTTGGAATTTTTACAGAAATTTTCTGGAAATCTGATTTACGGGTTTTGACCAGAGTTGACTAGGGTTAATAAATGATGATGTTTATGAATGTAATGATGATAAATGATTAACCCTTATTAGTACTGATACTATTATCAGTATTTTATTATTATTAACAATATTATTATTTAAATATTGTTATGCATGGAATGACATGATGAAGAATGTTTAAAATTTAACGAAGAGCATAATCATTAATAAGTAAAATATTAATGATAATGAGAAATGGAACGTAAAGTGAAAGATAATGAAAGAGGAACATGATGAATGAATGCATGCATTAATAAATGAACGAATGAACGTAAGAAAGGCTTGCAAGCAAATGAATGGAGGTGCACACCCCTGGCAGGTGTTAGCTCAACTGTGATGCGGGTTAGCTACCCCGAAGGATGCACATAGGGTCAATCTTTAAGATTGATAATGAGGTGAGCAACTTTGTGTTGCAACAGACTCGGTTAGCAGGCAATCCGTGAGATTGCCACTGAGGTGAGCAACCACGTGTTGCAACAGACTTGGCTAACATACGATCGTGAGAGATCAATATGGAGGTGAGCAACTTTGTGTTGCAATAGACTCGGTTAGCAGGCAATCTTGAGATTGCCACTGAGGTGAGCAGCCGTGTGCTGCAACAGACTTGGCTAACATATGATAGAATGAAAGATAAGTGGTGCATGTACTTACCTCAGGTGACTGGATCAGCTTCGTGCACAATGTTCGTGGTTGATCACCACAGGTTTAGCACCAGCTTCGTGCACAATGTTCGGGGTATTGTACATGTTACCAGAAGTAATGAAATGAACGTACGAAAGAATGCAATGTGAATGTATGAATGAAATGAATGAACGTACGAAAGAATGTAATGAACGTATAAATGAAAGAAATGATCGTACGTATGCAATGAATGTATGAATGAAATGAATGTATGAACGTATGTAATGTATGAATGAATGAAAGTAAGATACGTACGAATGAAAGAACGAATATGAAAGAAAGAATACGTAAGAATATGAATGTTAACGATGAACGGCACACGAAGGAAAGTTAATGAATGAACGACGAAGATAATAATAATATTATCTGTGTACGTACTTGTGTGACCGCATATAAGTAAAGAAAGGTTTTCCTTGAAATGAAAAGTAAAGTATTTTAATCTACAAACTAGAACTCACTCAGCAACGCTGACTTTTATGTATTTTCCAGTTGGCAGGTAACAGGTTGCTGAGGATGGCACACGGGGATGGCTACACGGCGGGCAAGACTGACATCCATTTATGTTTTGACGATACTGTTGTTTTGTAATTCATTCGACTAATTATTTTGTGACTTATGAACTAGAATGTATTGCTTAACAACAGTGTTTAAAATGAATGAACGGTTTTTGCCAACTTAATTCCGCTGCTTAAATTATTAATATGAATGTTTTATGCTGTGAATGACCAACTGTGAGGTGCCCGGAACGGGGCCTTACATCAGAGGTGGCTGGTTCATGAAATAGTTTGCTCTCTCTCTCACGATTCGTTTGATTTTTGTGACGAATCATATTTTCTCTCATTTACGGGTCGGCTATCTTTAGTGCAAAGTTGAGGATTGGGTGTCACCAGCATCATTGGTTCGTTGGTGAATCCATTCACTTGTAAATCTTCTTCTAAGTGCGGTTTTTCCTTGATCACCACAGTTGGCTTCCAATAAATTAGTGCTTCTAAATCATCAAGGTCCCTAACCTGGTCGAACCACTCTTCTTTCCTTTCCATAATAGGTATGCTCACTAATTTATCTCCAAACTCATCTTCCTAAGATGGGATAGGGTAGTTTGTGGTTTCCCCATCAGTGAGACTAGGGAGAACCGCTTCCATCTCATCCATGACTTCCTCCGGTTGTTCTTTCCTTTATGATTTCTCGACTTCTTGTTCGTCATTGGTGAACACATGTGGATAAAGTAATTATGGCTCATCAAACTCGAATGC
>CM044006.1:15739468-15884025 GCA_024085815.1 Flaveria linearis
AAGATAAAGAGGTAAGGTTAAATGCTATGCAAGAAGATATGGATTGTTTAGGGAAGAATAAAACATAAGTCTCGGTAGTAAGCCTACTGATCATAAACTAGTTGATTGTAAATGGTTGTACAAGATTAAGAAGGTATAAAGGAGTAGAGGCACCGAGGTTTTAAGCTATGTTGGTGGCAAAGGGACTTACTCAATGTGCAAGTATTCATTATGATGAAATTTTTTCTCTTGTGGTGAAACATACATTTATTAGAGTGATTCCATTATTTGTTTCAAATTATAATTTTAAACTAAATTTGAAAAAACATTTTCGAATGGAAACATTGATGAGGATATCTACATGAAACAACCTCCTAGTTTAGACGTGCAGGAATATACCAAAAAGGAGTGCTTGCTATAAAGGTCACTTTATGGATTAAAGCACCGACCAAGCCAGTGGTATATGATTAGATGAATATGTAGTTACTCATGATCTCTCAAGCAGTAAATATGTAAATTAGGTGTAATCTAGAAGGTGTGATAATGGTAGCATGTTATATATACCGGTGTATGTGGATGACATGCCGGTAGCTTGCAAAAGCAAAGAGGAGATAGAAGCTACTAAGGCTTTGCTCATGCAAGAATTTGAAACGAAAGAATTAGGTGATACTAAAAAGATACTTGGTATAAAATTTAGTAGAGACAGGATAGGAAAATGTTAAGATTACCGTGATGTTCTTATGTAAAGAAGGATCTTCATAACTAATGTATGGATAAAAGTAAGCTTATTCTATATCCTATGGGTTAGCATTTCAAGTTGATAGGTATGGATTCACCTAAAACTGATGAAGACATGATAATAATGGAAAATATTCCATATGCTAATGCTATGGGTAGTTTGATGTATCTTATGGTTTGTACCAGGCCAGATATTGGCTTTGTAGTTAGCAGGCTTTTAGCTAATCCATATTCTATGCATTGGGAAGCTATTAAGTGGATCTTGAGGTATCTTAATGGTACTCAAGATATGGGTTTATAGTTTGGGAAATTAGTATTCAATGAAGAAATAATTCTTAGGTATGTTGACGTTTATTATGCCAAGGACTTAAATATATATTATATTATGTTTTGATAATGAGGTGGAAAGTTCAAGGTGTAATGTTTCATTTGTATATTTTTTATAGAAGCCGACTTCAGTATTTTGTTGCTACATCCAATAGTTACATAGTACAAGGGGGATATGTGTAAGTTTAGTAAATTGGTTGTTAAGAACTTCTAACAACTTGTTATGAGCTATGGACAAGAATAAACATGGTTTTTGTGAAATCCCTCCCATAAATCTTTTCTTATATATATCAATCAAAGTCATTCAAAACACAATACAAACCCCAACCCCATGAAGAACAAGTAGCCTACTCTAATAAGAAAACCTAATATACTAGATAAAACAACTTAATAAACCTACTAAAATAAGCATACCAAACTAAAAATAACCATAAATAATTAAAAATAAACATACTCAAACCAAATTAGCCAAAACATTAACCCATGACCGACTCAATCATGTGTGAACAACCCAGATTAAGTCTAAAAATCCCCTTAATAGTTGTTTGTCCAAACCGATCTTCACAATAGTGTTTGATCACCATCATCTTGATTTCTTTTTTTATTAGGTTGAACACCCAGTTTTAATTACACTTCTTTGGATCAAAACTCTTATTGATTATGACTGGTTGATTCCTTGATCACACCAAGGATTTGATCAGGCCACTTTGATCCAAACAAACACTAAGCCCTTCACTCTTGTAAACACGTTTCTTGTTTTATTAAGTTGTTTCTATCGATACCTGCTTTTGATCACCCTTAATCAGCCTTCTTTCCAACTTCTAAACACCAACACAAAAAAAGTATAACCATCATATTACACCTGAGAACTTCCCTGATTAATTGGTCTGCTCCTTGCTATTGACCACCAACACATGAGCCCTTGCTATTCTTTCTTCTACGGTTCTAAACGTGTGTCTTTATTGTTACAAGTCCTTTTTTAGTTTAAGTTTAATTTTAGTACTTTGCATTTTGTAGGGTTAATGTAAATTCTTTTTCTATTGTTTGGGGGTCATACGTGTAACTTCAGTTTTTTATATATTAATGGCTAAGTACCATCTATAGGATATCTAAAAATTGAGTAAGTTATCTCCTTCTAGTTATTTATTCTCTTGTTTGTTCCATCCTTATGAAGGGTATCAGAGCTTTCCATCTTTCCTTTTTGGATTCAGCCTCAATCATGACGAGTACCTGTAAGATGTCAACAAAGCCATCAAGAACCATGAGAAAGCCATCTTTGATCTCCAAGAAACCTTATTGACTATGGTGAAGCAACAAGAATAATCAATGAAGCAACAAGACCAGTTGATAAACAACAAGAATAATGTGCCAGGACCCGTAAAAATGTTCAGAACATGTTCAAGCCTTAAACACTACACGAGGAGTATAGGTTAGTGAGAACTAAAAAAATCAACAATAAGAGCTTGATGAATTAATTCAAGGCGGTTGAGGATGGTTCACAACATGTTAAGAGTGGGATAAAAGATAGAAAACTGAAACCCCTATTAATGCTCCAAAACTTCCTTTGCTTCCACGTCTAACGACTAGAGCCATAAAACCTTCAGCATCTAAATCGGGAACTCTTAGCTTGAAAGGCTTGATGGGTGATGAACTTTAGATGAAAAGGTCAAAGGGGTATGTTTTTAGTGTACATAGAAGTTCTTACCTAGGCATAAGTTTAAGAAAAAAACTTTATATTTTTCGAAGTGATAGATGATGAAAAACAAGAAACAGAAGAGGATGAAGATAAGGTTTTGTGAATCACTGTTTGAGGACAAAAAGTAGGTTAAGGGGAGTATCATTACGAGTCCTTTTTAGTTTAAATTTAGTTTTAGTATTTTGCATTATGACATCTAAGTTATGTAGGCCAACTGCCGAAAGCACTCAAAGGGAAACTACTTAGTCATCTCCAATATCCACAACATCTGAATCCAAACAGATAGCCTCCACTTAGAAGATAGAGAAGAAAGATCAAGATAAATATCTCCTAGTAGCTCAACTTGAGTTAAAAGGATTTAGTTGCATCAAGATCATAAAATGGAGCATTTCTAAGATGAAATCAAAACTAATAGCTGCATCTCATGCTGAGATGGAAATATCAGCTAAGTTGGCTATAAGAAAGAGAGTTTAATAAGAGAGGAAGCAAATAGAAAAGGTTCAATAAGAGTTCAGGGATAACCAACACATAAATATGTTCTTTAATACTATGGTTTCTCTAGTAAATGAGTAGGACCAATGACTATGTTAGCTTATGACTATGTTAACTTATGACTATGTTAACTTTGATCTAAATATTAGAGGAATCAAACACAAGGTTGCAATTGGAGATCTCGAAAAGTTTGAAGAAGCTAGGGAGCGATGGGAAAGATAGTAGACCTTAACAAACTACTTAGAGGTCTCTCTATCTACCAACTGAGCCTCTAACATCCCCTGACTCTAAATTAATTACAACCTTTAATGACAATCAGCCAGTCTCTTTAATTCTGGTAAAGAAAAAGATGACACCTAAAAGAGTTGTAAAGGCAAGATTTGTTGACTAAGAAGTGGAGGAGAAGATAATTTAGTGAACCATGGTTTTGGCTGCTGGGTATATTTCTCAGATGAAGAATTTACTGTCAAGAGGGTAAATGGAGAGATCGTGTACTTTGACCATGAAAATGAAGTACTTGATCTGCCCTTAATATTGTAGAGCAAATTGCTGAGTACTTCAGCATCTTTGGATGCAAGAACAAAAGTCTAAGGTGCTATTGCAAAAATTAGTTTCCTTAGTCAAAGCTAAAGCTGGTAAAAAAGACCTAGAAACTCCATTATTAGCTTATGATCCCATAATGGAGTGGGATATGATAAAAAGAAAAATAGCTGCTTTAACCAGATCAACAGTTGGAAGAGTAGCTTACTCAAGAAACTAACTTATGTGCTTTAACAGATTGGAGATAACTGACTTAACCAGACTGAGACTAAAGAATCCCTGCGAAGATTCTGAGGCAAGGGAAGTGGAAAAGGTTTTGATGAGATTCCATAAATCTCATCTAGAATTGTCAAGGCAAGCTTCAGAATAAAGAAGAAAGAAGCAAGAGTTAGAAGCTGCTGAGCTTGCCCCATCTGCCGAACCTTTCTTAGCACTCAACCATAATCACCTCCTCCTACTTCTCAACCTACTCGAAATACTAAGCATGATTCTCCAACAGTCCAACAAGCTCCTAAAATAGTTGAATCTGCAACCCAAAGCTAGTATGATGATTCAGCAGATGAAGTCATTCTCACTACTACTTCTAAAAGAGTAAGATAAAGCTTAGATCATCCAGAGCAAGAAGAACTCCAAGAATCTAAGGAGAGGAGTCTCAGAAGGTAATGATACAACCATTATCAAATCAGGGTATGACTTAAAAGCTGATAGATTCTTCATTAAAAAAAGAATAAGTCAAAGTCTTTCTTTCTGACTGAGCTAGAAGTTTTTAATCTTAGCCTTGAATACTTAAAGAAGTTGTTTACTTTAATCCGAGAATATAAAAGCATGACAGGAAAGTACAAATCCATGGCTACCATTTTAAGGATAAAGTTGAAAACAAGGTTGAATAAGGAGAAGACAAAAAAGAAGATGTTGTGCATGTGACTCCTTTGAGCATTCATGACCCAATCACACATTGGAGCTATAATTTCTCAACTAACACTTTTTCTCTGACTTATGTTGGTGCCAGCAAAGTTGAAGTTAAAGAATATGATCTTTTCAGACTCTCTCTGCATTACACAAATGACTTGGTTAATCTACCTCTATAAAACCACTTAAGAGATAGAAGAGGATGAAGCTACCCAAAAATTCAGAACTTAGACTCAAGAATTTAGCACTGGCTGCCAACTACCAATTTCTACCAAGTGCTTAATCAACTATGGAACAACATGTGCTGAATGACTACTGATTAGCATATACTAAAGCACTGCTGCTCAGCACTAACCAAATATGTTTCTGATCGATTGCTGCTAATCAGCATTGAACTCCATGATCTACTGATTAACTTTTAAATAGGACAAGACTGCCTTTACTGATGGTTGTTATGTTCTACCTTTTGAAGAAAACATACTACTAAAGTTGCCTAACTTTAATGTGCTAATTATCTATCTTGTTATACAACTGAACATAGGATAGGTATTCTTATTGCTTAGCTTCCCTTCAAACTTGTATAGTAGAGGTAAGGTTAAGTGTATTTGCTGAATATTGCTCTTTGTACTTAGTTTCTATTAATCAAGTGAATACTTTGAAAGAATAACTTGTGTACTTTGACAGGATCTCAGCCTCTAGTTTGATCAATTAGGTTGTATTCGCAGTGGATTTAGCACGAGAATTAGCAATTACAAGCAAGAACACAAAGGATTTTGCATGTAACAGTACAAATATATAGAGAGAGAATAATTCTGCCAAAAAGGTATTTTCTATTGAATCACACCTTCGGGCAAGATTACAATTAGGTCATCTACCTTTTATAGGCAGAAATGACGTAGGCTGATGTCACTTGACAGTGACATCAAACGGTTATTAACAAACTACTGATAGAACTCTAAACTACTGAAGATGTCAAACACTGACATCTTCTTACAAATATTAAGTTTTCTAACTTATTACAAACTACTAAAAGGAAAAGAAACTACTAAACGGTACAACGACTGAAGAACAAACTCTTCAGTCGTTTACAACTACTGAACTATAACAGCTGAAGAACAAACTCTTCAGCTGTTGTACAAACTACTAAAAAGGAAAAATACAACTACTGAAAAGTAAAACCATCATAACAACTGAAGAAGACTTCTTCAGCTGTTGTGACAACTCTGAAGCTTCAGCACTTTGGTCTTCAGACATTGGTCTTCAGGTGTTTCATCAGCTGATGACTTCAGTAGTTGTCATCAGCTGATGTCTTCAGTCTTTGTCTTCAGATTTTGTGCATCAGTTGTTGATTATCAGCTCTTCAGTTCTTCAGTTGTTGATCTTCAGCACTTGTCTTCAGTACTTGAAGTCTTCAGTACTTGTAATCATCAGTACTTTAGACTTCAGTACTTATCTTCAGTACTTGGGATCTTCAGTTGTTGTTCTTCAGATCTTTGATCTTCAGCTGTTGAGTCTTCAGTCTTTGTCAAACTGCTGATGAAGCCTTCAGCAGTTGTTGTGATGTCATGTGGGACTTAGAGGTTTTCCTGATCTTGGCTTATTGGTTCTTTTGGTCCAACAAACGCCCCCTGAACCAATGCGGCCAAACCTCTAAGTAATTTATTGTCCCACTTATTGTTGGCAGAAATGTTGGTCTATTTCCTTCTGGATCAGATCAGAAGTTGACCCTGATAAGCACTGGCCTGGGAAGCGGTCTCTGAGATTTGATTAGCTAAGTATGGATGGGAGCCCTGTCTTGGGGAACTGGACACAGGGCTGTTGTCCCATCCATGAGACCTACTTCCCACGTACGCGTCTGTAGGATTCTCTGGTGTAGGCTTGAAGGAATGTCATTTGTTCTTCTTTTGATAGGTCCTTAGCCGCACCTTCGAATAATCCTTCACGACCGTACAGCTCTGAGACAAACTTGGCCTGTTTGCCATTCTTGAGCTCAACAGTTGTGATCTGCCTATAGGCGAATTCATCAGGATGTCTGCCTTCTAGTAGCAGGTTGAGCTCATCCTTATGGAAGTTCTCAAGCCTCTTATAGACTAAGCCTTTCCTAACCACCCTATTCTCCAACATTGTTTGGGGTGGCTGCTTAGCTCTATAGGCTTTCTCGAACTCCTCTACTATCTCCCAGGGTGTTATTACAAGAGCCACTGAGATCACTTCATCTACGATCTTCTTAACTTGGGTCTTGTATCTCACAAGAATGTCTTTCTTAATTGTCCTGTGATCCACCCTAGGATCAGGCTAAGTCCTCACTCTCTCTTTATCATATTGGAAGGTTTGTTTGAGAGTGAAGAGTCTCAGAGCTTCCTTCTTCATGTTAAGTATAGAAGAAGTAACAGCATAAGCTTTGTCTATGCTTTTCAGCATCTCCTCATCATGTCGTTTCTGCTGCTCTTCTTCTTCTATCTTAACCCTCACAGTATCCATCTGTGAGGTGGGAGTGATGGGTTTAGGTTTAGCTTTAGGTAAGGGTATGACTGCAGAGAGAGGCAGTCTATCCTCCTCATCCTCCTCTTCTTCTTCCTCTTGCAGCCTCAACACCCTTCTCTTCTTCTGCAAGGGTAGATCATCGGCAATAGGTTTTGATGGTGAAGGGGTTGGTTTTGTGGGTTGTGTTTGGGTTGTTAGTGTGGGAATTTGGGTAGGCTTTGCTAGCAACCTAGAGATAAGGGTAGGTTTAGTCTGTTTGACTAGCAAGGTCCTGTTCCCAGTACCGGCTTCAGATAGGGCTTCTGCGACCAGTCCCTTGGTAAAATCACCAGCCAAACAGATCTTGGTGGCTATAGCCAAGATTCTGTCCCTGGTCCAAGCCTTCACATCTAGGACTGGTCTCCCCAGATACTTCGAAATAAACCTACTCATAGCCTCGAGTCTCTTTCTTTCCTCTTGGCTATAAGTGGTCCATCGGTTGTCAATTTCCTTCTTCTCCATCTTCCTAATTTCCTGATCTAGCATGGCAGTGTCCATGTCAAAGCCTTGCCTGAACAGCTGACCAATGATAGAGTCTATTGATCGGCTATGCTCAGCATCAGCCTTCTTGACTAGGACTGCTAGATCAGTATCCACCTTCTCTACCTTCTCTCCCTCCTTCTCTCCTTTCTTCTTTTTATAAGTGACATTGAAATCCTTTTGGATTTCAGCCACTTCTATCTTTTCAGCTCTCTCCTCCCTCACCTTCTCCTTCCCCTTCACCTTCACAGACTCCTCAATCCTCTCCCTCTCGTTTTCCTCCTCTCTCCCTACTTCTTTCTCCTCCTCTACCCTCTTCCTCTTGGCTTGCAATGATGTCTCCCCCTTTTTGGGTGCATTGGTTAGGGTTTGACTATCAGCAAGCATCTTAGCAACAACAACCTCCACCATGGGTTGAATTTGTGAGGGAAGCCTCTCATCAAGGGTTTTCATCACAATGTCTGTGATTATTGGTGTGATGAGAGGCAGGGATTTTTGGAAGATAGCAACTAGTTGCTCAGGAGGGTTCTGTTCCTGAGAACTAGTGCAAGAAGCAGAGGTAGGTGGCTGAGTTTGGGGGAGTGGTTGAGTGTATGTGAGACCTTCAGGTGAAGGTGCCATCTGTGGGTTAATGATGGCAGATGGACTTACATCCTGAGACATTTTGGCCAGCAGCTGTTTAAGGCTGCTGACCTTATCCTCTACGATGGTATTCTGAGCAACTACATCATAGAAGAAGCTCAGGTCAACATCAGTTTGCACTGAATCACCTGACCTCCTGACAGTGTCAGGATGTACATGCACTGAGTGTGGCTAAGTAGTTGCATGTGCCCCTTTTTCTTGGTACTGGGGACTTCCAGCCTCCGGATTTGAACCATCATCGACAGTTGCCTCTGGTGAGGTCTTATTGATGGTACCAGCTTCTTCCTGCTCAAATGCTGATGCAGGGGAAGTGGCAGCCTCACCAGATTGCCTTATCTCCCTAGCCACACTGGGAGATGAGACATGTGATTCTCTGTGTTGTGGGCTCCCATAAACACTTGTTTCCACCCTCTCTTCGGTTGGAGATACCCAGTTGTGATTGGTTTCTGGGGAGAGGGTGGAGTGTTAGATGGGTCAACACTTTGGCGATTATAAGGGTAGGGCTTTGAGTGGCGGTTTCAGTGGGGGATGGGCTTGAAGCAGTGTGCACATGGGGAGGAATGTTCTTTTCAATGGCAATCTTCTCAATTGAGAAAGATTCCAGATTTGTGGCAGCCCCTAAAATGGTTGCATCAGGCTCCTGTTGAGAGGAAACCTGTGCGGTTGTGGTAGGTGGAGTCGTGGTGACTGCTGGGAGAATCTGGCCAGCAGTCACTTCCTGCATTTGTGTTGCAAGGGCATCCTCAGAGGACTCATCTCCCTGAGTAGCCTTTTTGGGTTTTCTTTTGGTTTTGGGTTTGGTGGGGACATTGGATTATGAGGTGGGGACTTTGGATTATGAAGTGGAGGCTGTGGGTTCCAGCTGTGTGGGTTTTCGCAGCTTGGCAGCCTTTTTAAGTGTTTGGTCGGTGTTGTGCCTAGAGTATACCTCAGCTAAAACAACCATGGTAGGGACCCCAGTGCCAACAAGCCCCTCAACATTAAGCTGGTTCTCTATCATGGCCATAATGAACCGAGGATATAAAATCCAACGGTTTGCAAATGGTTTTGAAGCCATGTCTTTGAGTTCCAAAAATATTATTTCAGTAAAATTAAGTGGTTGTTTCTCAAAGATAGAGTATAATACCTGCTGCCACCTTGTGGACATTTGATCCCATGAGGATGTCTTCGGTGCTAGGAAAACATTTACCATGTGGAATATGAGTCGTTGAGGATCTAGGAAATATTTCTTCAACAGAGTGGAAGCAGCTAGGTCACCCTGATAGTCATTGGCAGTGAAAGAGAGATCAAGGGTGCCTTTTGGGTAAGAGGTTAGGAAAGTGGCATCCTCCAGCTTTAGGGTTTGTCGGATTGTAGATGGAGTAATGACCACTGTGGTTGTTCACGGACGACGGAGAGAGACCTCGCCGTCGTTTCTCTCTAGTTTGGATGGTGATATTCGTCTAGAACTTTGCTAATGAATCGGCGTAGATGATGGGATTAGTAGGAAGTCGTCGTTTGGTAGGGTGAGTCGACCATCAGATCGACGGCATGGTGGAATTTTGACCAGAATGGCGATTTCGTAAGGTGTGCGACGCAGTTGTGTCGAGGTTTGAGTTGCATGGTCGCCATTAATGGTGTATGGGAAGTTTCAGAGGTTTTGAAGTTAGTTCAAGTGAGAATGAAAAGCTCTGAAGGTTGGGTATTTTAGGGTGTGACAAAGGCTGAAAGAAAACTACTGAAGGTTTTGGTGTTAGTCATCAGTTGTTGAAACGACTGATGACGTGGTTTTAACCTTCAGTGGTTGTAACATCTAAGGACTTGGTGTTAGTCTTCAGTAGTTGAAACTACTGAAACCTTGGTTTTGTCCTTCAGATGTTGTAAACGGCTGAAGACTTGTTGTTAGTCATTAGTAGTTATAAACTACTGAAGACATGGTTTTCATCTTCAGACGTTGTAACAACTGAAGACTTGGTGTTAGCCTTCAGTAGTTGTAAACTACTGACATCAGTTGTTATAAACTACTGAGTCATGGTTTTGCTTCAGTTGTTGTAAACAACTGAGGACTTGGTGTTAGTCATCAGTAGTTATGAAACTACTGAAGACATGGTTTTGTCCTTCAGTTGTTTGGGTATGAAACAGCAGATGTTGGTATCAGCTGAAGAGTAAAGTTACTCATCAGCTGTTTTCCGTCAATTCAGTTGTTTCATTCTGACCTCCACATTTACTCATCAGCTCTTTGGCTGACTTTCAGATGTTTCATTGGCCCTTCAGCTCTTGTGAATATTTTATTCCTCAGCTCTTGTGATCAGATGTTCATAAGTGCTGATAAATTATTCTTCAGAGCTGGTGAACAAATTGTCTTTCAGTACTTGTGTAAGATTACACATCAGTACTTATGAACAAATTGTTCTTCAGTACTTATTTGTTTGAAAATTGTTCATCAGTAGTTATAACCACATCAGTAGTTGTAACTACATCAGTTGTTTTCAACAAATAGTGTACTTCAGTACTTTGAAGCATGTTAGTCTCCAGTGGGCAACCTCCTTCGACGGAGCACCTCCGCCGGAAACACAACCTCCTCCACTCCACCTGCTCCGACCTCAACCCACCAAGCAACCTCACCCCAACGCACCCCACCTGCTATCACCTCACCCCTCCGCTTCCACCGCAGCCCACCTTCGTCGGAGCACCACAAACGCGACGGAACCGGAAACGGAACCCCCTTGCTGGAACCCCCTTGCCGGACCTCCAGCGACGGAACCACACACCCGGCGGAACCAAAAACGCAACCGGAGCCACAAACACAGCCGGAGCCACAAACCCCCAGCCGAAACCTCCTGCCAGCGCACAAAGGCCACCTTACTTGGTGGCACATTTGGTGAGATCGTTTCATCTCGTGTTTTCTTATCTGCTTCTTTATCATTCTTTAACTATAATTATATTTCTAGGTTTAAATTGTCTGGATTGGTTAGGAATACCGACCTATGGGGAGAATCATCCTCTTTCGTGTGCCTCTGTTTGTTGTGTTTGGCTATCTACCGTGTATTTTTCTGTGTTGTGTTGTATATTTCTTGTGCTGCACCCTCCGTTTTTGCCTTTTACGCATACGTGACCTGTGTTGTGTGACCTGGGTTTTGTTGACCTATCTTTTGTGGCTGTTTACGTGTTGTGGTGTGTCAGTATGGTATAATAGATAACAGGAGTCTTTTTGATGCCTCGAGATCATGTTCGATGAAGAGAGGTGTTATTACAGAGAAAAAGGGGTATAGGTTATGAGTGGCATCGTGGAATGTAGGAACCCTGACTAGTAAGTTTTTAGAGTTAATGATGATGTGCTGAAAAGACGTAGGGTCTATATAGCGTGCCTTCAGGAGACTAGATGGCGGGGTGGGAGAGCAAGAGAGTGCAATGGTTATAAAATATGGTATTCAGGGTCAGATGGTACAAAAAAATGGAGTAGGTTTTCTAGTGCTAAAGAACTTCAGGATAATGTAGTGGAGGTGAGAAGATACGATGATAGATTGATGCTGTAAGAATAGTAATAGGGGCTGAGGTAGTGGCATTAGTTAGCGCGTATGCACCGCAAAGTGGGTTAGGGGAAACGGAAAGAAATAAGTTCTAGGAGACTTTAGATCACGTTATGGGAGACATACCCAGAGAAGAAAATTATGCATAAGAGGTGATTTTAATGGACATATAGGAAAGGTAATGATCATTTCACGTCGGTCCATGGAGGGTTTGGGTATGGTCTGAGGAATGAAGGCGGGAGGGAGCTCCTTGACTTTGCTTTAACGCATGACCTGGGCATCATAAATTCGTTTTTAAGAAAAGAGACTCGCATCTAATCACGTTTAGCAGCGGCAGGAGACACACGCAAATAGATCATCTGCTGATGAGGAGAGAAGATCGTAACTCGTGGAAGGACTGTAAGACAATCCTAGGAGAAACAGTAGTGACACAACATCATATGTTGGTGGCTGACCTACGCGTCAAGAGAGCAATTGTCTTAATATCAGAATCTAAAACGGTGCTTAACGAGAGGCTAGAACAGTGGAGAGCAGCACTAAGAGCAGAGGCTTAAAGATAAGTCGCTCTAAGACTGAATACATGTATTGTAACTTAGTGGTGAGGCTGAAGAGGATACACAAATCAGCATCCAGGGTATGACGGTACCACAAACGTCTACGTTCAAATACCTGGGCTCGTACGTACAGGAGGACGGAGAGATACACAGAGATGTAGCTCACCGTGTGCAATCAGGATGGTGCAATGAAGAGCAGCATCAGGGATCCTGTGTGATAAGAGGTTCCCAGCAAAATTAAAGGGAAAACATTACAGAGTGGCAGTACGTCCAGCTATGTTATACGGAACAAACTGTTGGGCCATAAAGAAAGCGCACCAGAGATAAATAGAGGTCGCGGAAATGCGTATGCTGAGATGGATGTATGGACACATAAGATGGATAGAAAAGAAACGACGCGATTCGACGGAGGCTGGAGGTGGTGTGTATCACAGATAAAATAAGAGAGGGAAGATTAAGATGGTTGGGCACGTAAAGCGAAGGTCGATGGTAGACTTGCACTCTCTGAGCACATGCTCGAGGATAGGAGTGAGTGGAGACGTAGAATTAAAATTAAGGACTTCTAGCGAGACCGGTGGGTAGGAAGGGTACACGTAGATCTTGGGTAGGAAGGGTAGACGTAGATCTGTTGCGACCCACCTGTCTTCCTATTTCTACCCTTATACATGATTCTACCCGCTTATTTGATGTACACACTTTCTATGTATTTAAGTGATTTAAACCTGTGTGTTGTCTGACTTACTTTAAGTTTGCGATTGCGACTATTATTGGTTTTCGTTACCGAGTGGGGGGTCTCTTCGGAAGCAGTCTCTCTATCTCCCATGATAGAGGAAAGACTCGCCGCCACCTACCCCTCCCAGACCCTGCTCTTGAGGGGACTTACTGGGTATGTTTGTTTGTTTGTTTGTTTTTAGTCTTCAGTAGTTGTGAAAATGCTGAAGACTAAATTACTCATCAGTACTATATTTGACCTTTGCTACTAATGCTCATCAGTACTTGTGACTGAGAACATCAGTATTAGTTAAATTATTCTAGCTGTAGCATACCAAGCCTTAGTACCAGATTTTGAAATGTGGCACTATCTAAAGGCTTAGTAAAGATGTCTGCAAACTCATCATCACTAGGCACAAACTTTGGATCAATCAAACCTTTTTCATAGCAATCCCTAATAAAATGATGTTTGATCTCAATATGTTTGGTCCTAGAGTGCTGGACTGGATTTTTTTAACAAGCAAAGAGCTGAAGCACTATCCATAATAATAGAGCCAAAGTACCTGAGATGTACAACTTGCAGCAGTAATGTACTCAGCTTCAGCAGTGGATGTAGCAATTGATGTTTGTTTCTTACTCTGCCAAGAAACTAAAACAATTGCCTAGGAATTGGCAACCACCAGAAGTGGATTTTCTGGTGACTTTGCATCCTGCATAGCACTATCAGAGAAAGCAACTAATTTGCAAGAATGCCCAGTTGAATACCAAAGACCTAGTGATTGGGTACCTTGCAGATATCTAAAGATCCTTTTGACTGCAATCAAATGGGATTCTTTATGTGCAGCCTGAAATCTAGCACAAGCACATGTTGCTAACATGATATCTGGTCTAGAAGCTGTAAGGTACATCAAGGACCCAATCATACATCTGTAAAGGGTTTCATCAACCGCTTTACCTTTCTGATCTACATCCAGTTGTGTGATGCTGCTCATGGGAGTAGAACAAGGCTTACAGGTTTGTAAATCAAACTTATTCAACAACTCTTTTGTATATTTGGACTGATGAATAAAGATTCCATCAGCCATTTGTTTGATTTGCAAACCTAGAAAGAACTGTAATTCCACATAGCACTCATTCAAACTTTTGCTTCATGAGCTTTGTGAATTCATCACACAACTATGGATCAGAGGATGCAAAGATGATGTCAATCAACATATATTTGAACAGGAGCTTATGCTGTCTTACAGTCTTTATGAATAAGGTTTTATCAATGGTGCCTCTAGTGAGTGAATTATTTCTCGAGAAGAAAGTTGATAGTGTCTCATACCAGGCTCTAGGAGCTTGTTTCAGCCCATAAAGAGCCTTATCAAGCTATACACCCAATCAGGATGTTTATATCCTCAAAGCCTGGTGGTTGACACACATAAACTTCCTCTTTATTTTTTACCATATAAGAGGCACTTTTGACATCCATTTGATAAACCTTAAGACTGTGAAAGGCAGCATAAGCTAAGAACAATCTAATTGCCTCCAGTCTGGCTACAGGGGCAAAGGTCTCATCATAATCGATGCCTTCCTCTTGTGCAAACCCCTGGACAACCAGTCTGGCCTTGTTCTTAACTATTGGCCCTTTTCATCTGTTTTGTTCCTAAATACCCATTTGGTGCCTATGCACACTTACCTTGGGGTAAAGGAACAAGCTCCCACACTTGCTGTTCTTGAACTGAAGAAGCTCAAGCTGCATTGCTTCAACCCATCCATTGTCTCTGAGTGCAACATGGTAGTTCTATGGATCTGCTGACTGATAAAGAGAGCATAGAAGCAGAAGTTGGACAATTGACTCCTGGTTGAAACTCCAGTATTGATATCACCAATGATTTGAGATGTGGGGTGATTCTTTAGCTCTTGATAGACTATAATATCAGTGTAAGTGTTTGTAGGACTTTCAGCAGCAACATATGGTGATGAAGATTCTTAAAACCATGTGAGATGGAACTCAAATGAAGTGGAGCATGTAGAAATCTCATCAGCATTTGTTGTGGATGGGGCTGCTGAAGCTACAGGAGCATCAGGTTTAGTGGACTCAGGCAGGTGTCACTAAACCTGAAAAGGTGAGTACTGGCTACATCATCATCAGTACCACCAGATGGAGAACTGTTGACAGGACACAACAACTGGAGGTTGATAAGGAACATATTGCAGTATGTCCAGATCAAACAACTCCACAGGGTTTTGTGGAATCTTGTCCTTTGGAGATTCATTAAACTTGACATGTGTAGAGTTTCTTCAACCATCTTTGTCCTACAGTTAAAAACTCTGTATGCCTTGCAAGTTGATGAATAACCAACAAAATACCCTGCATCCACCTTACTAGCAAACTTCTGGAGTGGATTGCTAGTGTTGAGAATGAAACAAGGACATCCAAAGGCTCTAAAGAAGGAAATCAAAGGGGCCAAATGATGAAGTACTTCATAGGGAGTCTTCATCAACCTTTGATTCACTAAGGCTCTATTCTGCACATAGCAAGCTGTGTTTACAGCTTCAGCCCAAAAGGTCAGTGGCAAACCTGAGTCAGCCAGCATTGACCTTGCATCTTCAATGAAAGTCCTGTTCTTTCTCTCAAACACTCCATTTTGTTCAGGAGTTCTAGGAACACTAAACTGCCTTTTGATTCCCTTGACAGGTAGAAGTCATCAAGTGTGTGGTTTCTAAATTGTTCCATTGTCACTCCTCACACACTTGACCTGCAGGGAATACTGCTTTCCATAAATAACACAAAGTTCATAATAGCCTTGGCAGCTTCATCTTTGGAGTGCAAGAAGAAAGTCCATACAAACCTGGAGTAATCATTCACAATTACCAGGCAGTATTTCTTCTTTGCCATGCTCATCACTCTGACAGGACCAAAGAGATCCATGTGCAGGAGCTGCAAGCAGGCAGTGAACTTTGGTTCTTCTATTGAAGGGAATGAAACTTTGTGTTGTTTTCCCTTTAAGCAAGCAGTGCAGTTGTCTTCACACTTGAACTCCTCAATGGCAATCCTCTTACTAAACCATGGTTTATCAGCTGATTCATGTTCTTGAAATTAACATGCCCCAGCCTTCTATGCCATAGAGTAGATTCTTGAGGAGAGGCCTTGGAGAATAGGCAAGGATGGCCTTTGAGATCTATCTTTTGGAAAGATCTAAGGCATACACTCTTCCTGTCTGTTGGCCTTCAAGAGAGTGTATTCATCCAACACCTTGACAATCAAATTAGAACTTTGGATGACAGAATCCGACAGTTCTGGCTTGTGAAAAGGGCAACATGGCCTTTATCACACATTGACTGACACTCAAGAGATTGTACTTGAGATTCTCCACATGGTTAACATCATCAAACCTTATTTCCCCATTGGAAACAAAGCCTTTTCCAATGATGTAACCCTTTGCATCATTGCCAAAGGAAACAAATCCCTTCTTCCTGGAGAGTAGTCATTAAGAAGAGAGCTGCTCCCTGTGATGTGCATGGATCCTCCACTGTCTAATACCAGATGCTTCTATGGCATGTTGAAGAAACCTGCAATCATCTAACATATTAGTTAGTTTTGGAGACCCAAACCTTTTTGTTTTGGGTCTGTTCTCATCAACAGATGTAACACTAACAGGTTTGTTATGTGTGACAGTCTGAGGTGAAGGAGATGGTGTAGAAGAGGAACCTTTGGCTTGGATTTCCTTTCTGTGGTTTCAACACAGGAGCATCTAAATGGTTGACTCTTCCCATTAGATGCTGAACCATCATCACAAGTTGTGTCTGACTTTGTGATAAGCTTTCAGCTCTTCAGACACATGGGGCTTGCTGATGATGGATTCCTGTGTTGCACCATCTTTTTGAGCAACCTCAGCTGTTGCCTGAGTAAACCCTACCTTCTTTTTAGATTTAGCTTTGGGCTTAGGGATTTCAGGCTTTGATGTGCTAGTACAAACTTGGTCTCAAACTCATTTTTCATTGTATTCATATGCTCTTTAATTTTCTCTTTATGTTTGAGTTGGAACCCCTTTTGTACCAGCAGTCATCAGTAAGATGATTGAACAAGCCACATATCTCACATGGCTTCTTCTTCATCTTATGTTGATTATCAACTGAAGAGGATGAAACTGCTGAAGACTTGTTCTTCAGCTGTTGCTGTCAGTTTAGCAGTTTTCTTCCTTGTAGTACCTGCTTTCCTAACATCCTCTTTAGTGTCTTCAAACCCTTTCTACTGTCAGTTTTCTTCTTCAGTGCTGGCAGTAGGTAAGGTTTGAACTTCAGGTGTTATCACTTGCTCTCCAGTACTTTCAGTACTTCTAGAGACAACACCTGAGTTGATCAACTTTTGATTATGTGACAGTCAGCATTTGAACCATCAGCTGTGTAGCATCAGCTGATTGGTTTTGAGTGGAATTAATGATGACTTCTACCTCTGATGATGCTGTATCAGAAGATAGTAGGTCACATGATGAGAAGGATGGTTATTGCTCTCTCCATCAGATTCAACTTCTGCTCTTGAAGTAAAATCTGTAGGAGGAGCAGTGTGATTATAACCAATGCCAAACTTCACATTGGAAGCTGATTGCTTGCTAAGAAGCATTTCAAAACCCTTGCATGATTGCACCCATCGATCACACTCTACTTGGGTGGTTGCAAGAGTTTCCTTGAGGTCTCTGTACTTCTCTAGAAGTACATCATCCCTAGCCTTATCATCTCTTATTGGCATTTAAGCCTATAAATCTCATCATTTTTATCATTAAGTGTAGCCTTAAATTCAGCTTCTTTTTGGAAATGGTTGCTCTAGCTCAAGGTTTTTATCAATTAAAGCTACATTTGCTTCTCTAATAAAGCAAATGTTGCTATGCATGAGTCAGAACAAAGCTTGGCTTTATCCTCAGAAGATACCTGTGATGAAGCATTGGATGATGACCCATCAGAAGACTCAAAGGCCATTAGAGCAAGATTCCCAAATGGATTATCACCACCATGTTGACCAGCACCTTGGAATAGTTGTTCCTGACCAGATAAATCATCTGGCAAACTACTCCAGTAAACAACTCCTGGGGTGAAGAAGCTGTGTTGTTGAGGTTGGGTTTGATGATGAGATTGGGAAGATTGAGGCTCAGGGAGAGCATGTGGCTGAGCAGAGAAGGTGCTTGAGCTTGACTGGGCTGAGGCACATAGTAGCAGGGGTATGGGTATGGCATATGACCCTGAGGCACAAAGTAAGCAGGTGATGCTGTGCTGGTGATGGATGGCCAGAACTGGAGGAATTTTGCCCTCTATGCTGTGAGCTGTGCTTGGAAAGGTCACAAAGGGTGCAGAGGAGTTAGATCCAGATGATCTACACTCTCTAGCAAAGTGTCCAAGCCTCTGGCACTTGTGACACCTCAACTTGCTCTTGTCAAAATCAACTTTGGTTTTGCCAGAGAGAGCAGGAAATTTCCTACCAGTTCTCTTTGTAGAACTTTTGAGATCTGATATTTATCATTGCCATTTGACTCAAAATATCCATCTCTTCCAGATCATCATCTGGAATGCCCTTCAAGTCCTCCATCAGAAAGCACAGATTATCACTGCTACCTCCTGAACTACTATTAACACCAACAAAAGCATGTTCAGAGTTGGTAGAGAAATCAATATGCTCATCATAAGCACTCTCTGATGCAGCATATTCGACTCCTGACCTATCAAAGCAGCAGTGCCAATGACAAAGTCATCAGTGAGCTTGCCAGAGATGGACAACTCCTCTTTTGCTCTATCTCTCTCTCAAATGTGAGCAGTTTCCCATGAAGTTGGGTGAGAGATAGAGTATTCAGATTTGCACTGGAGCGTAGGACAATGGTATAAGTGTCCCATCTCTCAGGCAGTGATCTGAGAAATCTGTTGTTCATCTGGCTATTAGAGTACTCTTGTTTGACCATCTTCAACTTAGAGATCAAACATGAGACCGCTCATACGGTTGAGTCAGAGTCTCACCCTTCCTATGAGAGAATGTCTTATATGTTGGGCGAGGATTTCCCTTGTGTTTGCTAAGACCTCATTGGTTCCTCCGAATTGTTCCTTCAGAGCAACCCAGAGATCATGAGCAGTTTCATGATGCAAAAGCCCTGAATAGATCTCATTTGGAATTGCCATAGCTAAAATTCCATGGGCTTTAGCATCAATCTCGAACAGCTTAAGATCTTCGTCCGAGTATTGATCAGGTTCTTTGGAACCTGTTCATTTGATTCAAGGACGCTCACCTTAGGCTGTATGGTCCATGCACCACTAACTTCCAACAACCAGCACTGTTGACAGACAAGTGGTGAAGCATACGATGTTGCCATATGTTATACTCATTCCTCACAAGCATCGGAGGCTGGTTGAGGAACCAGTATTGTGAGGATCGTTCGTTGGTGTCGCCATCTCAGTTTTCAGTCAAAATCAAGTTTAACAAAACAAATATAGCTCAAAACCATGAGAACCTCAAGTTTAACGGCCCGAAATAGCAGAATCTCAATCTCTATAGCTAATTCTTGCAAATTGCTAATTCGATCAAACGTAAAGATCAAAGAGCAGTTTCAATAATCATGATGAATCGATCAATGATTAACCAGCTCTGATACCATTTGACAGGATCTCAGCCTCTGGTTTGATCAATTAGGTTGTATTCGTAGCGGATTTGGCACGAGAATCAGCAACTACAAGAAAGAACACAAAGGATTTGCATGTAACAGTACAAATATAGAGAGAGAGAGAGAATAATTCTGCCAAAAAGGTATTTTCTACTGAATCACACGTTCGGGCAAGATTACAATTAGGTCATCTACCTTTTATAGGCAGAAATGACGTAAGCTGATGTCACTGACAGTGACATCAAACGGTTATTAACAAACTACTGATTGAACACTAAACTACTGAAGATGTCAAACAGCTGACATCTTCTTACAAAATGCTAAGTGTTCTACTTATTACAAACTACTGAAGGAAAAGAAACTACTGAAGGTACAACGACTGAAGAACAAATCTCTCAGTCGTTTACAACTACTGAACTATAACAGCTGAAGAACAAACTCTTCAGCTATTGTACAAACTACTGAAAGGAAAAAATACAACTACTGAAAAGTAAAACCATCACAACAACTGAAGAAGACTCTCAGTGTTGTGACAAACTCTGAAGCTTCAGCACTTGGTCTTCAGACTTTGGTCTTCAGATGTTTCATCAGCTGATGACTTCAGTAGTTGTCATCAGCTGATGTCTTCAGTCTTGTCTTCAGCTTTGTGCATTAGTGTTGATCTTCAGCTCTTCAGTTCTTCAGTTGTTGATCTATAGCACTTGTCTTCAGTACTTGAAGTCTTCAGTACTTGTAATCATCAGTACTTCAGACTTCAGTACTTATCTTCAGTACTTGGGATCTTCAGCTGTTGTCTTCAGATCTTTGATCTTCAGCTGTTGAGTCTTCAGTCTTTGTCAAACTGCTGATGAAGCCTTCAGCAGTTGTTGTGATGTCATGTGGGACTTAGAGGTTTCCTGATCTTGGCTCATTGGTTCTTTTGATCCAACATACTTGATTTACTTAAAGTATTATGTTGTTAGTAAGTTGTTAACTTAGATTCTGCATTTGTTACTTCTAATCAAATAGGAAAGTCTTGTTAATTCATAACCCTATCCACAAAAACAATACATTATCATCATCATCCTCTTGCACAAAGTGTGTTAATGAAGATACATTATTAACATGGTCCTATAAAGATGTTGCTATATTACTGCATGTACTCATCTATATGTGTGGTTCATAGTGGTGATGCTCAAGCATACTAAACTATGGTATTGTTCCAAAAGGATAGAAGATAACACTAGAGGAGATCTTAGAGTTGAACTACATAATGGTTTCTCAATTGTCTATTCATTGTAAATAGTTCAAAACATCAGGTAAGAGATAAGAAGCAAAACAATATCACTGTATTGACGTAGCCATACATGTTATAACGATATAGTATATCATAGCCACATAAAATAACAGCATGATTGTACAACTATCTCGAATGAATCACATGACTATAGAAGTGCCTATATTAAGGCATAGAAAACATAAGTCGGTCTATTTCAAAATATACATCAGGTAAGAGATCAAAACAAGATCACTGTTATGTGTTGCCATACATGATACGATGATAGTATATAGCCATAGCTAAACAAGCGTTTAATCTTGAAGATCTGAAATCATAATATTAAAGGTTATTAAATCACTTAAAGGATCATCCAACTAATGATGTTGCTGATGATAGTTGTGACACTAATCATCTATTCTAACTTGTTATCGTAAGCTATGAAGTTGTTAATCAAGTCACTAGTATGATGATGCGATCACGGGACACTATCAAAGGATTTGGTAAATTGGTTGTTGAGTAGACTACTGACCTTGAAGATGAATTATTAGATGGGGGGGGGACCCAAGTCAAAATGATGATAAAAGTTTCATTGATGATGATGAAGAAGATGATGGAGATGAAGATGAGATGAGGATGAATGCAATTTAGACGAGGAAGATATTATAAATTATAATAATGAAGATGACAGGGACAATGATCTTGTAGGCATACAATATTATACTGATGATTCTTGACTGAATTTATGTTTTATATTTTTGCATAAGTTTATTATTTACGATATAACATACTGATGACACTTTATCTATTGCTCATTAGTTGTTAATGTATATTATTTATTTCTATTAAATCATGTCAACATATATTGCTAGAGCACGTGGTGGGGATGGTGGCGATCTACCTCCTCATGGGGATTCAAATTGGATCTTAGTAGGTTGCGAGTCTTGCAAATTATTTGTTACAGTTAGATATACATTTGTATGTTAAATATAATTTTATTTTACCAACTATCAATTCCGTATATTAATGTGGCACAACCCACACACATACGGCGCTCAAAAGAAAATAATATTAAATTATTTAAAATATTTAGCAAAAGCAATGTAAATAACTAACTTTCGAAACTCAAAGCAAAGGGGACAATATAGTTTGTTGGATTATCCTATAAGAGATGCTCTAAGAAAAAATAATTAAATAAATTTAAACAGAGGTATCTAAGTTCCATGAATGCCAATCATACGCACAAAGACATATATGGGGTAAAACTATAATTGTTAGTATAGACAAATAAGTATTAACCAGCAAATAAAAAACTCAGTATATTTATTGTTCATAGGGGAGGCGTTCCATTGATATCATTCAAAAGATGCATTTCAACATACTTGATTGGTTCTTTTGGTCCAACATACTTGATTTACTAAAGTATTTATGTTTGTTAGTAAGTTGTTAACTTAGATTCTGCATTTGTTAACTTCTAATCAAATAGGAAAGTCTTGTTAATCATAACCCCAATCCAACAAAAAAACAATACATTATCATCATCAACATCTTTGTCTAAAAGTGTGTTAATGAAGATAGCATTAAAACATGGTCCTATAAATGCATGTTGCTATATTACTTGCATAGTCACTCATGCTATGTGTGTGGTTCATAGTGGTGATGCTCAACGCATTACTAACTGTGGTATTGTTCCAAAAGGATAAGAAGATACCCACTAGAGGAGATCTTAGAGTTGAACTACATAAATGGTTTCTCAATTGTACTATTTCATTGTAAATAGTTCAAAACATCAGCTAAGAGATTAAGAAGCAAAACAATATCACTGTTATTGATGTTAGCCATACATGTTATAACGATGATTAGTATATCATAGCCACATAAGCTAAAACAGTGTTTAATCTTGAAGATCCTTCTTGAATCACTGACTATTAAAGGTTTATTTAAACCTTTCACCATAAAAATAATAGGATCATCAAATAATGAGTGTGCTGATAAGATAGATATATTGCATGACACTAAATCATCTAATTATAACTGGTTATCGACTTAAGCTATGAAGTTGGTTAATCAAGTACACGTTTATTGATGATGAGATCACGGGACACTTATCAAATGGATTGGTAAATGGTTGTTGAGTTAGACTAGACTTGACCTTGAAGATGAATTTAGATGTTGGTGGGGACCCAAGTCAAAATGATGATAAAGTTCCATTGATGATGATGAAGAAGATGATAGAGATGAAGATGAAGATGAGGATGAATGCAATTTAGACGAGGAAGATATTATAAATGATAATAATGAAGATGACAGGGACAATGATGTTGTAGGCATACATATTATACTGATGATTCTTGACTGAATTATGTTTTATATTTTTGCATAAGTTTATTATTTATGTATATAACATACTGATGACACTTTATTCTATTGCTCATTAGTTTGTTAATGTATATTATTATTTCTATTAAATCATGTCAACATATATTGCTAGAGCACGTGGTGGGGATGGTGGAGATCTACCTCCTCATGGGGATTCAAATTGGATCTTAGTAGGTTGCGAGTCTTGCAAATTATTTGTTACAGTTATATATACATTTGTATGTTAAATATAATTTATTTACCAACTTATCAATTCCGTATATTAATGTGGCACAACCCACACACATACGGCGCTCAAAAGAAAAATAATATTAAATTATTTAAAATATTTAGCAAAAGCAATGTAAATAACTAAATTCGAAACTCAAAGCAAAGGGACAATATAGGTTTGTTGGATTATCCTATAAGAGATGCTTCAAGAAAAAATAATTAAATAATTTAAACAAAGGTATCTAAGTTTCCATGAATGCCAATCATACGCACAAAAGTGACATATGGAGGTAAAACTATAATTGTAGTATTAGACAAATAAGTATTAACCAGCAAATAAAAAACTCAGTATATTTATTGTTCATAGGGGAGGCGTTCCATTATAGCATTCAAAAGATGCATTTCAAAGAAGGAATGAATTATGTTAGAAGTAACACCACCTAGTGGACATTAGTGTTTGTATAAATTAACTGACTTTGAATAATATACATTGCTTTTTGTTGAATTTACATGAACTATGCGTTTTTTGAACTTGGATACGAATAATGTAGTTTTAATATTTGTATTAAAATTAGTTCCTACACAAGAAAAAGAGATCTATATATAAGGATGACATGGCGTTGCTATAGACTCTTATTTAATTTTTTATTTTATGAAAACCACATCTATAGTGACGACAGATCAAAAATTACTTTTTTTAATTTTTTTCATAGAAATTTTGTTACCTTGACACTTACAGTGATTATTTTTTGTTCCTATAGAGTGATATATGCCGATGACATGTATCCTGACGACAATTTAGAGTTATTACATGTCTCTGTGCCTACGACACCTATAGATAGGACATGTTGCTCCTATAGGCCAAAATCACATACAACAACGACATGTCATTGCTATAGGGAAACATTTTACTATCTCTATAGATGTTATTCTTTTAGTTTCATATAGATGTTCTTCCTTTTAGTTTCATACTATCTCTATTTGTTAGAAAGAGGGTTGTTTGTATTAAAAAAAACTAAAGTTGTAAAGAACGAAAATTTGTCTTGATAGCACAAGAAAATCTTAAGAAGGAACATACCAGGTGTAAATTAGAACTCTTAATTATCTTATTCCATGCATAAGCCAACATATCTCTAGCTATTTGGCAACAGTTTATTAATCATTTGCAAACTCAAACAACTACTATGTTGTAGTTCCTTTTGGAGCCATATTGGTAGATGTGCTTAAGCATTACAAATGATAAGATGATGAGTATAATAACATGTCACCATGAAGAGGTTCCTAAGTAGTGGTGCTACAATAAAAGGAAATTTACTAAAGGAAGCTGTTAGACTTAATCGGGTTTGTTCACATGTAGGTGAATGGGTTGCGGGTTAATGTTATGGGTTAGCCAAAGTTGGAGTTGGTAATTTCTTTTTTTGATTCATATTGTTTTTATTCTTTGGGATTATTTTTAGTTTTTGTATGATATCTTATATCTGATATGCTTATTTTTGGAGGTTTATTGAAACGTTATACTTAGTTTACTAAGTTTCCTTACTAGAGTAAGCTACTTGTTCTCCACAAGGTTGCTAAGCTATAAAGTAGGTTTTGGTGTTGGTATTTTATGTGCTTATGGTTGATTTATTAAAATTATAGTCCTGGGATGGTCATAAAAAAAAAATGTTTGTTCTTGTTCTTTTCATCTTAATCAGCTAGTGGTTGTGTTTCAAAGGGTCAAAGGTCTAGTTGCCTACAATTACTACCAGAGCAAGTTAAGGAAAAGACCCACACACAAGAAAGGTTGTATGTGGTAGTACCAAATACAGAGGGACTGGAAGAAGTGTTTTTTTCATTTGATCGAGTAACAATAACAAAAGGTCTCAATTAAGATACGATTTTGATAACTACTTAGCTGAGAAAGTAAGCATTTAGTGATTTTTTAATAGGTAAGAAGCCAACTTTAGGTGCAAAAGAATAAGATCAGTAGGGGCCAGGTGATAAGGATGGAACAAACAAGAGAAGAAATAGCTAGAGAGTACGAGGAGATATTTGACTCAAATTCTTGATATCCTCCAGATTGTACATAGCATTCAGATATATAAAAACTAAAGTTACACTATAATCCCAAAAGAGTTGTAAAATAAGTCTATATTTGTTGGATCTTGAAAGAATCATGCATGTCAATTCAAGTGGTGAGTGGTAAGTTATCTGGGTGGAAATATAAATGTTGAAGTAAGTGTGGATACAATATAAGAAATATGGATGAAGAATGTTTAAGTATTTGTTCATCTACATTAGTCAAATGTGGATGACTTAGACTAATACGGATGAAGCATTGTACAACCCAGATATTTTAAGAAGTTGTAAAAGAAGAATAAAAATGGAAACATCAATTAACCCAAGTTGGAGGGTTAAAAGTGTAAAAGGGGACAAAAGGTACAAAGTTGGTGTAAAAGGTGGGTATGGCGCCCCCCCTACTTTCACCCACCATTTCAGTCGGTTTTAGAGAGAGAGAGTGTAAGAGCTCTCAGCTTTTCATAGAGAAGAAAAAAAGGCTGCTTTCAAGGTAAGAATTTGAGGTTTTTATGGGTCATGTTGGGTTTTGTCTCGGTTATGTGCTTATGTGTTGTGTGTGTTCGGGTGTGTGTGTTTGGGGGGTTTTTAGGTGTTTGAACTCATTTCATACGGGTTTAAGAGGAAGACACACACAAAGTTGCACAAGGTGAGTTCTAGATCCCTCATGTTACATATTAACTGATTGGGGCTGTAAATGCATGTATGTATGTTTTATGTTGGGTGTGATTTGTGTGCATTTGATGTTATGATTATGTTATGCGTATGTTTTGATGCTTTGCATGTTAAATTGGGTTTAGAACATGCTACATTAGGATTTGGGACTGATTATGAATGTTGTTTGTGTGTTAAGACTGCTCATGGCCTAAGATTGCCTCATGCGCCCAACTAACTATACTGCCTAAGTGTTTCCATGCCCTAAGACTTCATGGGGGAATAGTACCCCATGCGCCTGAAAAATACCTAGAAAATTCTAATATGGTTCATGCGCCTGAACAGTTGTTCATGCGCCCAGGATTTCTGACCAGATGCCTAAGTATTGGGGCTCATGCGCCCCAATAGTGTCCATGCGCCTGGACCTCCCATGCACCTAAGTGACCTTATGCCCTGAAAGGCTCATGCACCCAAGTGTTTAAAGCTGCTAAGGGAAAGATGATGTGCCTGCATAGTTGAAATACGCCCAGACAGGGCTCATGCGCCCAAATTGTTGGTGCGCCCAACACTTAGAATTTATTACAGGAATTTTATGGGAGTCTATGCATTTAGGGTTTTAACTATTGTTGACTGGGGCTTTTTTAATGCTTATTTTCATGCTTTTCATGATTGTCTTTATGTTCCATGTTATTATTATTATTACTATTATTATTATTGTATTACTTTACATGGTATGTTTATGATCGTAACGTAATGTATTATCATCAATAAAGTAAAAGATTAATGATAAAGAAAAGTGGAACGTAAATAAATGAATGAAAGTCTTGCAAGCAAATGTATGGAGGTGCACGGCCTTGTTGTCGTTAGCTCAACTATGATGCGGGTTAGCTACCCCAAAGGATGCACACAGGGTCAATCCTTTAGATTGATAATGAGGTGAGCCACCATGTTGTCGCCAAAGACTCGGATAGAGTGCAATCATTGAGACTGCCAATGAGGTGAGCGACCATGTCGTTGAAAAAGACTCGGATAGAGTGCAATCATTGAGATTGCCAATGAGGTGAGCGACCCTATTGTCGTAAAAGACTCGGAAAGATAATGATAAAAGCATGAAATGAATGAGCATAGTAATGAAAGGATAAATAAGTTTTACCTTGTTGTATGTACGATGTATGCTCGCTTATGGAAGTAAAAAGGGAAAGATTTTATGAAAAATAGTATTTTCATATATAACTACTCAAGATATTTTAATTCTTTAAAATTATAACTCACTCAGTAACGCTGACTTTTATGCATTTCAGTTGGCAGGTATTGTTGCTGAGGGTGGCACGTGGGAGAAGCTACTCGACGGGACATGACTGACATCCATTCATATTTTAATACTGTTGTTTCATAATGCAATTAATAATTCTTTTGTACCGGTTAATCATTAATGTATTGCTTACAACAGTTTTATAATGAAATGAATGGCTTTTGTTAAATTAATTCCGCTGCTCAAATTTGTAAATACGTAAGTCTATTGTAATTGTTGATACATGTGTACCTAGTTTAGGAGCTCAATGTAAAATGTCTTTCATGTCTTACATATATGAAATTGAATGGGTATGAATGAAATACAATATGTGGTTGATGCTTATAATGTTTAATATTCATTATTTATTGTGTGATAACACAAATTGAACTAACTATATAGGTTTGTGGTTGTTGCATAATTCTTAGTCAAATATGTTTGAAAAATGTTTAAACTTAATCGTGTGAAGTTCTCATGCGAATGGACCATGCTAATGGACTATACACATGAACACTTCATGCTAATGGACCAGTCGCACGACTGAACCAGGTGACAGGATCAGTCACACAATTGTGACTAAGATTGACTCAATAGCATGAATGGACCTTCAGTCGTTGCAGATGGATCACCGCATGCTTCAGTCGCACGAATGAAGCCTGCTAATGGTTCAGTCATACGAATGGAAAACCCTAACCTATAAATACCACTTAATTCGTGGAAAACAGAACAATTCGAATATTGACATACCCTAGCAGTCCAGAGAGTCCCTGTTCATCATTCCAACTTCATAGTTCGCTTCTGATCAATTCTTGTTCATTCTTAACATTTGTTTCATCGTAAGGATTGATCAGATTGTCATTCTCTTGATTGGATCAACAATCAAATTAGATTCTGCACTATTGAGTTGGTATACGCGCAAAATCAGTTAGTACTCCGTATGTACACGGTCCTAACAAGTGGTATCAGAGCATTGGCTCTTGATTTTGCGTGTGATTCGATCGATCTGGTGTAAAAATCACTTTTTCATTCAAGAACACCATCTTTGGTTAAAACAGGGTTTTCGATGTCTCCAGATCAAAAAGTTCACGTTTTTCGTCAGACGACAGATTAGGGTTCTTGAAAAAATCGTGTTTTTGAGTCATAATATCAAAAATCTTCGAATTTTCAAAAACCAGCAGCTTCAGTCGCACGATTGACTCAATCGCACAATGAACTCAATCGTACATCCCATACACACGATTGACTAGTCGCCCATCCAATCGTACGACTGAACACTCCATTCGTATTGTCTAGTCGTCCTTGTCCAATCACACGATCGACTCATCCGTATTGTTCAATCGCATGATTGAGCCATCCGCATTGTTCAATCGCACGTTTGGCCCATTCGCACATCTCCATTCGCATAAGTGAATAAATCTTAGATTAAAGCTTCAAATTTATACAAATGGAAGATCAGTACTCAGCTTTCACTGCCGGTACGGATTCACGTATCCAGAATCTATTGCATCTGGAAAATGAAGTTGGTAATCACAATAAGCCCCCTAAGCTCATAACGTTAGATAATTACCCATAATGGAAGCAAAGGTTCGAGATATAATTAAATGGAGTTGATCCTAATCTGTGGGAATCAATCAAGACTGGGTATAACATGTCGGTTGGTGCTGATGGAGTAAAACTTACCTTGGGTGGCATGACTGATAGCCAGAAGGTAAAGTACAATGCAGAGAAGGTGTACGCCTTGTTAACTCAGTCAATTCATAAAGATATATTCCATCAGTTTTCTGAGAACAAACAAGCCAAGAAGATATGGGATGCTATAGAAAAACGGTATGACAGGAATGCAACGTGAAGGCATTAAAGGCAAAGGCTTTGAAGAAAGAGTTGATAACTTCTCTTCAATACGAAAAGAGAGCCTGGATGACATTATCGATCGTTTCTACCACTTGATTAGTGAGCTGCACACTCATGGGGTTACCACGTCCATGGAAGACAGGTGTCGAGTTTTGCAGATGGATTGCCTGAGAAGTGGGTGTCTTTTGTGTCAAATCTCAGACAGAATGATATGTTGGCAAAGTTGGATATCAACGATTTCATTCTGAAGCTGAGAGAGGAAGAGTTGAGGATGAAGTACAGATCCTAAAAAAGTTCATATGATCAGAACCCATCATTTTACAACTCAACTCCTCAACCAAAAACTTCTGGAGCACCACTCCAAACAGCATTCGTGTCCAGTGCAGCTGCTCCGTTCCAAGCCATTACTTTAGGATCTGACACGTCAGGGTCATCTTGCACCCAATACATAGCACCTGAAGCAATTCTACGAAATTAAATGCCGAGAATCTCGGTAATGTGACTGTAGAGGTAGCAAAGGAGCATATGGATCTCCTATCAGCTGTCGTTCACTCCTATGACGGTCTAGTTGCGGGGAAGATTGGAAATGACCATCTCACTGATGAGACTACGAGCAAGTAGACGAGAATGAGCTCGAAAGGATGGACATTATGTGGTCGCTGACCAGTTCTGTCCGGAGGGCGAAGAAGTTTGTGATGAAGACTGGACAGAACTTGATAGCCACAAAGGATACAACCTTTGGTTTTGACAAAACCAAATTTACTTGTTTTAATTGTGGGGAAAAGGGGCACTTCAAACGTGAATGTGTGAAGCCCAAGAAGACAGGTAATGGTAATCCATCTCCACTTTAAATCATCAAGATAAACCCACAATGGGGATACATCATCAAGCAAGGATACTAAGGCCTTGACTGCACAAGACGACGAAGGGCAAGATTGAACTTTCGCTTTGTGTCTCCGGGAGAATCCAACATTGCATGTGTTGAGGGTTTGGATGATGACTCTGCAAGCGAAGGTGATATAGCAGTGGAACTCATAATGTCAGATCATGAAGATACTGTTATTATGGTCACTCACCTAAATGAAGAAGATCCTAGCACAACATGTTTAGAATCACCAGCACCCGAACAGTCAACTCTGCGATGATGGCTGATTCAACCGAACGTTCTCGGGTAAGTACCACAGACCACTTTTTGATAATCATGCTTGTTTGAATGTAATAAATTTAGGGATAGCATAGATTCAAAATTTGCTAGGCTATTAGATCACAATGATAGCTTAGTAAATGATTTACTACTGTGTACAGAAGCAAACCGAATTTAAAAGAAAATAAGCACAGTTATAAAGAGAAAATAGAACTGTTAAATAAACAACTAAGGAAAGCAAACTTGTAGCCTTTAACCAAGCAAATGATATAAAGTTCTATTTAAACTCCTTGGAAGAAACCATAAAGAAAAAGTAGTTTTGGAAGTCGAAGTCAACTCACTAAACAAAAACTGCATAGTTGGACTAGTTCTTCTCACATAGTTCAACACTTAGTGAGAGAACGAAACCACGGGGAGGGATTGGGTTACAAAGTGGTTCCACCACCACATGAGACCTTGTTGAATGCTAAATGTATACCAATAAATAATAATCCAATCAAGGATCATGTGGTGTCCACTCCTCTTGTTAGTGATACAGATTCCACAAGTAAACCTATTGAATCTGTCACTAAACAAAAGGAGACCACTTTGAAGTCAAAAGGTAAGATGCCTATTGTTAATTTGGATGAACAATTTGCAAAGGTTAAGGTGGAGTCAGGTTCAAACATTTCTAATTCAGAACCCAAAAAGACCAAACAATTTAACCAATCTCAAGCAACATGTCTTAGTCCAAATAAACAAAAGGGTAAAGATGTTAAACATGTTCAAACAATGAATTTTGTTAAAGAAGTCAAAACATCTAAACAAGAAGTGTCAAAACCCATAGAAACTAAAGTCACACCTGTATCACACACTTCCCCACAGAAACAGTTTCACCACATGTCAAAAGCAGATCATGCTACACTTGTGGAAAGTATGGACACATTGCTTCTAAATGTTCTTATTATCAGACACCAAGAAAGAAGATTGAACTTAATGATACAAAACCAAGTTCTTCCAAAAGGAGTTCAATTACATCACTAAAAAGAACCTCTGAACCTAAAGTTCAAACAATAAGTCAATCGTCTGTTTATCATAAACAGGCCTTACATAAACTGTCTTATGGAAAGAAAAATCAAGTCCTGTGTCTGAAAATAAGAACAAGAAGAAAATTGATCTATCCTCACCCTCAAATGGACAGTGGGTAGAGTTTATGATATGTGATTTCTCCTGGTCACCCAAGCCAGTTAAGGCTTGGGTCCCTAACCTAAACTAATCATTTCCTTTGAATGTGCAGGGTGTCTGCTATAGTGCTTTTATGAATACCTGGATTGTTGATAGCGGTGCATCAAGGCACATGACTGGAAACATGTCTCTCTTGTCAAACGTCAAACAAATTATGTAAGGCCCCGTTCCGGGACGCTTACAGCTGGTCATTCATCGCACTTAAAACATATAATTTAATGACTTTACTTAAATCATGCAGCGGAAACTTTTAAAACCAACATTTCATTTAATTTAAATAAACACTTTTCCAAAATAATACATCGTTCATTACAAAAGATCGCTCGATCGTATTACAATGCAAAAGCGTTAAACAAAATAATGCCATCCAAAATAAGCCAAGTAGCTGCCCCGTGCCATCCTCATCAACTATTACCTGCCAACTGGAAAACACATAAGAGTCAGCGTTGCCGAGTGAGTTCTAGTTTTATAAATAAAATACTTCACTTATCATTCAAAATCGTTATTTACTTTCATAATTGCTCATACATCATACGTACAAATAGATAATTTATTATTATCTTCATCATCGTTCATTAACTTTCGTTCATTCATCATCAAATGTCATAGTTATCATTCGTTATCTTTCTTACATTCCGTGCCAATGCCACGGGCTATACCCAACGTCATGCATAAAGCGGGTACTGGGCCGAAGTCTATAATTAGACTCCCATACATTGTGCCGGGTGGCCTGACCACTGTACCGGGGTAACTTCATTCGGACCAATGCCATGTGCTATACCCCACCATCATGCATAAAGCGGGTACTGGGCCGAAGTCTATAACTAGACTCCTATACATTGTGCCCGGTGGCCTAACCATAGTATCGGGGTAAGCAGCAAGATCCCATACATATGGTCAATCACAAGGATTAGACCCCAGTGTGCATCCTTCCGGGGTAGCTAACCCGCACACAGTTGAGCTAACACCCTTCATTGGGTGTGAACCTCCATACATTGCTTGCAAGACTTTTCTTACATTCGTTCGTTCATTAATGCATGTATTCATTCTTTCTTTATGCTTTTATATCATTAACATTAACTTCCGCTTTACGTTACATAATACTTCACATTCATCTCATACTCATAATATGTAGGTCATGGAATAATACAAAATAAGAAACATAAGCAACACATCATACATAAGCATAACATCATCATACATCATCACACATCATTATAAACATCATGCATCATCCATTCCCGTACACATACCTAACAAGTCATCACAGAACATGGTCGACCCTCCGTGGGACAGCGGGGGTTCAGGGGCGGTAGCTCCTGACAGCGGGGTTCTAGGGGCGGCAGCCCTGGCTGGGGTCGCGCTATTAAAAATTTTTATTTTAACACTTTTATATAGCACATTTCCTTATAGAAAAATCGATCTTCCTGTTAAAACCTCTTAAAATATTTCTAAGTTTTTAGGCGCATGAGCACTATGCAGGCGCATGGGCACTATGCAGTCACTTGGCCTTCTAGACGCATGGAAACACTTAGGAGCATGGGAAGGTTCTGGGCGCATGGATACTATTTGGGCGTATGGGCACTATTTGGGCGTATGGGCACTATTTGAGCGCATGGCCCAACACTTAGTCATTCTGGCCAGTATTCCAGATGCTTGGGTACTATTCAGGCACATGGGCCTGACTTAGACGCATGGACATCTAGGCGGTTGGGTACTGTTCAGACGTTTGGGATTTCTGGGCGGTTGGGAACACTTAGTAAATTTAACCGTTGGCGCATGGGCCACTGTTTGGACGTTTGGGCAACTAACTCTTACTAAATTAACATAAATCAGACCCAAATCATCTTATACCATGATCTACACTTAGTATTAACATTCTAAGCATCATAACAGGTACATACACACATATCTATATCTCAAATTTGTACCCACCCACATTCACATTTACACAACATACATACGGGTGAAAACCCATCTTTCATAAAACAGGTTCACATGCATTTTCCAGTCCTAAAATTGTTAAAAACATGTAAAAAGGGGGGTCTAGAAACTCACCTTTGTCAAACTTTCAGGTAGGCTCCTTCCAACCTGTTGGTTATGAGCTCAAGTACCTAAAACCCACCAAAACACACACACAAACGTACATTCACACACATAAGCATATAACCGAGGCATAGGCCGACCAAGAACAACTTAAAACTAAGAATTTTTACCTTAAATTTGAACTTTTCTTCTTCTTCCCTCTAGAAACCGAATTCTCTGCTCTTTCTCTCTCTAAAATCGGTTGAAATGAAATGTGCAAACAACATGAGTGGCCATGCCACCTTTTGTACAAAATTATTATAAATTTATACTTTGGCATATTTAACCCCTCAACTTGGGTTAAATTGCATTTTCTCCTTTATTCTTCTTTATACAACTATAAAAATGTTCGGGTGTTACAAATTAAAGGAGGACACGTTTCATTTGCTGGAAATAAAGGAGATTCTATCACTGCACAAGGAGAAGTGGGAAACAAGAAAGTGAAGTTTGATAAGGTAAACTATGTTCACCACCTTCAAAATAACTTACTTTCTGTCTCCCAGATATGCGACAAAGAGTTCAAAGTTGTATTTGACAACAAGAAGTGCTATGTTCTGAAAAAGGACTATGTCATCCTGGAGGACCAAGTGTTAATGTCAGCTTCAAGATATAACGATTTGTATGTCTTGGACCTCTCAAAGGCCCTCACAACCAATCATCAAGTACAATGCTTCTTGTCAAAGCCAATAGAAAAAGACTCCATCTCCTGGAATAGGAGAATGGGGCACATCAATCCCCGGAAGATGAATCACTTGATCAAGAATGATCTCGTACGTGGAGTAAATGTTCAAAACTTCCAACTACCGGATTTCTGTGTTGCATGTAAGAAAGGGAAACAGACAAAGAAGTCTCACAAGGCAAAGAACATTCATTCCATCGACCTGTCTCTTGACCTTCTTCACATGGATCTGTTTGGCCCAGTCAATACAAAGAGCATTACCGGTGATTTGTACTGCTATGTAGTTACGGATGATTACTCAAGATTTTCTTGGGTGATGTTTTAGAAATCCAAATTAGAGACATTTGAATCATTCAAAGAGCTAGTTACTATATTGGATTCACTTTACAAAGCTGAAGGTAAGGCAAGTTTGCTTAGACAATAGCACCGAGATCAAGAACCAATGGATGGAGGAATTGTACAAATAAAAAGGAATTGTGCACCAATTCACATCTGCCTACACTCCTCAAATGAACGGGGTTGCTGGAGAAAGAATCGCAGCTTGATAGAGACTGCCCGGACGATGCTAGCAGACTCGAAACTGCCTATCCAATTTTGGAACGAGGTAGTAGCTAATGCATGTTACACCCTTAATCGAGTCCTGGTGGTCAAGCGTCATGGTAAGACATGTTACGAGTTACTCCAACGACGTAAACCTAATCTAGAGTACCTCAAACCGTTTAGTGCACCATATACACTGCTGAAGAAAACTCAGTCAGGGAAATTCAACGAGAAGGCTGAAGAAGGGATCTTCTTAGGATACAATATACCGAATAAGAGAGTTTACAACAACTCAACGGGTCTAGTAGAAGTGTGGTGCAATGTTGATGTACAGAGATACACCACCCCTTGCTGGAAAAGGACCCTCTTTCTTTTTTGACTATGATGGATTCTTTAAATCCTTCAACATCCCTCTCTTTCCTCCTGAGGATGAGTTATCGACCAGAATGATGTATGACGTATTAAACACACCATCACTAGATCCGATGACCTCAGCTTCACAAGGTGAGTCTTCTAGTTCTTCAGGGGGAGCACTTGAGGTAAGTGACTCCTCCTCTGATGATGAATATGTTGCAAATGATCAGGTGGATCAAGGGCAACAGGTTCCTACTACTCCAAGTACACAAGCATCTGATGTTGATGCCTCTGACACTTCAGAAGCTCACACTCCCACTGTCTTAGATACTGAACCTGCTGTTCACTATCTGGATAATGAGGTAGTTGTACCCATCACTCCTAGATCTTGACTAAATGTTTATCATCCGTTGGATAATGTCATTGGAGATGTTAGATCAGGAGTCCAGACTACATACCATTTATACTCAGCTAATTATGCCTCGGTAATGGAAAAGGGATATCTTCAAGATGGTGCATATCGATGTTTTGTGTCTTAATTTGAGCCAAAATTTGTTAGTGAAGCCCTAAACGATGAGGCATGGGTGAGTGCGATGCAAGAAGAACTTCTTCAATTCAAGAAGTTGGGTGTATGGACTCCAGTGGATAGACCTAAAGGTGCTAAGGTCATTGGCACCTAATGGGTCTTAAAGTGCAAGAAAGATGACCAAGGGATCATAATAAGATACAAAGCTCGACTTGTAGTTCAAGGATTTCGACAAGTCGAGGGCATTGATTACAATGAAGCATTTATACCTGTGGCAAAAATGGAAGCAATCCGTATCTTCCTAGCCTATGCATCTTACATGAAGATCAAACTCTATCAATTAGACGTAAAGAGTGCATTCCTTCATGGTGAAATTCGGGAGACAGTGTACGTCAGTCAACCCAATGGATTTGAGGATCCATATCATCAGGACAGAGTTTACAAACTAGATAAGGCTCTCTACGGGGCTCCATCAAGCCCCAAGAGCTTGGTATGAGAAACTCTCGACTCATCTTATGAAACATGGCTTTCGCAGAGGAGTGATTGACTGTACACTGTTCATCAAAGAAAAGGATGGTGACTTACTGCTAGTTTAGATCTATGTTGATGACATAATCTTCGGTTCCCAAAACGAAGCATTATGTAAAGAATTTGAAAAATTAATGAAAGCTGAATTTGAGATGAGTGTCATGGGTGAGATGAAATTCTTTCTCGGGTTACAGGTGGACCAGACACCAAAGGGGATATTTCTGCATCACACGAAGTATGTAGGTGATATTCTCAATCGGTTTGATATGGAGAATGCTTCCGCAGCTGGGACTCCACTTGCTATAAACCATGACATCGCACCCGAAGAAATGGTGATCTGGTGGATGCCACTATGTACCGAGGAATGATCGGCTCTCTCATGGACCTCACTGCCTCAAGACCTGATATCATGTACGTGATATGTCTATGCTCAAGATATCAGGCGAAACCTAAAGTCAACCATCACACTGGCGTCAAAAGGATATTTCATTATCTGAAGGGTACTCCAACACTTGGGTTGTGGTAACCTCATGAAAATGACTTTGAGCTTATAGCGTATAGTGATTCGGATTATGGCGGCTACAAAATGAACTACAAGTCCACTTTAGCAGGATGTCAATTCTTTGGGAGAAGATTAGTCACGTGGCAGTGTAAGAAGCAGACATCGGTTGCTCTATCAACGTGTGAAGCTGAATACATTGCTGCTGCAAGCTGCTGTTCACAAATCATCTGGATTCAACAGCAAATGCGGGACTATGGTTTGAAATTCTCTAACACTGCTATATTTGTTGATAACTCTGTTGCTATAGGCGTAACTAAAAATCCGGTCCAACATCCTAAGACCAAACGTATCGGAATTAAATATCACTTTATACGTGATTGTTTTGAAAAGAATTTAATAGATGTTGTTAAAATTAATACGGATTTTCAACGCACTGACCTCTACACAAAAGATTTTGATAAACCAAGATTTTTATATCTGTTAGATGTCAACGGCATGAAAAAGAAATGTGAAGTGATTCCAGAAGATGAACATGCTTAGTCCGACAACTGTTTATTTTTTTTTTCTTTTATTTTTCTTATTTTAATTTCCTGTTTCTATAAAATCCAAAACTCAAAAAATTATTTTCGGTTTTAAAATTTTAGGGGAGAATAGGTTCGTTTAGTATTAAATTAGTTATGTTATTTAATTACATAAAAAACGAGGGAGGAGGACAGTCTAGTTAATAGAAAGGAGATCGTATCCGTAATACTGATTCAAGGATTTTAGAAAATGATAGCACATAGGAACAAAGAGTTTGGGACTTTAAAAGAATTTAACTGATTAAGATACAAAATTCAAAGAATAAGTCTGAGAAGTCTAAGCAACATAAAAGGAAAAATGATAGTAAAACTAGCTGCTACTAAGGTAACACTGAGAAGTAGACCTAGAGGTTGCTAGTGTTGGGTTTGTTGGACCTAAACAATGTTGTTTAACCATTTTAAACTTGAAAACGCAGCGGATTAACATCAAACAAATCTCATTTGAAATCTGAAAAATATTGTTCATTGCATGTCTACTAACAAACCCAAGAATACAAGGATCTTATATATGTGTTTGAACTAGTTATCACAAATAAACAACCCAAAGAAGCAATACATACTACCTTCTTCATGCTGTCAAAACCGTGGATGCATGCTGTTGATCCAGCGCTTGGAGCGCCCTTGTGGCAGCTTGGAGCGCCCTTGTGGCAGCTTGGAGCGCCCTTGTGGCAGCTTGGAGCGCCCTTGTGGCAGCTTGGAGCGCCCTTGTGGCAGCTTGGAGCGCCCTTGTTGCAGAGGCTTTCATAAGCTGCTGAAATCGTGGATTGAACCAAGAAAATGATGTTCTTGAGTGGCCAAAACACCAAGAGGAGGTGTTCTCAAGCAATCATACCCACAAGCTCCTTTAGCAACACCCTTTTGCTAGGCTTTTGTACACCAAAGACCGAAAATGTGCTGCTGGAAATCGATTTCCAGCCCCAAACGAATTGAAGGATGCTGCTGGAACAACTTCAGCCATGAAGAATCGATTTCTTGATGAAGAACACACCCTTGGTCATTGATTTTGCATGTGAGAATTGAGAGAGATCTGAAAAATGGAGTGTGTGTTCTATAGAGAGTTTTTGTTTCAAGAACAAGAAAGAGGAGAGGATGATAGAGGCCCCTTGCGGCCGAAAACCAACCTTATAACCCTTTTTAGGGTTTTCCCCTTTAAAACCTTCTAAGTTTTTTTATCAAATGTTTTAACATATGTTTTATATTAAATACATAATTAACCATTTAATTACATATATAATATACACACACACTTTTATTATTTGATATTGCTTAACTAATTTAAACAACATAACAAATAATGTCCATGAAAAATATCCTCATAGTTTGTTCTTTCTCACATATATTTTATTTAGAAAACCCATTTTTCTAAATTGGTGTAATTATTTAATTGCATGATCGTATCATCAATTAAATATTAGTTGGTGTTTGCTAAGCTTGTTATTGGGTATGACCCGACTTGGATCACTACGTACTAACCACATCAATGTTCTATGTGTCTTGGGCATACAGAATCCAACAATCTCCCACTTGCACAAGATACATAGAAGATTGATGCAAGCAGTAAATACCGCCTAACAACGGTTTACTACCCTTAATACGCATGACTTAGAAGCCATTCAATAACATCATCCCCTTCAAGTATCCAACTTGAAATGATTTAGGTGAATCAATCATTTATCCTTTTGTTACAGATGTCATGTTAAATCCAAGGACACAGAATGATCATTCCTTGTTGATTTAACTTAATCAGGCCTTAGACATCATACTCTCAACGAATAAGAGGAACAAATCCCATCTTGACTACATACGTTTCTCACAATCACCTTATGTCATACCTGAACATAGCCTTATGTACTGACAATTATTTCGTATCAGTGAAGAACTAGCTCAAGGTATAACACTGGTGAATATCAAAACCCAATATGTATCTCAGGTCGGAGGATACCAAATGATATTCGCCTTTACTCAAATTTACTTATGATCAATCAATAAGATTCCATGTAGTAAGACTTGAGATGTGGGTCATTCCAATATTCGTATCCCACGAATATCTATGAACCTTGGCAGCAACCAATTGCTCTATATTCATGCCTTATGAATATCCACCAATCCAAGTTCATAATAGTCTTACATTCATATTTGTTCCCACAAATATGACTGACTACGGACATTTAGAATAATAAAATTATTCATGGATGTAAACATGCTAAAAGGGAACATCACTTAAAATATCGTAAATGCATAGATAAGTTAAGTATTACAATTGTTCCATATTAATAATATTAATACTAAACAGATCAATTCCAATCACTAGAATATCGAAGTCCTGAGGCACAAGTATGACTTTCATGCTTTGCCCTTTCAAGAAGCTTTGTGAGTGGATCCGCAATGTTTTGATCAAAGTGAACTTTGCGAATACATATCCTTCCCTTTTCAACTTCATCCCTTATGTAGTTGAATTTCCGCTCATTGTATCTAATCTTTTGATGTGCACGGGGTTCCTTGATTTGAACAATCGCACCCTCGTCATGACAAAAGATTTCTAAGGGGTCTTGAATGGTAGAGACCATCCTTAGATTGGTGATAAACCTTTTATCCATGCAGCTTCCCAAGCTGCTAATGAGGCGGCTATGTATTCGAATTCTGTAGTGGACAATGCTACCCTATTCATAATGGAAACGTACCCCAATTGTGATCGAGGATCATCTCGATCAGTTTGGAAACTAGCATTCGTGTAACCCTTTACATAGTTCCTCTTCATTAAATCCGTATATTAGAAACATATCCTTAGTCCTCCTAAGGTATTCCAATATACATTCAACAACCATCCAATGGATGTTACTAGGATTCTGCTGATATCTATTTGTCATGCTTAACGCGCATGGCTCGTCCAGTCTAGTGCATATCATCGCATATATGATGGATCCTATAGCAGACGCATATGGGATGTCCTTCATACGATGTTGCTCATCCTTTGAGCTTGGACATTGAGATGCACTCAATATTGTCCCTCTTTGAATAGGTACTATACCTTTCTTAGAGTTTACCATCTTGAACCTTTTCAAGATTTTATCAATGTATGCACTTTGGTTTAACCCTATCAACTGCCTCGATCTATCCCTATAGATCTTTATTTCCAAAATAGAGACGACTTCACGGAGATCCCTTTTGGAAAGACAATTTCCAAGTGTAGTATGTCATCAACATACAATACTGAGAACGTAATTGTACTCCCACTAGCCCCTTGATACACACAATCCTTGTCAGCGTTCTTGATGAAACCCAATTTCTTGATCTTTCATCAAAACGTTGATTCCAATTTCTCGATGCTGGTCTCAATCTATAGATTGATATTTTTAACTTGCATACTTTATCAGGATGACTTTAGCATTGCCATTGGCGAGAAGGTTTCATCATAATCAACCCTTTGATTTAGAGTGAAACCTTTTGCTACAAGTCTTGCCTTGTGAGTATCCAAGTTTTCATGCATGTCAGTTTTCTTCTTGAAAACCCACTTGCATCCAACCGGTTTGGAGTTAAGTGAAGAGTCAACCAATTCCCAAACTTGGTTGTCATACATGAATTGCATCTTTACGTTCAAGGCTCCTAGCCACATGTCACAATCCGAATTGGACATTGCATCATGGTATGTAGTTGGCTCTTCGGAGTCAACAACGTAGCATCCATCTATGAAAAATCCACATCTTTCATGTGAAATGCTATCTTTACCAGATCAGGGAACGTTTTGTGTGTATTGATCAACCTCTTGATCATGATCAACAACCTCTTATTGATTGCTAGTGTCAACCAAACGTGTATCGGCTTGTGGATCTTGATCCTCATCAAATTCCACTGTTCTATGCGTCATTCCTTCCATAAGGAACTTGGCTTCCAAGAACTCTGCCTTTTGAGCAATGAATACCTTTTGCTCTGTTGGATCAAAGAAATAGTATCCTATACAATCCTTTTATATATCCAACAAATATACACTTAGTGAATCGACTTGCAGTTGGTTTGGGTGTTAAGCTTAACATAAGCTTCATAACCCATAATTTAAAATATGATAGCGATGGAACTATTCCATTTCATATTTCAAGAGGCGTCGAATCCACTTTCTTGGTTTGGACCATATTCAAAATATGAGCCGCGGAGAGTAGTGCGAAAACCCCAAAATTATAGAGGTAGTGAGCTTATATCCATCATAGGTCGAACTATATCCAATAGGGTTCGATCTCCTTACAGATACACCATTATGTTATGGTGTTCTATGAGGAGTAAGTTGTGAGACAATCTTACAACTTCCTAGATGATCCCTAAAAGTCTCACTTAGGTATTCACCTTCTCTATCTAAACGGAGAACTTTGGTAGTTCTATCGAGTTGATTTCCTACTTCATTCTTGAAGTTTTGAACATTTCAAATTCTTCATGTTTATGTGCCATCAAGTACACATAACCATAGTGACTATAATCGTTGGTTAAGGTAATGAAGTAAGTTTCATCATACCTTGTCATTCTCTTAAAAGGACCACATACATCCAAATGTATGACTCCTAATAAGTCTTTTGCCCTCTTATTAGTACCACTAAAGGGCGTGTTGGTCATCTTGCCTTGTAAACAAGATTCACACTAATCAAATGAACAATTTTCATCTGTTGTCAAAAGACCATTCTTTTAAAGTGTTTAAATCAGTTTCTTGTTTATATGACTAAGATGACAATGACAAGAATAAGAGTCACTTAAACCATTTTAAGTCTCTTGGTTTATGATAGGTATAATGTGTTATTATAGGACGAATCATCATGAACCAATTCATAAATATCATTAGAAGGCATAGCCTTGAAATAATATACATCATCCATATAAACATAAATACCATCATTTACTCACTTTAAATCATAACCATATCATTTTAAAAGGGAAACTTAAATCATGTTCCTAGTCAAACTAGGAGCATATAACATGTTTTGAAGAACAACTTCCAAACCTTTTGAAAGTTTCAAAACATAGTCTCCTTTCTTAAAGTGCTTATTTCTTTTGAACCCTTGCAACAAATTGCAATAGTGAGTTCCACATGTGGTATCCAATTACCTATCTGCTTTGAGGAAATAACACCTAAGTTAATATGGATTATGAAAGTTACACTTAAGGTTTGCCCAGCATCCCTTTTATTTCTCAACTCATTGAGATAGGTTGGATGAATCCCTTTCAAATGACCTATCTCACCATACTCAAAGCATGGATCGTTTTCGGTTACCTTAAGCTTCATAAGCTTAGGTTTTGGAGGTTCCGCTTTGATCTACCCTTACCCATTGCCTTTGATGTGCCCTTCTCCTTTGGCAACATTTGCCTTAGGATCGGGAATGGCCTCAACATCGTCGGGGTTGGGTTGGTTAAGAATAGGATCGTCAAGGACATATGCCTTTGCTCTTGCTTGAGAACAGTTCTTAAGTTTCGAGACTAGTCCATAAGGTTATTATGGTAGAGACGATCCCTCTCTAAAATAGTTCTCGGTGATAGGGTATGGACGGTCGGGGTGGTAGCATTATTGTTTGCGGTCATTCTACAAATTTTACAAAGTTCTTTTTAGTATTTCAAAATTTCATTTTAATTATTAATACCCTTTATGTCTCATAGACAATTAATAATTAAAATCTAGAATCCAACGTTACATTCAAATAATGGTTAGGTGACCTTTATCCCATTATTCAAATTAACAAGGTAGTCAATATTTGACAATTGCAACCCTTTGCAACTTCTAGCGGTATGGGATCGACTTTAAACATCATATGCAAAGTCGGCATGTTAATCCCATCAACACCATTTGGAAACCATATTTTAGGTGATCCATTCAACATGGTTTGCAAATCAAGTTACCCTACTTGCACACACATGTGAGTTTACCAACACAAGTGGTTAGGTGACCTTTATCCCACCAATGTGGTATTCCCACCTTAAGTCATAAGTTCCCTCAAAATGGTTAGGTGACCTTTATCCCATTAAGAGTTTCCAAATGACTTAAGTGTTGTGCAAAAGAACGGTGTTAAACTTGTTTGAAAAAGGGATTTTTAGTTTTCATTGATTCTAGTTTGAAAACTCTATTTACCTTGTATTTGCATGCTTTCAAATGCAAGGTATCCTATGGTTCACTTTTAATAAAACCTCTTTTATTAAATCATTAATCCTTTTAATAACCTTTTATTAATCACTTAATGATTAGGAACCATAAAATTCAGCTTGTTAAGTTTGTTAATTAGTTTGTTATGCACATCCAAATGTCAAATAACAATCACACAACAAACAACCAAACAAGTACAATCATACAAGCATATGTGCATAACTATAGCCACTAAGTTGACTACACTTGTTTGCCATCACAAGTGTTGTCATAAGGTCTTTCCTAAGGGTTCAACACAACACAAATGATGAGGTCTTCAAAGACTCCCACTTGAACTTGCATCCAAATGCTTCAAGTCCATCCTTTGTGTCTTCCTTTTGTGCTTCCTTCCCGAGCATCTTCTTTTACAAAATATATATCCTAATACATATTTTCTAGTAAAAGAAAAAATACTCCTAATCTATTTATTACATTGCCAAATGAATAAACAAATTACAATCCAAATATAAACACCAAAAGGATTATTACAACCCATAAAGAATGAATACAACCAACATGACAAGATTACAATCAACCAAATCCAAAACACACATGGTCAAGGCTATGTTATGCACTAATATATGTATCCACATACATCATTTCAAGAACCAAAATGAACCCCATTTGACCCTAAATTTTCAGCCAACACAAACTAAGAATTTAGGGTCTATTGTCCAAACAAAAACACAATCAACCAATTTGATATCTTCCTTTCAAGATCCAATCATAAGCATGCATGATTACAACCTTGAAAGGTTTGGGGTATCATCAAATCATCACAAAACAGCCCTAATAAGGTTGTTAAACCTTATATATCCAAATATACAAGAACATATGAAACTAGTCATCCACATATCCGGCTCTAGATGCCATTGTTGGGTTTGTTGGACCTAAACAATGTTGTTTAACCATTTTAAACTTGAAAACGCAGCGGATTAACATCAAACAAATCTCATTTGAAATCTGAAAAATATTGTTCATTGCATGTCTACTAACAAACCCAAGAATACAAGGATCTTATATATGTGTTTGAACTAGTTATCACAAATAAAACAACCCAAAGAAGCAATACATACTACCTTCTTCATGCTGTCAAAAACCGTGGATGCATGCTGTTGATCCAGCGCTTGGAGCGCCCTTGTGGCAGCTTGGAGCGCCCTTGTGGCAGCTTGGAGCGCCCTTGTGGCAGCTTGGAGCGCCCTTGTGGCAGCTTGGAGCGCCCTTGTGGCAGCTTGGAGCGCCCTTGTTGCAGAGGCTTTCATAAGCTGCTGAAATCGTGGATTGAACCAAGAAAATGATGTTCTTGAGTGGCCAAAACACCAAGAGGAGGTGTTCTCAAGCAATCATACCCACAAGCTCCTTTAGCAACACCCTTTTGCTAGGCTTTTGTACACCAAAGACCGAAAATGTGCTGCTGGAAATCGATTTCCAGCCCCAAACGAATTGAAGGATGCTGCTGGAACAACTTCAGCCATGAAGAATCGATTTCTTGATGAAGAACACACCCTTGGTCATCGATTTTGCATGTGAGAATTGAGAGAGATCTGAAAAATGGAGTGTGTGTTCTATAGAGAGTTTTTGTTTCAAGAACAAGAAAGAGGAGAGGATGATAGAGGCCCCTTGCGGCCGAAAACCAACCTTATAACCCTTTTTAGGGTTTTCCCCTTTAAAACCTTCTAAGTTTTTTTATCAAATGTTTTAACATATGTTTTATATTAAATACATAATTAACCATTTAATTACATATATAATATACACACACACTTTTATTATTTGATATTGCTTAACTAATTTAAACAACATAACAAATAATGTCCATGAACAAAATATCCTCATAGTTTGTTCTTTCTCACATATATTTTATTTAGAAAACCCATTTTTCTAAATTGGTGTAATTATTTAATTGCATGATCGTATCATCAATTAAATATTAGTTGGTGTTTGCTAAGCTTGTTATTGGGTATGACCCGACTTGGATCACTACGTACTAACCACATCAATGTTCTATGTGTCTTGGGCATACAGAATCCAACAGCTAGATTATTAGATGATGTGTCGGTAGATTCAACACAGTAGATAAGTAGACTTCATTGGTGAATTCAAGCTTAAACTAAGTTGTTCAACATTTGTGGGTTATCATCTTATCCCTGCTTAACACAATCAATGAAGTTCCAATAAGGGGTGACGAGCAAAATAAACGCCACAAATGTGTGCGGATGACCATAAAAATAAGCAAAGCACATAAAAAATGCAAAATGCAATCAAGCTAATAACCTATGCTGTTGGTGCGATCTGTGCAAAAAGAATATAATTGCTCAAACAAGAAGATAGGTTATGTGCCTCTCTGCTGTGCGGTAGCACTGACCTGAGGATAAGCATAACCTAAATATTCTAGAATTCATTGTTGTTTGCGCCTCTTTGCTGTGCGATGGCACTGACCTGAGGCTTTGCATCTCTTTGAAAGCTCTTAGAATAGTTCCTTCTTGTCAAAATACCCGTAGACCGCTCAAAAATCTTCTAAGGAATGTTGAATACCATATAAGTATGGGATCCACAAATGCTTGTTGAAATAATTAAACCTTAAATCATCACCAATATGTGTCAAAAATCTGTGTATGGATTTAAGAGGACAAGAATACTAACAATCATCGTGACCTACAATTCTCGAAAGTCCAAATCATTGTGTGTATCTTACAGTACTAGTATGATTTCCTAAACTTGCTAATGACTCTCGATGAAAGCAAGAATCTAGCTTCAAAAGGCTTTGGTAAAATGTCCCAAATGATTTGATAAACCTGTATGATTCCATAATGAATCGTTCCAGTTATGATCAATGTAACTTGATGCTATACTATCTAGAAAGGAAAATCTGGTAGTTACTTATCTTAGGATTTCAACCTCACACAAAATTACAAAAATAAGCTTTAGTTTTGTTTTTAGTTCTAGTTGTCTAATTTGTTTAATTTTTAGTCAGTTCAGTTATTAAACGTCGGACTATGCATTGGAATTCTATCTGGGATTTACTCACTAAAAGGTCACGTCTAAGGTGACTAATGGGGTTTTCAAATGTAAAAGGGTCACGTCTGAGGTGACAAATGGTTTGTTGTTAAAAGGATCACGTCTGAGGTGATCAACAGTTTTCTAAGTTAAAATGGTCATGTCTGAGATGATCACTGGTCAAAATGTCGTATCAATAAGTAAAATGGCTACGTGTCAAATGGTCATAAAGTCAAAACCATAAGTATGAGCCATTCGCATGACTGGACCATGAGTATGGACCAGCCATACGATTGAACCATAAGTATGAGCCATTCGCACGACTGGACCATGAGTATGGACCAGCCGTATGATTGAACCATATGTATGAACCCAATCGCACGACTAACCTACACGTATTGACCAGACGTGCAATTGGACCATAAGCATGAGTAAATTCACACGATTGATCACAAGAATGAACCAATCGCATGAATGGAGGTGACTGAATGAGTCAGTCACACGACTGAAATCTAGTCGCACGACTGAATGTGACCGACTGAGCCAATCGCACGATTGAAGAGTGCGAATGGATCCAGTCGCCCGATTGAAGTATGCGACTAGGTTCAGTCGCACGACTGGAGGAAAACCTAGTATAAATAGAAGGGGATTCGGTCGCAGACGCCCATTCACCCCAATCGCTCACTCTATCGCACGAAGCACAGTTAAGCTACCCGATTTTCTTCTGACTGTTCTAGACTACTGATTGTTATGATCTAACATTTCTAGTGCTTATCCGGGTAATGCGCGATGATATTCACTCCAAATTTCAATCAATTCGTGTCCTAATGATCAAATTTAAGCCCTAAACTTAACCGAGACTTAGTTGGCCTAAGAACCCTATAAAACTAAGTATATTGTTCAAATAAAAGTTATTAGGTATTATGTCAGTCATTTGCAAGATTAATTGTTGGTACACATGTCCCCAGTTCTAGTCTAGTGAGCTACAATGTAATAGAACTTCTTCTTGTAACACATATGTAACGTTTGATCATTATAATGAGAATCTCTTGTATTTATGTTTATTGGTTGTTTACATGTTATATCTATTCATATCAATTATTAGTACACGCATATATGACAATGTTATATAGGTTTACAGTTGTTAGACACAGGTTTGAACCATCAAAGGTTCAAGAATGTGTTTAACTAAGTAATCTGATTCAGTCGCACGACTGGACCATACGAATGGGCCAGTCACAAGACTGAACTAGGTGATTGAGTCAATCATATGATTGAGTCATAAGACTGACTCAGTCGTCCGAATGAACTAATCGTATGACTCAGTCGCACGACTGAGATAGTCGCTTGGCTCAATCGTACGAGTGAGAGCTATAACCTATAAATACCACTTAATATGTGGAAAAACAGAACACTTCGAATACTTGCAACCCTAGACGACACAGAGCGTCCTGTTCGTCCATTCCAAGTTCATAGAACGTCTGAGATCATTCCTAGTCCATTCTTAACGTTTTCTAATCGTTAGGATTGATCTTGATTATGTTCTCCCTAATTGGATCACCAATCAAATAGTATTCCGCACTATTTGATCCGGTATAACGAAGAATCAGTTAGTACTCCGTACGTACTCGGTCCTAACAAGTGGTATCAGAGCCTAGGCTCTTGATTCTTCGTGGATTCAATCAAGTTTTTGGTAAAGTCAACGTTTTTACATGAAAAGATCCAATCTTTCTGCTAAAAATCAAGTCTTTACGTGTGCATGTTCTGAAAAAATCAATCTTTTTCGAGTTTCAGCCGTCTAGGGTACAAAAACTTGCGTTTTAGGTCAAAAGTTGCGAAAAATCACGATTTCAGCCGTCCCAGTCGCACGATTATCTCAATCGTACGACTGACGTCCAGTCGCTCAGTTCAATTGTCCGATTGAGTAATTCGCTTGTTCAATTGCCCGGTTGAGTCATTCGGTCTGTTCAGTCGCTCAAGTGTCATAATCGTCCGTACAGTCGCCTGTTTGAGTTTCAATCGCACACTGTTAGTGTCAGTCGCCTGCACAGTCGTACGACTAAGTTCAATGCACGATTGTATCTCAGTCGCTCCCCAGTCGCCCTTTCCAGTCGCATACTCAGTCAAATTCATTATGGACTCTGAAAATTTCGCGTTCTCAGCAGGGAAAGACTCAAGGATCCAGAACTTACTGCTTCTGTCTATTGATGAGTTCCCGCAGTGGAAGCAGAGGTTTGAGATTCATCTCAATGGTATGGACACTAATCTTTGGAATGCTATTGAAATTGGTTACACCATGCCAGTTGGTGCTGATGGTTTGCCATTAACGTTGAGTGGAATGACTGATGCTCAAAAGACTGCCTATAATGCTGAAAAAAAGGCTTACGCGATGCTCACCCAGTCTATTCCTAAAGAGATCTTCCATCAGTATTCTGATCAGAAACAAAGTAAGAAATTCTAGAAAGCTCTTGAGAAAAGATATGAAGGGAGCTTAACTCTAAAGTCTTTGAAGGCCAAAGCACTTAAAAAGGAGTTTGATAATTTTTCTACTATTGGGAATGAGAGCTTGGACGACATTATTGACCGATTCTATCATCTGATGAGTGAACTTCACACTCATGGAGTAACCACGTCTAAAGAAGAAAAGGTCTCTATTTTGGCTGATGGTCTTCCAGAAAAATGGGATTCATTTATTTCCACCTTGAGATTCAATTCAGTTCTCGAGACTTTGGATATAAATGACTTTATCCCGAAACTGCGAGAGGAAGAGGTTAGACATAAGTATAAGGCAAAGAAGGGTTCTTATGCACAGGACCCTACACTCTACAATATTACTCCTACGTCTACCTCTACTTCCAAATCCTCCAGCGCTCCTCTGCAAACTGCTTTTGTGTCAAATGCATCATCATCTTCTGATCAAGGCTCATCATCTGCTAGTGAGTCACGTGGTGCATCTGGGGTTCTACAAAGTTCAACAGTTACTCAATCTACAAAGTTGATGACTAAAAATCTGGGAAAAGTAATTGTGGAAGTTGCAAAGGAACACATGGATCTACTTGTTGTAGTAGTTCACTCTTATGATGGGTTAGTGGCTGGTAAGATTGGAAACTACCACCTAGCTGATGAAGACTACGAGCAGGTTGATGAGAACGAGCTGGAACGTATGGATATTATGTGGGCTCTTGCAAGTGCTGTACGAAGAGCTAAAAAATTTGTGAAGAAAACAGGACAGAACCTCGTGGCTACAAAAGATACTACCTTTGTGTTTGACAAGTCCAAAGTCACGTGCTTCAACTGTGGGAAAAGGGCCACTACAAGAGGGAATGTGTAAAGCCTAAGAAGACTGGGAACGGAAATCCATTCTCCTCGTTCAATAGGCAAGATAAGGATAAGAAGACAGCTCCAACAAGCAGTGAGTCCAAGGCTATGGTTGCTCAAGGTGATGAAGGACAGGATTGGTCTTTCCGATTCTTATCTGACAGTGAAGCCAACATAGCATATGTTAAAGACTTAAATGAAGACTCAGCAAGTGAGGGGGAGAACTCAGCTGAGATTGATACTGCTGATTTGGAAGAGACTTTTGCTGCTGTTGATGAAATTGTGAAGAATGAGCTGAATGCTAAATCCGAAGCTCAACCAGCGTCTCAGAATGCTTTTATGGCTGGAACGTCCTCATCTGCACAAGTTGTCCGCTATAGTGCGTCTACAAATACATGGATCGTAGATAGCGGAGCTTCCAGGCACATGACGGGAAACAAGTCTCTCCTTTTCAATGTCAAACAAATTAAAGGGGGACACGTTTCCTTTGCTGGTAACAAAGGAGGATACATTACCGCTCAGGGAGAAGTAGGTAATGAAAAGGTAAGGTTCGAAAAAGTCAACTTTGTTCAGTAATTAGAAAACAGTCTGCTTTCTGTGTCTCAGATTTGTGACAAGGGCTTCAAAGTCATGTTTGACAATCGCAAATGTTACATTCTGAAGAAAGAAATGGATATTCCAGAGGAGAAGGTATTAATGTACGCATCTAGATATAATGACTTGTATGTTCTAGATATGTCTAATGCTTCTACTAGTGCTTCTACTGTTCAATGTTTCTTATCCAAAGCTACAGAGAAGGACTCCATTTCGTGGCATAGAAGAATGGGACACATTAATCATAGGAAGATGAATCATCTGATTCATAACAACTTAGTTGATGGAGTTCCTGTCAAGAACTTCAAGCTTCCTGATTTCTGTGTCTCATGCAAGAAAGGAAAGCAAACCAGGAAATCTCACAAGACCAAGAATGTTAATTCTATTGAGATGCCCCTGGAGCTACTACACATGGATCTATTCGGTCCAGTTAGCACGAAGAGTATCGCAGGAGACTGGTACTGCTTCGTAGTCACTGATGACTACTCACGATTCTCGTGGGTGATGTTTCTGAAAGCAAAGTCAGAAACCTTTGAGTCATTCAAAGTGTTGGTCACCACTCTAGAATCACTTTACAAACTGTAGGTGAGAAAGATTCGCTCAGATAATGGAACCGAGTTTAAGAATCAGTGGATGGATGCTTTCTGCAAAGAAAAGGGAATTGTCCATCAATTCACCTCTGCATACACACCACAGATCAATGGAGTTGCTGAGCAAAAGAACAGGAGTCTGATCGAGACCGCCAGGACTATGTTGGCACACTCAAAACTGCCAGTGCAGTTTTGGAACGAAGTTGTAGCCAATGCCTGCTACACACTAAATCGTGTGTCAGTAGTGAAGAGGCACGGGAAGACTTGCTATGAGTTACTACAGAAGCGTAAACCAAACTTGGAGTATTTGGAACCTTTCGGTGCTCCTTGTACGCTTCTGAAGAAAACTCAAGAAGGCAAATTTAATGAAAAAGGCAGATCAGGGGATCTTTCTGGGATACAGTATACCCGACAAACGAGTTTACAACAACTCTACTGGTCAGGTAGAAGTATGGTGCAATGTTGATGTTCAACGTTTCACTATCCCCCCTGCTGGGAAAGGTCCATCGTCATTCTTTGACTACGATGGCTTTTTCAAATCATTCAATCTTCCTCAGATAGATTCAGATGATGATATTGCTACTCAGATGATGCACGATGTTCTAAATTCACCAAATCTGGATACTAGCGATACAACTCCTGCAAGTGGTTCATCGGGATCTGCCTCAGCCGATCAGGATGATAGTGAGGACTCATCAGAGGATGAAGTAGCAACTGAACCAGTACAGTCACCTAATGTTGATCATGAAGGAAGCTCTTCAGCTGCTACACCCGCATCTGGAAATACAGATACTGAACCTCCAGTCACAACTATGGACTCTGAAGTTGTTGTTCCTACAACTCCCTTGACTAGGATCAGTACAAGTCATCCGCCAGATGCTATCATTGGTGATCTCCACTCCGGCATGCAGACTAGAAGTCGATTGTACACTGCTAATTACGCTGAAGTAATGGAAAAGGTTTACGTGAATGATGGAGCTTACAGATGTTTTGTTTCTCAAATTGAACCCAAACACGTAAGTGATGTCCTTAAGGATGAAGCCTGGGTTGATGCTATGCAAGAGGAGTTGCTACAGTTCAAGAAACTTGGAGTGTGGACTCTTGTTGACCGACCCAAAGGAGTCAAAGTAATTGGTACCAAATGGGTACTAAAGTGCAAGAAGGATGACCAGGGTGTTGTTATCAGAAACAAGGCACGCTTGGTTGTTCAAGGCTTCAGACAAGTCGAAGGAATCGACTTCAATGAAGTCTTTGCTCCAGTAGCTAGAATGGAAGCTATTCGCATCTTTCTAGCCTACGCCTCTTACATGAAGATCAAAGTCTATCAACTAGATATTAAGAGTGCATTCTTGCATAGGGAAATCCGTGAAGAGGTATATGTCAGTCAACCCGAAGGATTCGAAGATCCTTATCATCGGGACAGAGTCTACAAGTTAGACAAGGCTCTGTATGGGCTACATCAGGCTCCTCGAGCTTGGTATGAAAAACTCTCCACCCATCTGTTGAAACACAGCTTTTGCAGGGGTGTGATTGACTGTACATTATTCATCAAAGAAAAGGTTGGTGATTTGCTTTTGGTGCAAATATATGTGGATGACATAATCTTCGGTTCACGAAACGAAGAGTTATGTAAAGAGTTTGAATCTGTGATGAAGGCTGAGTTTGAGATGAGTGCCATGGGAGAAATAAAGTTCTTCCTAGGACTACAGGTTGATCAAACACCTACCGGCATCTTTCTGCATCAAACTAAGTATGTCGGTGACATTCTTAGTCGCTTTGATATGGAAAATGTCACTGCAACCGGTACCCCACTTGCCACAAATCATGATATGGCTCCTGATGAGAATGGGGATTTGGTGGATGCCACCATGTATCGTGGGATGATCGGATCTTTATGTATCTCACTGCATCGCGTCCAGATATCATGTATGCCACATGTTTATGTTCCCGATATCAAGCGAAACCCAAAGTAAATCATCTGATAGGAGTCAAGAGGATTTTTTGTTATCTGAATGGTACTCCGACACTGGGGTTGTGGTATCCTCATGATGATGAGTTTGAGCTAACGGCGTATAGTGACTCGGATTATGGAGGCTGCAAAATGAATTACAAGTCTACGTCAGCAGGATGTCAATTTTTCAGTAGGAGATTGGTAACTTGGCAGTGCAAGAAGCAGACATCAGTTGCTCTATCTACCTGTGAAGCTGAATATGTTGCCGCCGCCAGCTGCTGCTCTCAAATCATTTGGATACAACAGCAAATGCGAGACTACAGTTTGCATTTCACTTCTACTCCTATCTTTGTTTATAATTCTGCTGCAATTGCAGTAACTAAAAATCCGGTTCAACATCCTAAGACCAAACACATAGGCATAAAGTATCACTTCATACGCTGCTATGAAAAACACTTAATTGATGTGGTCAAAATAAACACGGATTTTCAACGCGCTGACCTCTACACCAAACCGTTTGATAAACCCAGATTTTTCTATCTGTTAGAGGTCAACGGTGTTAAAATGAAAGTGATGTTATCTTTGAAGAAACAGATGCATAGCCCGACACTATTTCTGTCTTTCGTTTAATTTTATTTTTCTTTTATTTTTAATTTCCTTGCGTTATAAAAATCCAAAAACACAAAAAGATTTTCTGTTTTAGCATTTTAGGGAGATTGGTTAAATTTAGTATTTATTTACTCAAAAAAGGGGGGGGAGGATAGTCAACCTGATAAGGCAAAGACAGAAAGACTGGAAATATGACTCAATGAAATGGAAAATGATAGTACACAGGCATTACGTTACTTGGAACACCAAAAGGATTTTATGTTTTGTAAGGTTAATTAAACCACAGAAAATAACAAATCAGAGAAGTTTAGGTCTAACATATTGGGAAAATGATAGTACGCGTGGTTGGTACTGTAACTACCCGGAGAAAGTAGATCTAAGGTGGTGCCAGTGCATTGTACGATGTGTCAGTAGATTCAACATAATAGATAAGTATACATCATCAGTGATTTGGCTTATACTTAAATAATTCAACAAGTTGTGGGTTTTCATGGTATCCCTGGTTTGCACAATCAGTCAATTTCCAATAAGGGGTGAGGAGCAAGCAAATGCCACAAATGTGAGCAAAGACCTGAAAAACAGAGCAAAAGATGACAAATGTCACTGAAAACAATGTATATTCTAATATACTGCTCTAAGAAGAAGATAGGTATTGCGCTTCTCTGCTGTGCGATGGCACTGACCTGAGGCTTAGCATAACCTATCCGTTCTAAGAATTCATTGTTGTTTGCACCTCTCTACTGTGTGATGGCACTGACCTGAGGCTTAGCATCTCTTTGAAATTCTTAGAACCAAATCTTCTAAGTCCCAAGACCGCTCAAAAATCTCCTGAGAAAGATTGATTACCATATACCTGTGGAACACACAAATACTTGTTGACCTAATTCATCTAATTAATCATTGATGTGTGTCAAAAGTCTGTGTATAGATTTAAATGGACAAGTGTACTGACAATCGTCATGACCGCATTGCCTGATGCTCAAAATCTTAGATGAGTGAGAAAGCTGTGATATGCAAGTGTTTAAAGTTAAATACTAATCAAAGGTTCCAAGTAATGTTGTTTATGCCTGTCTGATACCATATGAGTCTGTCCTTGAAATGATGTCAATGTTAATAGGCTACACTAACCTGACCTAACAAAAATCACAAAAAGATGTTTTCTTTTGTTCGTAGTTTAACACTTTCAAGTTATCTGTATAATGTGTCAATGTCGGACTGTGCAAAATGTTCTCTGTTAACGTCACCAAATGAACTTAATGTTTATTTAAACAAATTGTTTCTGAAAGGATAAAAGTATCACGTCTGAGGTGATAAGTTGGATAAATGGATCACGTCTGAGATGATCGGGTGGATAAATGGATCACATCTGAGGTGATCGGGTGGATAAATGGGTCATGTATGAGATGATCAGGTGGATAAATGGGTCATGTCTGAGATGATCAGGTGGATAAATGGATTACTTCTGAGGTGATCAAAATGTAGTTTTTATTTTAAATGGTCATGTCTGAGATGATCAACCTACTCATAATGTTTATCTACTGGTAAATGGAACTAAGGATCGTTATGGTAAAATGGTCAAAAGATGATAAGGATGGCCCAGTCGCACGACTGAACCATAAATATGGTCCAGTCGTACGATTGGAACCTACGAATGAATCAAATCGTACGAATGGACAATGCGAATGAGTCCAAGCACACGATTGAAGGTGACCGACTGTCACAGTCGTTCGACTGAGCATCAATCGTACGATTGAAGATGAATGATTGGGTGAATCGTACAAATGAATCTCAGTCGCACGACTCACTCATGCGACTAGACTCACTCGTACGACTGACCTACGTGATTCGGCTCAGTCGCCCGACTGGGATTTGTCCTAGTATATATAGGTCGAATCGACATCAGTCGCTCATTCACCCAAATCGCCTCTCTCTATTCGTACGACCTAACGAACCGCTGCCAAAATTTTGTTTGATTCATATTTACCATCTCTGTGTGTGTTCTGACATTCTTCTATGATTATACAGGTAATTTTCGTGGTGTTTCATCATTAAACCGATAAATGACATCTAGAATCACTCGAATTCTGACCCAACAGTAACCTAGAACTTAACGAACAAATAGACCATCAAAACTAATCTAAACGTTCAAACAGAAGTTAAAATACGCTTAATCGGTCGTTTCTGAGTGTAATGAGCCTATGTTCGACGTTTAAAATCAAGTATAGCTCAAAACAAGAATTTGAATGGACAAACCGTCGAGTAGGCGACTGGACACACTGATGAACTTCAATCGCCCGACTGAGAAGACGACTAGTCTCAGTCGCACGACTGAGATGGACGAATGGGTCAATCGCACGACTATGTCCATTCGCTTGACTTAGTCGCACGTATGAACCAATTCACACATATAAAGCTCAGTCGTCCTACTCAGTCGCATGACTATGTTCATTCGTTTACTCAGTCGCCCGACTTAACCAAGGTGTAAAGCTCATTGACTTTAATTTGCTATCTTCTGCTGCACTAACATTTACTTACATTGTGTGACAGATGGCAAGTCGATGGATTATGAGCACGAAGCACAACATTTGTGCTCATGTGGACTTGACCTCCAGGAATGCCGCCGAGTTTTCTGGCATTATCACGTTTTTGAGGAGATCGAGGATATTCCGAGCAATCTCTGCATAGTGTACACCATACAGGTCGATACAGCAGTCGTTTTGGGAACATGCTGTGGTCGACAGATCCAGGGAGCCATATACTATTAGAAGCTCTATCTTTGGACAAGATATCGAGCTATCTGAGGAGGATATACGAACGGTACTGAAGCTTGGGGACGATGCAGAATACCCAACTAGACTGCATCCCCTTACTGTCCGAGGTTGTTTTATGAGGGCAAAGTACTCGGGGGACATCAACTCGGGTATGCTCAACAAAAGCAACTTGTGCCCCCAATTCAAGTATCTTGCCCATGTGCTTCTACGTTGTATAGCCTCAAGGAAGGGCGGGTTTGATGAGCTATCAGACCAGATGCAGAGTGCATTCGCTGCTCTGGTGCTGAACCATCCATTCAGTTTTTCACGGATGATCTTCATCTATTTGGTGGAGAACATTGAAGCAAATGGGAAAGAGAGCTTCTGTATGTACCCAAGGTTCATCCAGATGATTATAGACCAGAAGCTTCCCCAGCTCCCGAAAGCTCAAGATGATGCTGTCGTCCTGGAGATCATGGACGACACTACATTGGGAAGGATGAAGGTATACCGAGGCAAGCAGGTCAAGCCCCCGGTGAGGAGTTTGTTTGGGCATCTGGCCGTGAGGATTACGTGGCGCCAACTAGGAGAAAGTGGTGTCACGATAATAGTGACTCGGATGTTGAGCAAATTGCTCTTCCCTCCGATGACTCCGACGATGATGATGACGGTACTGATCAGGGAGGAGATGGTCAGGGAGGACCTGAACCAGCTCCAATTCACCCTGATTTCCATATGCAAGAAGCGGAGGATTCTGATGATGTGCCACTTACCCGGACTGTGGGCAGTCGGGAAGTGGCCACTGAGCAGGGATTACGGGCGGTTGGTGGACGGCCAGGAGAGTCTGGGAGCTCTTCAGCTGATCCATCTTACACCCCAGCCTCTCCAGCAACCGAGGGGGAGCCTCCGTGTCAAGGGGGACGCGGAGGAAACATATGGCTCGGCCTCATGGGATGAAGCCGAAACGCAGGAGGATTACACTCATTACTACCTCCTCTGCTACCACTACTACACCACCTCTGCTACTACTACTACACCACCCACTACCATTACACCACCAAATACCACTACTCCACCCACTACAACAACATCACCCACCACCACCATCCCACCAGTGACCACTACTACTCATGCACCTCCACCCATATTCACTACAGCCACCACTACCACCACCACTCACCAGACTGGACCTTCTTCATTCCCCACCGGTACATATCTTCCTTCCTTTTCTGTGGAGGAGCAGCTAGCAGCCCTAAACAGGGTGGTGCTTAAGCTCATAGCTGCTGATGAAGAAAAGTCAGCAGAGATACGTCAGCTGAGGGAGCTAACAACTTCCCAAGCTCAACTTATCTCCCAGCAAACTGATCAGATCAATAAGCAAAATGAACAGATCACCAAACTCCTAGAGCACCGAGATGACTCCACCAAGAAGCTCGAGGAGTTAGAAGCTGCCGACAAGGAGATCAGACTAAAACTCAAGGGGTTACAAACTGAGCCCCTAAAGATAGGAGAAGGTGAAGATAATGATAATAAGGAGGATGATGAGGATGTTGATAGTGATGATGATGATGAGGGAGGTGATGATGAAGATAAAGAAAAAGATGACGATGAAGATGAAGGGGATGCATCTACCTCTGCCTCTTCTCCTGGTCAACGAACCAAGAAAAGACAAGACCAGGGAGCATCAACTTCTGCTCCACCTACCTCCCCTTCTGCCGAAGATCCAGCGATGATTCAAGGCAAAGTTCAGGATTAGATGTGTCTTTATTATTAAACTTTTGTCATTGTAATCATGTATTTAATATGTGTTTAAAGTAAAGGAATGAAAAGTTAAATTAACATTGGTTATGTGCTTAATGTATACTAACCTGCACTGTGTTTTGATAAATTGTTATACAGGTTCATCCAAGCAGGTTGACGAGCACGATGTGGTGCCCCTCCGTCACATTGATTCTAAATTGACAATGATCCTCGATCTACAAGGGATTGTTCAACGATCAGTTAGCTACACTGCTGAGGAAGGGGAGATTATTCACGACTTAACAGATGATCAAATTGCAGAACTGTTTAGTCTGAATCCTGACGAGCTGGTGAAAGACGCTCCAGAGGTCGACGTAGTCAGTGATGAAGAACTACAGGATGTCGACGAGGTGGAGATAGAGGATGTGGCTGCTGATCATTATCCCCAGTACACTAACGCCGAAGGCGAAGTGCTACAAGATCTGGGAGATGCATTTGACAGCAGTACATTGATAAGGTTAAGAAAATGACTGCTGATAGAGAGGTACAGCAGAAGCTCCTTAGGCAAATGATGCTGATCTGGCAGTTAAAAAAGGCTGAATGGATAGCCTGCCTGGAGGAGATGAAGAAACAGCGTGCGCCAAACAAGTCAAATGCCTAACCAAGCTCCACAAGATCAAGAAACATCAGAAGGTGTCAGGCAAAATCATCAGCTGGGCATACTTTGAGGATCTCAAAGTATATGCCGTGAAGAGAGAGAAGGGGATAGAGTATTTCAGATTCCCACACGATCTGAAAACTCTTCCTGGTTTTGAGCTAAACCGTCTAGCTAACTTGAGCCTCCTATATGTTGTCCCGGGAAGATATCTGGATGGTTCGAGAAGGCTCTGAAGAAGGAGTATCTTACGAGGTGGGTCAATTTTAAACCTCAACAGCCCAAAAGGTTGATTCATAAGACCGAGGTTGACCCCACCTCTGGAAGACCAAAGGTGGTCTTGCGATGGCACCCTCCGCGCACAATGTCGCGTATTCCATTGAGGGAAATGCCACAGGATTTTGCACCCCATTTTAAATGGTGGTATTATGACTGGCGCACTGGTGAGGCCGTCATAGTTTTGGAGAAAGAAGGGAAGGTCGAGACAGTTAGGGTATTTGACCCTATGTGGCTAACTAACTTGTTTGCTTCAGATGTATACATCTTGTACAAGTGGCCACTGTTTTTGACACTCAAGATATCGTGCAAGCACTTCAGATCCAACACGTCATACGTTTATGCTTTGCACTCGATATTCACTCTGGGTTTCTAGAGAAGATAGGAAGAAGAGATTTGAAGAATTCAAGAAAGAAGTCAAAGTCTAGATAGAACTAGGTCCAAGGGGGAGTTTGTTGGTACACATGTCCCCAGTTCTAGTCTAGTGAGCTACAATGTAATAGAACTTCTTCTTGTAACACATATGTAACGTTTGATCATTATAATGAGAATCTCTTGTATTTATGTTTATTGGTTGTTTACATGTTATATCTATTCATATCAATTATTAGTACACGCATATATGACAATGTTATATAGGTTTACAGTTGTTAGACATAGGGTTGAACCATCAAAGGTTCAAGAATGTCTTTAACTAAGTAATCTGATTCAGTCGCACGACTGGACCATGCGAATGGGCCAGTCACACGACTGAACCAGGTGATTGAGTCAATCGTACGATTGAGTCATAAGACTGACTCAGTCGCCCGAATGAACTAATCGTATGACTCAGTCGCACGACTGAGATAGTCGCTTGGCTCAGTCGTACGAGTGAGAGCTGTAACCTATAAATACCACTTAATTCGTGGAAAAACAGAACACTTCGAATACTTGCAACCCTAGCCGACCCAGAGCGTCCTGTTCGTCCATTCCAAGTTCATAGAACGTCTGAGATCATTCCTAGTCCATTCTTAATGTTTTCTAATAGTTAGGATTGATCTTGATTACGTTCTCCCTGATTGGATCACCAATCAAATAGGATTCCGCACTATTTGATCCGGTATGACGAAGAATCAGTTAGTACTCCGTACGTACTCGGTCCTAACATTAATGAGCCAAACCACGAAGTGAAAATCAATTTTGCTAAAAAATTGAAATTTCAAAACAAAACAGTCTGTCATGCGAATGGACACCCTGATGAACTTCAATCACACGACTGAGCTGTACGAATGGCTCAATCGCACGACTGAGCTGTACGAATGGCTCAATCGCACGACTGAGCTAGACGAATGGCTCAGTTGCATGACTGAACCATGCATATGAGCTCAGTCGCATGACTGAACATGCATATGAGCCCAGTCGCACGACTGATGTAAACGCATGGGATAGCATACGACTAAGCCCAATCGCATGCTCCGTCGTACGTATGAGCTCATTCGCACGACTAGATCTCAGTCGCACAGTTCATTCGCATGACAGAACAGAAGATTTCAAGTCCATTGAATCAAATTGTTACTCATTGACACACACTAACGTTTATTTACATTGTGTAACAGATGGCGAGTCGTTAGACTATGAGCACAAAGCATAACCTTTGTGCTCATCTAGATCTGACCTCCCGAAACGCGGCTGATTTCTCGGGCATTATTACACTCTTACGGAGATCGAGGATCTTCCGTGCTATATCGTCTCCGTGCACTCCGTACCGCTCAATTCAGCAGGCTTTCTGGGCAAGCGCTGTTGTCGACAGGTCCTCAGAGCCCCATTGTATCAGGAGCTCCATTTTTGGTCAGGCTATAGAGATCACTGAGGACGATCTCAGGATAGTCTTGGAGTTTGGGGATGATGCAGATTGCCCTACACGACTACACCCACTGACTGTTCGAGGCTGTTTTCTGCGGGCCAAGTACTCGGTGGATATCAACGCAGGTGTGCTCAACAAGAGAAACCTGTGCCCCCAATTTAAGTACTTAGCCCATGTGCTGCTTAAGTGCATTGCCTCAAGGAAGGGAGGCTTTGATGAGATGTCTGATCAGATTCAGAACGCCTATGTGGCGTTTGTGCTGAACCATCCGTTCAGCTTCTCGAGGATGATCTTCACCTACCTGGTGGAGAACATCGAGGCGAAGGGCAAGGAGAGCTTTTGCATGTACCCTCGCTTCATGCAGATGATTATTGACCAGAAGCTCCCTTTGCTGCCAAAGGAGAAGGAGGATGCCGTGTTGCTTGAGGTGATGGACGATACCACCTTAGGCAGGATGAAGGTGTACAGGGGGAAGCAGGTGAAACCCCCTGTCAGGTGGTTGTTTGGGCATTTTGTCCGAGAGGACTACGTGGTGCCAGTGAAGACGAAGTGGCGCCATGATGACAGTGACTCAGACATTGAGCAGATTGTGCTCCCCACGGATGATTCTGATGATGATGATGATAGCGGTGATGGTGGAGAGGCTGGCCCCACCCAATCTAGGGCCACTACTACTGATGTAACATCTCCATCATCCACCCGAGGAGGAGCAGAGACTGCGGGATTCCATCAGGACTTCCGACCTAATGAGGAGGAGGAGTCGGATGAGGAGCCTCTAGTGCGAATGGTGGGGAGCCGGGTTGTAGCCACCGAGAGGGGAATTAGGGCGGCAGGTGGACCCGGGTGAGTCTGGGGAGGCTGTTACTGATCCATCTTATACCCTAGACGAGCCCAGTAGCCAAGGGGGAGCACTGTATCCAAGGGCTCGAGGAGAAAGAGAATGGCTCAACCCTACGGCAATGGGAAGAGGCCCAGGTTCACATTGATCACCACTACCGCCACTTCTACCACTTCACCCACCACTACCGCCACTTATAACACTTCACACTACCACACCACCCACCACTACTACCACACCACCTACCACTACTACCACTCCACACCACTACTACCACCCACCACCACTACTACCACACCTCTACCTTCCACTACTAGAGCTTACACTTCACCACCCATTTATACACCACCACCCATATTCACCACTACCACCACTAGCCACCAAGCCGGACCATCATTCCACCCAACATTCCCCACAGGATCATCTCTACCTCCCATTGGAGTAGAGGAATAGCTGTCAGCACTTAACCGTATGGTGCTGAAGCTGTTGGATGCTGATGAAGAGAAGGTTTCCCAACTACGTAAGCTTGAGGAGCTAAACGCTACCCAAGCACAGCAGATCTCACAGCAAGCTCAGCAAATTGCCTAACTTCAGAAACATAACGTCCAATCAGCAAAGAAGATAGAGGAGTTGGAGGCCTCCAACAAGACCATCATGCTCAAGCTCAAGGATCAAAAGATGAGCCACTAAAGATAAGAGAAGGAGACGATGATGATGATGATGGTGAAGATGATGATAGTGATGATGATGAGGCCAGTGATGATGGAGAGACAAGAGGAAGGCAGGATGATGATAATGATGAAGAAGGAGATGCAGCTGCATCTGCCTCAGCTCAGGGTCAAGAGAGAAGAACAAAGAGAAATAAAGACCAAGGAGCATCATCTTCTGCCCCACCTGCTGACGAGCCCATGATTCAGGACAAAAGTAATGCTTAGATATTTATATATTTGAAAGCTTTTGTTTTTGAAACTTGTATTAAACTTATGTACTTAATATTTATGTATCTTTATAGAATGTTGATTGTCTTGATGAATTACTAATGGTTGATGTATTTACATGTTTAAATCAAGTAGATCAATCATCTCAGCAAGATGAGTATGATATTACTCTCCTTCAACAAATCAAGTCTCAACTTACATGTTTAAATCAAGCAAATCAATCATCTCAGCAAGATGAGTATGATATTACTCCCCTTCAGCAAATCAAGTCTCAACTTACAATGATACTTGATTTGCAAGGGATTGTCAGGAGGTCTATGAGTTAACTCCCGAAGAAGGAGAAATAATTCATGACCTTACTGATGAGCAACTTGCTGAGATGTTCCGGCTCAACCCGGACGAGATTGTCAAGGACGCTCCTACCGTTGACGTGGCTAGTGATGACGAGCTTAATGATGTGGACGAAATAGAGATTGAAGACGTCACAGCCTAGCATTATCCAGAGTACACTGACCGAGAGGAAAATATGGTTCCTAACTTTTGGAATACTCTCGATAGTGGTACATATGACAAACTGGATACGATGTAGAAGGAGGCAGAGAAGTCAGAAAGCCAAGCCCAAGCCTCGGACGTTGATGTTGACATCAAAAATGCTAAATGGGCGGCTTGTTTTGCAGAGATCGGAGCCCAATGCACTATTCCAAAGCCGAGTGCCTACACCAAGCTCTACAAAGTAAAGAAGCATCTCTAGGTGTCAGGAAAGATTATAGCATGAGCATATTTTGAGGATCTAAATGCCTATGCTATCAAGAGGGAGAAGGGAATAGAGTACTTTAGATTTCCACATGATCTAAAGACTCTTCCCGGTTTTGAGCTCAACCAGCTGGCACGCTTAAAGTTGTTGTATGCTGACCCGAGAAAGTTGTCAGTCTAGTTTGAGGCTGCATTGAGGAGAGAATACCATACCAGGTGGGTTAACTTCAGACCTCAACAGCCGACGAGGTATATCAGAAGGTCTGAAGTTGATTCCATTACTGGAAAGCTTAAGGTAGTGTTGAAGTGGAGTCCTCCGCGAACAATGTCAAGAATCCTCTAAGGGAAATGCCACAGGACTTCACTCCATACTTTAAGTAGTGGTACTATGATTAGAGAACAGGTGAAGCTGATATAGTCTTGCAGAAAGAGAGCCAAATGGATACCATTCAGGTATTTGACCCAATATGGTTGACTAAATTGTCTGCTGATGATGTATACACATTGTACAAGTGGCCACTGTTTTATGTCTTTAGATCATGTGGAAATCTAAAGTAACCTATTCCCTTCTCCCTCTTGACAGCATAGGCATTTAGATCCTCAAAATATGCCCATGCTATAATCGACGAGGTATATCAGAAGGTCTGAAGTTGATTCCATTACTGGAAAGCCTAAGGTAGCGTTGAAGTGGAGTCCTCCGCACACAATGTCAAGAATCCCTCTAAAGGAAATGCCACAGGACTTCACTCCACACTTCAAGTGGTGGTACTATGATTGGAGAACAGGTGAAGCTTTTATAGTCTTGCAAAAAGGGAGCCAAATGGATACCATTCGGGTATTTGACCCCATGTGGTTGACGAACTTGTCTGCTGATGATGTATACATATTGTACAAGTGGCCACTATTTTATGATTTGCAAGACATTGTACAAGCCCTCCGGTTTCAAAATGTTATAAGACTCTATTTCGTATTTAAGATAAATGCCGGAGTTATAAGAGAGGAAAAGTGCAAGAAGTTTGATGAGCTGATGAAGAATGTTAGACAGTGATGTAAACTAGGTCCAAGGGGGAGTTTGTTGATACATGTGTACCTAGTTTAGGAGCTCAATGTAAAATGTCTTTCATGTCTTACATATATGAAATTGAATGGGTATGAATGAAATACAATAAGTGGTTCACGCTTATAATGTTTAATATTTCATTGTTTATTGTGTGATAACGCAAACTAACTATATAGGTTTGTGGTTGTCTACATAATTCTTAGTCAAATATGGTTGAGAAACATGTTTAAACTTAATCGTGTGAAGTTCTCATACGAATGGACCTTGCTAATGGACCATACGCATGAACACTTCATGCTAATGGACCAGTCGCACGACTGAACCAGGAGACTGGATCAGTCGCACGATTGTGACATAAGATTGACTCAGTCGCACGACTGGACCTTCAGTCATACGGATGGATCAACCGCATGCTTCAGTCGCACGACTGAACCATGCTGATGGTTCAGTCATACAAATGGAAAATCCTAACCTGTAAATACCACTTAATTCGTGGAAAAACAGAACACTTCGAATATCGACATACCCTAGCAGTCTAGAGAGTCCGTGTTCATCATTACAACTTCATAGTTCATTTCTGATCAATTCTTGTTCGTTCTTAACGTTTGTTTCATCATAAGGATTGATCAGATTTTCGTTCTCACTGATTGGATCGACAATCAAATAGGATTCCGCACTATTTGAGTTGGTATACGCGCAAAATCAGTTAGTACTCCGTACGTACACGGTTATTGCTGTGAATGACCAACTGTGAGGTCTCTGGGAACGGGGCCTTACAAGTTGGTATCAGAGCCAAAGGTTAAGAGAAATGGGTAAATATTTTCAAAAACCTAAACTTAAACTTAAAATGGGACAAAGGGAGGGAGGTCAGCCCGAGTAGCTACGTGCCATCAGGTATGTCTTTTGTTAATGTTAACCGGTATTATCTACGCATGCTATTTGATCTATGTGTTTCTAGTAGATTTAGATACTGATTAAGTTAGGATAGGAAATGCTTGGAGTATGGAGAGTAAAGTAAGTAGCTAATCACAACTGGCCACTGTAATTAGGGACTTACTATACTTGACATGAACTGAGTTATTACCTTGAATGACTGTGTTAGTGTTTGAATCTTATAGTGTTTAGAGGATGACTTGAAGGAAATCTTTAAAGGCTTCTAGAGGGAGCGGTTGTGGTGGACATGGTGCTGGACCACGTATGACCCGGGGGAGTGCTAAGGCTCCTGGAACGGCTCACGAGAACCCTGAGGTTCATGACCGGAGCGAGGGGAACAAGAATGCTAGTTTGAATGCCTCGGCTAGGGAGGTAATTGCTGACAAGGTGCACCAAGTCATGCAGACAGTCTTACCGTCTGTAGTGACTGAAATTATCCGGGCTGTGAGAAATAAGGAAAAGAAGGAGAAAGAGGATAGGAATGGGTCGACTTGGAAGGAAAGCAAGGGAGAATAGGAACAACCGGAGCATGAGACCATGTTATCCAATGATAAGGAGAATGACTCGGCAGGGGTGACGACTAAGGGGTGTAACTATGGGGCATTTCAAAGGTGTAAGCCCCCAACTTTGGATGGCAATGGAAATGCTGCTGCTGCTCACCGTTGGGTGAGGGAGATGGAAGCGGTACTGGAAATAAGTGAGTGCCGTGAGTACCAGAATGTGAAGTTTGCCACCCACTCCTTTACTGACTCACCGCTGTGTTGGTGGGACAATATTATCCAAGCTGGGAACTCGACAAGATCGGGAATACCAGAGGGTTCCAGGGCCATCGGGAATATGCATTGGAAGGAGTTGAAGAAGTTGGTAATCGAGGAGTTCTGTCCTCACTGGGACCTTGACAAGATCGAGAGGGAGTTCCTACAGCTCGAGGCGGGAACCATGACCCACCAGCAATACACCACCAAGTTCAACAAGATGACGAGGCTGGTGTCGGATCAGGTGACGCCGGTGTCCCGAAGGATCAATCGATACATCCAGGGATTGCCAGCCGACATCCGTAGGCACTTGATCGCTGCCCGACCGAGCACTTTTAGGTTGAAAGTGGATTGGCCAGAAGGCTCTATGATGAGAGGGAGGTGGCGGTGCTGGAGGTGAAGAAAGCTAGTGGTGGTGATAGGAACTGGAACGAAAAGCAGTTCGGGCGTGGCGGTTTCACCCTGAACAATAAGAGAATAAGGATGGATGACCATAGGATGGGGTCATAAAGCTCAGGACCCAAGAGGTGTGGCAAGTGTGGGAGGGAGCATACGAATGAGTACAAGTTGGGGCTCAACGTGTGCTTCAAGTGTGGGAAGCAGGGCCACATCTCCAGGGACTGTAGGGCGCTGAGGTGTTATACCTGCGGTGAGGAGGGCCATATGAGCAGGGACCGCAAGAAGCCAAGGGTTGAGAGTTCCGGGGCTAACAAGACGGCCAGAACTGAAGGGCCAAAAGCTAGTACCAGAGCCTTCACGATGATCCGTGAGGAGGCCAGGGCGAACCCCGACGTCGTATCAGGTATGTTTCTTGTGAATCAAACTCTTGCCTCTTCTTATTTGATTCTGGTACTAGTCAGAGTTTTATTTCTACTACCTTTTGTGCTAAGTTATCCATTAGGAGTAGGAATATTAGTGAGCTCTTCGATGTAGAAACTGCCATAGGGAAGTCTACCAGGATTTCTAAGATGATAGAAAACTGTGACATAGAATTAGAAGGTCATAAGTTTCCTGTTAGACCATTCGTGATGACCTTAGGCGGTTTCGACGTAGTCCTAGGGATGGATTGGTTGGCGGATTACGAGGCAAACATTGTGTGTTGCAAGAAGCTGATCAGACTGACGGTGCCTGGCGGGAGTTTGGTTACAATTTACGGGGATCGAGTCATGACTATCCCAAAGGTGATTTCGATGGCGGTGGCGGGAAAGTGCATGAGACTGGATGTAGTGCCTATTTAGCCTACGTGAAAGATGTGGATACGTCAACACCACAACTCTCAGATGTGCCAGTTGTGTGTGACTTTCTGGACGTGTTTCCAAAAGATTTACCAGGTGTGCCACCGGACCGCGAGATCGAGTTTCAGATTGACTTGATACCCGGTGCCCAACCTGTTGCTAAGCCGTCGTATCGTCTAGCTCCCTCCGAGATGAAGGAATTGATGGAGCAACTGCAAGATTTGCTCGATATGGGGTTCATTAGACCGAGTATCTCTCCTTGGGGTGCTCCGATCTTGTTCGTGAAAAAGAAGACGGGAGTATGAGGATGTGTATTGACTACTGTGAATTGAATAAGTTGATGGTGAAGAATCGTATCCATTACCGAGGATTGATGACTTGTTTGATCAGCTGCAAGGTGCCAGTTGGTTATTGAGGATTGATCTTCGATCTGGTTACCATCAGCTGAAGGTAAAGGAGCAATATATCCACAAGACAGCTTTCCGTACGCATTATGGACACTACGAGTTTATCGTTATGTCTTTTGCATTAACTAACGCGCCAGCTGTCTTTATGGACTTGATAAGCCGAGTGTGTCGGTCGATGTTAGATAAATCAATGATTGTGTTTATTGATGATATGCTGGTTTATTCTAGGAGCAAGGAAGAACATGTCGGTCACATACGCGAGGTATTGGAGACACTTAAGAGAGAGAAGTTGTATGCTAAATTCTCTAAGTGCGCGTTCTGGTTGTGCGAAGTTTAGTTCTTGGGTCACGTGGTAAATCCCAAGAGGATTATGGTAGACTCGACAAAGGTGGAGGCGGTGATGCAATGGAAGTCTCCAAAGACGCCATCCGAGATCTATAGCTTCTTGGGTTTGGCGGGATATTATCAAAGATTCATCCAAGACTTCTCCAAGATAGCTTCTCCATTGACTAAGCTGACCCATAAGGATGTGAAGTTTGTATGGGCTCTAGATCAGGAGAAGGCTTTTGAAGAGTTAAAGATGAGGTTAACTCAAGCTCCTGTTTTATCCTTACCCGAAGGAAGCAAGGACTTGGTAGTCTATTCGGATGCTTCTTACTTGGGGTTGGGTTGCGTGTTGATGTAACGAGGGAAGGTTATAGCCTATGCATCCCGACAGTTGAAAATTCATGAGGTTAATTATCCTACTCATGACTTAGAGCTGGTAGCTGTGATCTTTGCCTTGAAGATTTGGTAGCACTACCTATACGGGACGAAGTGCACCATCTTCACTGACCACAAGAGTATGAAGTACTTCTTCGAGTAGAAAGACTTGACATGTGGCAGAGACGATGGTTGGAACTCATAAAGGATTATGATTACGAGATCCACTACCATCCGGGCAAGGCCAACGTAGTAGTAGATGCCCTTAGCCGAAAGGAGAGACCCGAGCCGATTCGGGTGAAGGCGTACCAATTGATTATGACCTTTGATGTGATGATGAAGCTCAAAGAGTTTCAAGATGAGGCATTGAAAGGAGATCATCTTAACTCTGAAAGGATGAGAGGCTTAATCCCCGAATTGGGTGAAAACACTCTCGGTGTTAGAACCCGATATGGGGATATGGATTCATCATTATGGGGGGTTGTGAGAAATGATCATGGATGAAGCTCACAAGACTCGCTACTCCATTCATCCCGGTGCCACCAAGATGTATCAAGACATGAAAAAGGACTACTAGTGGCCGGGTATGAAACGTGATGTAGTGGAGTATGTGAGTAAATGCCTTACTTGCTTACAAGTGAAGGCGGAACATCAGAAACCATACTGGAAGATCCAACTGTTGGATATACCGGAATGGAAGTAGGAGCACATCACCATGGACTTCATACTAAGATACCTTGCACGGTTGAGGGGATGCAATACTAATTGGGTGATTGTTAACCGACTAACGAAGTGTAACACCCGGACTCTCACACCAACAATATTGTCCGCTTCGCCCATGAGGAGCTCACGGATTTGCTTTTGGTTGCCCGGGAGAAAACTTCCCAGGGAGGTCACCCATCCCTGGATTGCTCCCACCTGAGCACGCCTAACTGTGGAGTTCTCCTCTCATCCACAGCCAATACGCCCAAAACGCGTTATTGATATTAGAGGCCAGACATTCCTTATAAACCAGGAATCTCTCCTGTCCACGGCCGATGTGGGATATGTGTAGGGTGTCACAAGCACCCCCTGTTTGGACTCATCGTCCTCGATGAGCCCGAGAAGTCACCATCCATGGTGAGGTATGTCCCACACCCCGAATGGCACAGGAGTGGCTCTGATACCATTCTGTAACACCCGGCCTCTCACACCAACAATGTTGTCCGCTTCGCCCATGAGGAGCTCACGGATTTGCTTTTGGTTGCCCGGGTGAAAACTTCCCAGGGAGCTCACCCATCCCTGGATTGCTCCCACCTGAGCACGCTTAACTGTGGAGTTCTCCTCTCATCCACAGCCAATACGCCTAAAACGCGTTGTTGATATTAGAGGCCAGACATTCCTTATGAACCAGGAATCTCTCCTGCCACGGCCGATGTGGGATATGTGTAGGGTGTCACACGAAGAGTGCCCACTTCCTACCGATCCACGAGACGTATTCGTCCGAAAGGTTGGCGGATCTGTTCATTAAGGAAATTGTAGCTCGTCATGTGGTGCCGGTGTCTATCGTGTCAGATCGTGACACCCGGTTCACATCGAAGTTTGGGAGGAGGTTCCATGATGCAATGGGGACGAGGCTACATATTAGTACAGCATATCATCCTAAGATAGACGGTCAGTCTGAGAGGACGATACAGACGCTCGAGGATATGCTTCGAGCATGCGTGATATATTTTGGAGGAAGTTGGGATGATCACTTACTGTTAGCAGAATTCTCATACAACAACAGCTACCATGCCAGTATTGGCATGCCTTCGTATGATATGCTATATGGCCGGAGATGTAGGACACCTGTATGTTAGGGAGACATTGGGCAGAAAGAGTTAGGAAGTATCGAAGTGTTCGAGGCTATGACTGAAAAGCTAGAAAAGATCAAGGCCTTTATAAAGGCAGCTAAAGATAGTCAAAAGTCGTATGCTGATAAGAGACGCAGACCGATTGAGTTCCAGGTGGCAGATAGAGTCATGTTGAAAGTCTCACCTTGGAGGGGTATCATTCGGTTTAGAAAGTGGGGCAGGTTGAGCCCGAGATACATAGGGCCCTTTCAAATCATTACTCGAGTAGGAGAGGTGGCCTATAGGTTGGAACTACCAGATGAGTTAAGTGGAATTCACCCGACATTTCATGTATCACATCTGCGGAAGTGTTTGGCAGATGAGGATATGGTTGTACCACTGGAAGACATCAAAGTAGATGAACGGCTCAATTATATGGAGCAACCAGTGGCGATCATTGATCGTAAAGAGAAAAGGTTAAGGAATAAAGTGGTTCCTCTTGTGCGTGTACAGTGGAAGCATAGGAAGGGATCCGAGTCTACGTAGGAGACTGAAGAAGAGATGAGCCAGCATTACCCTCATCTATTTGAGGAATAACAGGTTTCGGGGACGAAACCTATATAAGGGGGGTAGACTTGTAACACCCGATATTTTAAGAAGTTATAGAAATAAGAATAAAAATGGAAACATCAATTAACCCAAGTTGGAGGGTTAAAAGTGTAAAAGGGGACAAAAGGTACAAAGTTGGTGTAAAAGGTGGACATGGCCACCCACCCTACTTTCACCACACCATTTCAATCGGTTTTAGAGAGAGTGTGTAAGAGCTCTTAGATTTTCAAAGAAGAAGAAGAAAAAAAAGGTTGCTTTCAAGGTAAGAATTTGAGGTTTTTATGTGTTCATGTTGGTTTTGTCTTGGTTATGTGCATATGCGTTTGTGTGTTCGGGTGTTGTTGGAGCATATATTGTCATATATAGTGTGTCCGTCGCTTGACGAATAGTCTAGGCTTAATGTATTAGACCTGATATGTTGTAAACATATGAAACTGGGTCATTCGCATGAGCATATGCGAATGAGACTCAGTCGTACGACAGAGCCATGCTAATAGACAACTCGTGCGACTGAGAGATGCGATTAGGGCATTCGTAAGACTGAACAATAAGAATGGTCCAGTCGTACGATTGAACCATACTCATGGTCCAGTCGTATGATTGAACCATACGCATGGTCCAATCGCACGAATGGGCCCAGTCGCATCTAATATGGGCCGAGGCCTATATATACCAGTTTCAATGTGTAGTGAGATGTGGATTCGAGAGGGAGTCTGCCCAGAGCCTAGGGCTGCCAGATGAGAGGGGAGATCATGCTCGATCTCCCCTTGCCAAGAGTCTTGATTCTTATGTTGTAACGAGCTTGTAATCGTTAGGTTTTATCAATGAAACCAATTTTTGATAGTTCGTGTTATAGATTTGACTTTTGGTTTTGGTTGTTTATCCTTCCGTCAAGAACACGCTCGGATGTTCACCGATCCAGCGACTTCACAATTGGTATCAGAGCCGGTTTCTACTGGAATGATCTAACAATCATTCTAGCAACCCGAGCTCTTGAGTTCTGGATCGATTTCCGGTTCTTTGACGTTAAACCCACTCTGTGTTCTTTGTGTTTTGCTCAGATCTGGTTACATGTGGTGTTTTTATGTTAAAATCAAACTCTAAACCACGTTCCTATCATCCCTACAAATCTTATGATGTCTATTTCGGTTCGGGTCATGTAAAATTCGTAAGATTAGGGTTTTTGGCAGTTTTGCAGCTGCAGATCCAAAAATCTTCGTGCGGAGTGGTTCATGCGACTAGACCATGAGACTGGACCAGTCTTATGTCCAGTCGTGAGACTGGACCAGTCTTATGTCCAGTCGTGCGACTGGACCAGTCTTATGTCCATTCGTACGATTGGACCATGAGACTGGACCAGTCCTATGTCCAGTCGTGAGACTGGACAAGTCTTATGTCCAGTCGTGAGACTGGACCAGTCTTATGTCTAGTTGTGAGACTGGACTAGTCTTATGTCCAGTCGCACGAATATATCATTCGTATCATTCGTTCACACGAATGTGATATTTTTCCTCCATGTCATACAAATGAAATGTGTTCCAGACAAAAAAAATCTAGAACTACCTTTTGCATAGATTTGAGGATCAGCAAAGCACATTCACCTTGAGGTTTTTTTGTCAAATAAGTTTGATGGATACCCCATTATTTGTTGGACTTTCACAATAGGTGATTGTAGTTAGAACGCAAAAGAGAGGAGAGAAGATGTCAGCAGTTGGTGCTGATTTTATGGGGTAGTCAGGAGCATCTGACTACTTATGGGCCAATCAAGTTATATTTATCTACAGAGAGGATTCTCATTCTTAGGAGGAATCCATGTATAGAGATATTAAAGACGCAATCAGAAAGTGATGATGTGAGCAGGTTTCTGATGATGAATCTACGTGCATGCTGATTTGTTTGATATTGTCAGCTGTGGATTGGAACCTTCAACCTTTTGCCTAATACATCGTATAAAGACGCCAGGAGAGCACAATGTTTATATATTGGGATATGCTGAATGCGAGGGGGAATTTCTACAGTTGTAATGTTAATCAGGTTAGACTGTGTGAAGATTGAAGTGATAGAAAATTGTTCATGTCATTATCTGGAAAAATCAGTCATATGGGGAATCTTGCTGCTATGATGGTGTTCTACAAAGTAAAAAAGCTATTGTGCCTAAATTCATTTTCAGGGATACTGTAGCAACCTGACGGATCGGCAACATTGGCTAATATGGTTGTTCGTTTGATTCTATTGGAAACCAGAGCAAAGATTGACTGAAGATTGTAAGAGGTGTTATCTACTATTCGCAAGCAACGTCCAAGGGAGAATTTGTTGGACCATATATTGTCATATATAGTGTGTCCGTCACTTGACGAATAGTCTAGGCTTAATGTATTACACCTGATATGTTGTAAACACATGAAACTGTGTCATTCGCATGAGCATATGCGAATGAGACTCAGTCATACGACTGAGCCATGCTAATGGACCAGTCGTGCGACTGAGAGATGCGATTGGGGCATTCGTAAGACTGAACCATAAGGATGGTCCAGTCGTACGATTGAACCATACGCATGGTCCAGTCGTACGATTGAACCATACGCATGGTCCACTCGCACGAATGGGCCCAGTCACATCTAATATGGGCCGAGGCCTATATATACCAGTTTCAATGTGTAGAGAGATGTGGATTCGAGAGGGAGTCTGCCCAGAGCCTAGGGCTGCCAGATGAGAGGAGAGATCATGCTCGATCTCCCCTTGCCAAGTGACTTGATTCTTATGTTGTAACGAGCTTGTAATCGTTAGGTTTTATCAATGAAACCAATTTTTGATAGTCGTGTTATAGATTTGACATTTGGTTTTGGTTGTTTATCCTTCCATCAAGAACACGCTCGGATGTTCACCGATCCAGCGACTTCACAGGTGTGTGTGTGTGTGTGTTTGGTGGGTTTTTAGGTGTTTGAACTCTGTTCATACGGGTTTAAGAGGAAGACACACCCAAAGTTGCACAAGGTGAGTTCTAGATCCCCCCATGTTACATGTTTTAACTGATTTTGGGGCTGGAAATGCATGTATGTATGTTTTTATTATGTTTGGTTTCACACCCGTATGTATATTTTGAATACGTATGTGGGTTGGGTGTGATTTGGGTGCATTTGATGTTATGATTGTGTTATGTGTATGTTTTTTATGCTTAGGATGTTAGAATTGGGTTTAGAACATGCTACATTAGGATTTAGGACTGATTATGAATGTTGTTAGTGTGTTAAGACTGCTCATGCGCCTAAGATTGCCCCATGCGCCCAACTAACTAAACTGCCTAAGTGTTCCCATGTGCCTAAGACTTCATGCGCCTGAATAGTACCCATGCGCCTGAAAAATACCTTAGAAAATTATAATTATGGTTCATGCGCCTGAACAGTGGTTCATGCGCCCAAGATTTCTGACCAGATGCCTAAGTATTGGGGCTCATGCGCCCCAATAGTGTCCATGTATAGAGATAGAAGCTTTCCCGCTTGTAAGGTTTCGAGCTCCTATTTCTGGAAGAGAATGAGGAAATGCTCCTTCCGTAAGGGCCTTTAAACCTATAGGAAGCTCTCTCATCCGAGTGGAGTTAGGCTATTGCGTTCCGCTTATTGAACAGGGTTCTATGGTCAGTCTGTGACCCCTGGATGCCGAAGGCGTCCTTGGGGTAATCTCATAGTTCCTACGGGGTGGAGATGATGGGGTCGGTCCATGAATTTTCCTTCCTCTTGCCGGATTTCGCTCAAAGGGTTGAAGGGAGATAGTGCATCAGGCTGTTCACAAGGGCCAACTTGATCCTCTTCCCTAGGGATCCCCGATAAGGGAACCCTAGAAGATTTTTTTGGAAGACAAGGAATATTTGATTCCGAAGTAAGCCATAAGAAACTTCCAAATTCTGGAATGAATCCATGGAAAACGCCTGGACCTCCCATGTGCCTAAGTGACCTTATGCGCCTGAAAGGCTCATGCGCCCAAGTGTTTAAAGCTGCTAAGGGAAAGATGATGTGCCTGCATAGTTGAAATGTGCCCAGACAGGGCTCATACGCCCAAATAGTGTTGGTGTGCCCAACACTTAGAATTTATTACGGGAATTTTATGGGAGTTTGTGCATTTAGAGTTTTGACTATTGTTGACTGGGGCTTATTTAATGCTTATTTTCATGCTTATTCATGATTGTCTTTATGTTCCATGTTATTATTATTATTACTATCATTATTATTATTGTATGACTTTACGTGTATGTTTATGATCGTAACGTAAAGTATTATCATTAATAAAGTGAAAGATTAATAATGAAGAAAAGTGGAACGTAAATAAATGAATGAAAGTCTTGCAAGCAAATGTATGGAGGTGCACGGCCTTGTTGTCGTTAGCTCAACTGTGATGCGCGTTAGCTAACCCAAAGGATGCACACAGGGTCAATCCTTTAGATTGACAATGAGGTGAGCGACCATGTTGTCGCAAAAGACTCGGATAGAGTGCAATCATTGATATTGCCAATGAGGTGAGCGACCATGTTGTCGCAAAAGACTCGGAAAGAGTGCAATCATTGAGATTGCCAATGAGGTGAGTGACCCTGTTGTCGCAAAAGACTCGAAAAGATAATGATAAAAGCATGAAATGAATGAGCATAGTAATGAAAGGATAAAGAAGTTATACCTTGTTGTATGTACGATGTATGCTCACGTATGGAAGTAAAAAGGGAAAGGTTTTATGAAAAATAGTATTTTCATATATAACTACTCAAGGTATTTTAATGCTTTTAAAATTAGAACTCACACAGCAACGCTGATTTTTATGCATTTTCAGTTGGCAGGTAATTTGTTGCTGAGGGTGGCACGCGGGAGAAGCTACTCGGCGGGGCATGACTGACGTCCATTCATATTTGATATTACTGTTGCTTCGTAATGCAATTAAAAAATTCTTTTGTATCCGATTAATCATTAATGTATTGCTTAACAACAGTGTTTATACTGAAATGAATGACTTTTGTTAAATTAATTCCGCTGCTTAAATTTGTAAATACATAACGTCTATTGTAATTATTGCTGTGAATGACCAACTGTGAGGTATTCGGGAACGGGGCCTTACAAGCACTTACCCATCTGCATATGACTGATACAAATGAAGAGAAACAAATAATGAAGACTAACAAAAGAAAGTAGCCAAGGTTTTGGTCATCCATATTAGTAAATGCGAATAAAGAAAAACAAATACGGCTAAAGAAAAAATAGAAATGCTTATATAGATATGTACTTTTATACTTAGATTATCCTATGTATTTTGTTAGGGTGGTTAATTAAATTGTACATGTTATTGCATAAAACCTATAAATAGATAAATTTGTTACAAATTTAGTAAGCCTAAACCCTACACAACTATTACAAACCCTATTGCATTTTGAGATTGTTTGTCAATATACAAGTAATTTTCTGAGTAATTTCTTTTTTTTAATCTTTGATAATTATAATTCCACTGCAATTATGTGTTGAATTCAAATGTAGTATATTCAATCCTATAAAATCTAACTGAATCAATATTAACCACCTAATACCTCACTAGCTGACTTGGGATCATCGGTAGTTATCTAAACTCTTTCAGCATCCTTAGTGACTTTTGGGTCATCTGTTTCCATATTCACCTCAGATTTAACTAGGGTTATAACTGCGACATCCGGTTGACCAAATATCACTTCAGCTGACTTTCTAAGTTTAGACTCAGGTGTGTCGTTATGTTGTTTATGAAGTTGGACTGGTTCAGCTTCAAGACTCACCCCATGCCTTTCTATGGCATCTTCCATGGTCTGGGTGCATCTTGTGTAAACCACCATTCTATATGAGGATTCATCTGCTGAATGCGCTTCTTACCTGATACTTTAGGCAGCTGCATCAGTAGCTAATTTGTTCAGTAATTCTACAGCTTTTGATACCACTCTTAATAGTTGTGCTTCTTCATCAACAGATGCCTTAGGATAGGCTTCAAGTCCCGGCACAAGTTCTATCCTTGGTGATTCTTCATCAGATATCTTTCTTTTAAGAGAGAGTAAGGAATAAGTATTGGATCTTTTCATTACTACCATTCTTCTATTCCTAAGTTGAACCTTTTGGGTTCATCCTTATTATCACCCTCCTAGCTTCCATCTCCATCTCATAACCATACCTATCTAGAACCTCATTTAGTTTGACTTCCACTTTAGATAGAGGCTCATAGTCTTTAGTCAATTTAGAAGAGAAAAAGGTTGGTTGTGCAGCTTGTACAACTTGGTTAGCCAATCCATGGAGAATATCCTTAGTTTCTTTGGGATCATCTTCCCCTTTTTTGGTAGTACCATCTGAGATTCCAAATGACACTAAGTGGATACAGGAAGGCACATCCAAAGGTTCTTGTGGTGCTGAGAGTTGAAGACTTAGGATGATATATTGTTGAAGATAAATGCTCTATTGTAGTGATTCGACCTTATGTTCAAGATCCATTACCTTTGCCACAGATTGCTAAAGAGTTGTAAGTTGTTTTCATAAGGAAGTAACTCTTGAAGTTGATTCAACCTTGAAGTTGGAGAGTCCTGAGTTAAACTTCCACCTCAGTGACTCTATCTGCCAAATCCTTCAGCAAAAAGTTTTCAAACTCAAGGACTATGGCTCGTTTAGTATAGCCTTTAACCCTTGCATTTTTAGTTTGTAAGGCATTTAGTTTTTGAGCAAGCTCAAGTTTATGGGCCATTAATTCATGAACTTGAATAAGACTTCCCTCATCGACAAGTGTGGAATCCTTAGGAGATGAGGTCCTACGCCGAACCTCTTCATCCTCACCACCAGATGTGGTTTCTTGGAGGCCTAGATTCTTTTCCTTATGAAATGACTTTAAAGAGACATTCTCAATGTGAGTTGTTATGATTGAGGTGTTAAGGATGTTGTCTCTGTCCTACTGATCAATGGATAGATTAGTAGTAGAGATACCTCTTTCACATTGATCCTTTCCTCACTAAGATCAATCTCTTGGGATAAAAGATATGGGTCAAATGCCGCTACAAACACATCAGTTTCCACTATCTGTAGTGTATAGGAAGGGGGATAAAGTTGGTCATGTTTAAGTGTAGTATGAACATCTTTATTCTGGGTAGTGGACATGTGTATGGGTGATTGAGGAGCTGAGTCTAATGGCCTGGGATGTGAACCAGTTCTTAAAGAGACTTCTTCCATAGAAGTTATCTCAGCAATATGGTACCCTTTTTGGTTGCTCAATAGAGTGCTGGGACTCTAATTGAAGCTAACAGATTTTGTTTGGGTCTACTTAGAAGAGGGAAGAGAAACCTTCTCCTTTGAGCATTGTTTAGGTATGGCTAACACCTTTAACTTGAATTGGACCCTTGTTTCTAATCTTGCCTTTTTGAGGGGAGGTGATTTGGGGGTCTGCATCTTCTCAGTAGAAGACATAGGGATTCATTTATGTTTATCAGCTTTAGGCTTTAAAGTGGGGGGTGTGGGATCGGTAATGGAGGGTGTTGCCTGTAAGGCCTCGTTCCCGGGCACCTTACAGTTGGTCATTCATTGCATCATAGATACATATTGATATACATTTCATTAACTGTACAGTGGAATCATGTTAGCAAAAGCCATTCTCTATTATTAAAAGATATTGTTGTTAAGAAATACAATAATGTTCAAGTTATCAAAAGACCGTTTAATTGCAATACAAAACAACAATATAATATCCTATGAATGGATGTCAGTCTTTTCCCTGCCTAGTAGCTTTACCCTCATGCCATCCTCAGCAACAATTACCTACCAACTGAAAATGTATAAAAGTCAGCGTTGTTGAGTGAGTTCTAGTTTTAAAAGTATTAAAATACCTTGTGTAATGTATATATATGAAAATACTCTTTTTGTAAAAATACATCTCTTATTCTTGTACGTGAGCACGCATTAACTATACAACAAGGTAAGGCTCTCTTTCTTTACTGTATGCCTTGTTTATTTCGTACTCTTTTAACTTTATCTTTCACTGTCTATGTGGACCAATGAGCAATACCTTAAACTATATGCACGGAGAAACTGGTGATGGGCCCCTCCAGTCTATGGTCTGAATTATTGTATACGAGGCTGACCCAGTCACCTAGGGCATGCTACAAAGATCCGCCAATCTCAATTGATTGACCCCATGTCCATAAGGGGTAGCTAACCCGCATCACAGTTGAGCTAACGACAACATGGTCGTGCACCTCTTATATGCTTGCAATACTTGTTAACTCTTTAATTAAGTTCCATTTCTCTTTGTTATTTCTCTTTCACTATGTTAAAGATAATACTTGCATTTATGATCATAGGCACACCGTATAAGTCACACAATAGTAATCACTATGATCATAGGAATAACTTATAATAATGCAAATATAATAACAATTAAAAACCCTAAGTCAAACTTGGGTCAAACTCTAATAATTCTGTTTTGCTCAAAATTTCAGAAATTAATCTAAGGTGGTGTTTGTTTTTTTGTAAAAGAGCTTCTAAAGCTCTTTTGTCTGCGCCAAAAAGAGGCGGGCAGATGTTTCTGGTCTGCAGAGTGTTTGTTTTTTTGAAGACGTTTCATTAAAAAACATCTGCATGACCTCTTCTTGGAGAAGAGGTGGACTAAAGTCTTCACACATCTTTTCACCTCTTCACAATCATTAGAATATATACAGTTTGTGTGATTAATCAAACATTCACGTTGATTGTTGACATCTATGGCGGATGGAGGAGAGAGCGATGCCGTGTTGAGTGATGTGGAAGAAGACGATAGTCCTCCGGTGCTGATTGTAATCGGAAGTCGATCGTCGACGGAGGATGTGACGATCGAGAGATTCTGAGAACTGGTGGCGGAGGCCGATCGTGAACGGCGAGCGCGTGAGGCGGTTGAGAAGTCGAAATCGGAATTGCAGGTTTCGTTTAACAGGTTGAAGGTTTTGGCTCATGAAGCGATCAAAAAGCGAGACGAGAGTTCACGTCAGAGAGATGAGTTGTTGAGGTCGAATGAGAAGTTATCGGTGGAATTGGATGAAGTTGTAAAGGAAAAGGATGAATTGTTGAAGCAGAAGGATGATTTCGTTAAGGAGTTAGAGGAATCGGTGAAAGCTAAGGATTCATCTAGATCGGAGATTCAAACGGCAGCGCAAATGTTAGTCACCGGAATTGATAAAATCTCCGGTAAGGTTAATCACTTTAAGAACTTCACGGCTGGAGGATTGCCACGGTCCCAAAAGTACACCGGTTTGCCTGCGGTTGCTTATGGAGTGATCAAGAGAACAAATGAGATTGTTGAGGAGCTTGTTAGACAGGTTGAATTAGCAACAAAGTCTAGGAATGAAGCTAGGGAGCAAATGGAGCAGAGGAACTATGAAATTGCGATTGAAGTATCGGAGCTTGAGGCTACAATCAGTGGGCTTAAAGACGCGGTGTCAGAAAGAAGTTCGGTTATTGAAGGTTTAGAGAGATCAAATGGTGAGAAGGATGAGATGATAGCAGAATTAGAGACAGAGTTGGATGAGAAGCAAGAATTGGTGAGGGATTATGGTGGTAAGTTGAGGAATTTGGAGTCACAAATGGATTTGCAAAGGCCATTACTGGTGAAACAATTGAGTCGTGTTTCCACGATACATGATCAGGTTTATGGGATCATTAAGGTAATTGATGGTAACAAGAAATCAGATTTATCGGAGTCCTTGTTTCTCCCTCAAGAAACGGATTCAGTGGAGGACGTACGTAGATTTCAACACTCGAAACAAACAATTCATAATTTTTTTATGAAGTATTGGATAGAATGAATTGTTTATTTTAACTTTTTATTAATTTCAGTTTATTTTAGCAATCTGCAGACGTTACAAAACAAACAGTCTTCTTAATACAGGCTGCAGAGGTTTGGTCCACCTCTTCTTCTACAGATGTCTGCAAATGTGGTCTGCAGACTGCAGACGTTTTACCTCTTCAGAAACAAACAACACCTAAGTGTTCTAGACGCATGAGCACTGTGTAGGCGTATGAGGCTTGTTTAAGCGCATGGGCACTATTTGGGCGGTTCAACACTTGGGCGTTTGGAACATCCCAGACTCATGGGCACTATTTGGACGTTTTATCACTTGGACGTTTGGGCCATCTCAGACGCATGGGCACTATTTGGACGTTTGGTCCACACTTAGGCATCTGAGTCAAAAACCATAGACGCATGGGCTACTGTTCAGACGCATGGGCTTACACTTGAAATTTTCTAAGTCATTGCTAGACGGTTGGGACACTGTTTGGGCGGTTGGGCCTTGTTTAGACATTTGGGCTTATTTAGAACTTTCTAAGGCAAATTCTAGGCGGTTAGGGGTACTGCTTAGGCGGTTGGACAACCTGTTTAACATATTTTTAACCTATTATCATTCGCAATCATTCTCCTTACATGTTCTAAGCTTAATAACAACAGTCTTAGTATAACTAATATATGTCAACCATCAAAACATCATCATACACACATAGGTACATACAGGTGTTCAAAATGAACTTTGTAAAAATGGTTTTACATACATTTTCAGCCCCAAAGAATTAAAACAAGTAAAATACGGGGTCTAGAACTCACATTTGCTACTTTTGAGTTTAAACCCTTCTCTTGAGCTTTTAGACGTTTCTAGTACTCAAAACCCACTTAAATCTGATTTTCTTCTTGTTCTTCTTCAAGGTCCGAGAGCTTCTGCTCTTTCTCTCTCTATAATCTGATGAAAAGGTGAAATGTAGCATGGCATGGGCGGCCATGTTGCTTTTATACAAAATAATGTTAAATTTTGTACTTTTGACACATTTAAGCCCTCAACTTAGGTTTAAATGACACTTTCCACTTTTATTCTTCTTTTTTACAACTTCTTAAAATATCCGGATGTTACATTGCCATGCTGCCATCCTAAGGCTTAATGACCTCAATCATATGTGTGAACAGGGGAGTGACCTTCCCAAAAGAGATTTTGGAGTAACCTTGAACTTTGAGAAAATAGCTTTGTTTGAATTCCTCATGGTTGAACAACTCCTTCAATTTTAAATTTGTTACCCAACTCTTCTTGTAAAATCAGTTGAATGAATCTATGGTACATTAAAAACTTAAAATTTTGTAGCAACAATTACATTCTTAAAAAGATTTTGAAAAATAAAGTTTGAGAAATCATAACTCTACTGTTTGACAAGCCCATGGATAGCCCCTACTAGATCCAATGATACTTGATCCCATCCTCTGGGCTGGTTTGACAAGCAATGTAAAAAGATATAAAAAAGATTCTCCAATTGTGATACACCAATGATTAGGAGAAGGTGGATGTCAGGAGGGGTCCTTCGTATCCCATCTCCTTGAAAGTTATACTGACGACTTCTTTGGAGAATGAAGATTTACCATTTGCATCATTGAACTAAAGGTGTTGTCAAATTTTGCACATGAGATGGTGATCTTCAGTTCTTGCACCGTCGTGGTGGGGACTTTTGTTCCATTTCCCTTTGAATAGAACATGTGTGAAGTCACTGGATCGTAAACATCCGAGCATGTTCTTGACGGAAGGATAAAAACCAAAAGACAATCAATAACACGAACAATAATCGAATGATTTTATTGATAAAACATAATGATTTTAAGCTCGTTACAACTTAAGAATCAAGACTTTTGGCAAGGGGAGATCGAGCATGATCTCCCTCTCATCCGGTAGCCCTAGGCCCCAGGCAGACTATCTAAACCCTTAGGTTTCTACACAATGAAACTGGTATATATAGGCTTCGGCCCATATTAGATGGGACTGGGCCCATTCGTACGACTGGACCATTCGTATGGTTCAATCGTACGACTGGACCATTCTTATGGTTCAGTCTTACGAATGCCCCAATCGCATCTCCAGTCGCACGACTGATCCATTAGCATGGCTCAGTCGTACGACTGAGTCTCATTCGCATATGCTCCTGCGAATGACCCAGTTTCATGTGTTTACAAGGTGTATAACATTAAGTCTAGACTATTCGTCAAGCGATGGACACACTATATATGACTATATATGCTCCAACAACATGTAATCTAGAATTCCCGAATATGTGACTCATAAATCACTGGGTCTATAGAGATTGCAAAAGCATAATCGTTATTGTGTAAGAATTAAATAACTAGATCATAGATAGGATCACCAATGGGTTTAAGTGATGTGGTGATATTATGATTCGCTCTGAACTCTAGGTTTTGAGCACCCATGGAAAGGTTTTGAGATAAAACTTTTGTAGGGTTTAAGAGATAATTGAGTGATTTTGCTTTCAAATGAATATTGAAGATGACAATTGTGGGAAAAGTTTAGATTTAATAGTTAGTGGATAATATATAATAGTGTATTTTAAATTTTTACCACCGTAACTATAAAATACAACAACTTGTCATGATGGAACTATCTTTTTAGGCAACTAAATGGTGCCACTACGTATCGATAGATAAAAGTGGGTTCTACCAAATCTTTATAAAGGATATGTGCCGAACTTGTCCTATCTGCCGATTTGTTATAACACCCGAAATTTCTAGTCAAATAAAAAGGAAAAGCATCTTGAAAGAAAGTAAAATGAACAAAAGTGGGGGGGGCTTTGTGTAAAAGAATAAAAATTAAACATTTTATTAGTACTTTAAGCATAGCCGCTCATATCAACCCCCATAATCTGCTTTTGTCGACTGAGAGAGAGAAAGAAGCAAGAAACCAAAGTTCTCTCGATTGGAGAAGAAGAAGAAGCTGAGTTTACATTTGGTAAGTGCTTTTATGAGTTTTTGGTTCAGTTTTCATGGGTTTTGACCATGAAACCGAGTTCTACATGTTCTTATTTGGGTATATGTGTTCGGTTGTGTGTTTTTGGCATGTCTAGGTGTTAGAAACCTTTGAAAGTTCAAGTTCAAAGAGGTTGAGCTTGAAAGCAGCTAAGGTGAGTTTCTAGACCCCATGTTTTACATGTTTTAAAAGATTTTCGGGGCTGAAAATGCATGTAAGTAGTTTTTCTAAAAATTGTATGTATAACCATATGTTTGAAATGTATGTATGATTATGTGTTATGGTTGTGTGTACTAGATTAAGGCTTAAAATTGTAGTGTAAGTTTTAGAACATGCTGAGAACATGTTTGGGACTAAAAAATACATTAGAAATGTATACGTTGGTGATCATGCACCCAAACAGGGCCCATGCACTTAAGTATTTACCTTAGAAAGATTATAAGTATGCTCATGCGTCCAAATAGGGCCCATGCACCTGAAAATTTGGCTTAAAAGTCTAAGTAGATGTTGATGCGCCTAAACAGTAGTCCATGCGCCTACAAATGCCTTAGAAATTTCTAAGTGTAGGTTCATGCGCCTAAATAGTGCCCATGCGCCCAAGAGGCTCATGCGCTCAAGTGAGAAATGGCTAAGTATAGGCTCATGAGCCTGCGTAGTTCATAACCAAGTTGCCTTAGTGTCAAATTTTGCTTTCTTGAATATTCAACATTAGTTCATAACCAAGTTGCTTTAGTTTCAAATTTTGCTTCCCTAATTATCTGTATTATCCTAAGCGTGCATAAATATTTAAACATTAAAAACTTAATAAAACCTTACTCAATATAGGTCCCTCTATTTCTCGAATAATTAAGGAGATACTAGTGTGTAAAAATTATGCTACTATTAATATTACTAGCATTATTACTAATATCAACATTACTACTATTATTAGTATGAATACTATTATTATTATCATTATAAATACTAAAGTCATAAATTAATATCATTATCACAATTACTATTATCATTATTATTATTATTGTTAACTTGTTATTAAAACTATTATTGGTAGTATACTAGGATTATTATTATTACCATCATTAACATAAATAGAATTATTAATGAGAATGCTATTATTAAAGCTATTTTAGTATTATTATTAGTATTGTTATTAATATTATCATTATCATCACAAATATTATTCATGAAGCTACTAATAGTATTATTATTTGTAATAATAATATTATCAATAATATAGTAAAATCATATATTAATAATCCTACTATTAATATAATTAACCAAGTTAAGGGATCCAAATTGTAATTAACTAAACTTAAAGATTTAAGTGCCTTGGAAGCCCAGGGACTAATGTTGCTAATCTCACAAACACTAAATGGGTATAAAAACCCAATTATCAGCCATTATCCCATCAACCTAAACCCTACAACCGCCTGTCGCCCCTTCCCCCTGCTCTATGACTCTCTAGGCGGTTTCCCGGCCAATCGCTGCTACAGGCCGCCTAAAGTCGACCCCACGCAGGTAGATGACCACCGTCACCTTCTATTTCACCTTATTTCTCTTTCTTGCGGCGGTTCAGCTGACTTGGGTGTTCCCGAGCGAACGAGCACGGTTGAGAGCCTTTCGGGTGCCTTAATTGCTAAAATGAGTTGGAAATCGACTTCTAAACGTGTTGTGGTGCCACTTGAGTGGTTAGAACGACCAAAGGCTGCTGTGAGCACCCCGACACCCTTGTGACCTGCGTATGCGTCGGAGTCCTATCTGTGCGACTGCGTGCGATTGAATGTAGCTGTGCATTTGAGTCATGCGAATGAATGTGTGCATGCGATTGAGTCTGTTTCGTATGAATGAGTGTGTGCGATTGAATGTAGGTGTGCGATTGAGCCTGTTTCGTACGAATGGACATGTGCGAATTGAAGTATGTGTGCGATTGAGTGTGAGTCATGCGAATGAGTGTATGTGCTAATGAACATTGTGTCATGCGAATGAGAGTGTGTGCATATAAATGTTGTGTCGTGCGAATGTGTGCATGCGACTGGACATGTGTATGCGAACGAGTGTCGTGTCATGCGACTGAATGGCGATTTGCACGAGTGAAGGTTCATTCACACGAATGAAGGTTCATTCGTACGAATGAAGGTTGATTCTTGCGATTGGATGTTGAGTCATGCGACTGAAGGTTGTTTGTGTGTGAATGCAATCCTTGTGTGTAGTATGTGCAGATCGTGTGATGTTAAGGTGATATTAACACGATTACCATTGTTAATGGCATTATTAATGTTAACACTATGAGTATTACTAATATTATCACAAATATAATCACTGTTAATACTTTTATGATTATCAAGACTAATATTGGTAACTACTAGTATCCTTATTACTTTTATCAACATAATCATTCTATCATACTAAATACACCTCTAGTAACAATGAAACCCTTAAACTAATATCATTATCGATGGTGATGATTTCTAGTACATGGATCAATATAAGACCCTATGTTTATGCCTGCTTGTATGTGTGTGAGTCGCGTGACCGATCCAACCCGAATCGACCGAACGCATCTATTCTCTTAAAGCTTATCTTTAACACTTAACAATAATTAATAATAGGTGTTTGAACGATTGTTGCTTCATCCTTTGGAATCTTTATACATCTACTACTATCATCAATCAAGTGAGTTTCGTGGCCCCTTTTTATGTTTACTCAATTCTTCAATTATTTACAAACTTAGGGGAAAAGTACGCTCACCCTTTTTATGTTGTACGACTTATATTCTTGGGATTATCACGTTGCTATTTTGAAAGTACTTATCTGATACATGCATGAGTTTGTTGTGTGGTACTCTATTCAAAACCATTTAGTTTCGGTGTTGGAACCGACGGATAGGTATTGATAGTACTACTGGGTTGACACCCCCACCCTCGTTTGTTGGTATACTAGTTGGTACCAACAGTGGCCAGGAACGGGCCCTAGGGTGAATATATTCAGACAAATTTCTGTATGTACGTCATAGGTATGGTTGTGAGGCTCATGTGTCATGTGATTTTGCTTACTTTTAACTGTAATTATGATATTCCGCAAAACTATTACACAGCATCAATTTATTTACTACTAAACCTGCGAGCTCACCAATAATTTGTTGACCACTTTGAACATATCTTTTCAGGTGATACAATTAATTGAAGATACTAGGAGTGTTGCCTTAGGGAGACCCTAGGATGCATTTTTTGAGACTACACAATACTTGACAAACAGTACTTGACATTGTTGGTCTGATTACACACTATTATACTTTTGGATACTTGTTCCCGGGTTATGGGAATTTAATCACAACGATATTACTTTTGGTTTTGTGATTCAATTACAATGTTAATACTTATGGCTATGTTGTCATGATTATTGACTAGACACGACACAAGTCTCCCTTGTGCCGGGTGTCGTCATGACACGTTATTCATTCTATACATATCTATTTGCATCTCTATTGATTACAATATGTTATGATGATCCGTCTCATTACATCCCTGTGTTTCCGCTCTCAGTGGGGGTGTGACAGACTGGTATCAGAGCCATTGGTTATAGAGAATTAAGCAAATCACTTGACCTAGACTATAACCTAGGAACATTCATGTAGAATGTATGCTAGGATTTGTGTGCATCCGATATTGCATGCATGTTCCTACTATACTTGTTCTTTTATCTCTCTGTATTGATATATGTTCACCCTGAGGAAGTGCTATCACTCTTTTCTTATGGGATGTTTTCTACTGGATCTACCGTTCCCATGCGTGCCGCATTGTTCTATTAGGTCCGGATACCGAACGTGAAAGGATCTCCACAGATCACGTGAAGCGGTGATCTCGGATATTGAGTCCGACCCTGAGATAGTTATGCCTGAGATCCCGGAAGAAGAAGGGATAGGCAACTTTTGATAGACTAATTGAGATTATGTGCTTGGATTCTATTTGTTATAATGGACTACTATTGGAATACTATTGGTTCATGGACATGAGAATTTACACGATCTGTGTATGATGAATGGTGTCAATACTGTGATGTTAATTTGGGTAGGTGAAGCTGAGGGGGACCATGCAAGGCAAATTACCATTACGGGTTCACACGTAATTGCAATTTGCAGTGCATGTGAAGCCTGGCGAATCTTACCATGAGATAACGGTCATGGTTAGTACAAGTCTTCCATTCTATACCTTAGGACACTAGAATCATAATTCTAGTAAGACTTTGTTAATGATGATAAAACATTTATAACCTCTACTATTACTTAAGTCCTGTTCTACTTGGAGCCTTCATGGGATTAAAATTATGATATTAGTCTTATTCCCTTTGAGACATTGCTCTGTCTAGGATTTCAATAACTATGGAATTGACTAAATGCTTAGAATGAATGTGGACTTCAAAGAGTTGTAAAAGAGTGATGATACTCCCTACACATGCATTACTTTGTTCATTGGGATGATGTTAAGGAAAATCGGATGTCATCTAACCGGTTTAAGCATCGTTCTCGGTATATCGCGGATGTGGTGGGAACGCTGCGGGGAACCCTATATATAAGCATCACCGTATACTAAGAATGTGCTTGAACCGGGCTACGTGATGATCTTGATTAACAGGAGTATGAAATTTTGGAACTTGATGAGTAGAATTAAATGTGTATCGTGAAGTGATTAAAGTTTACGTATTTACTCCTTTTATGAATAGAAAATGCCGCCTCGAAGAATCACCCGCAGTACAAGTCATGAAGGTGAGACCCCAAGGGGCAGAGGTAGAGGCAGGACACCAGGAACAGGTGGTGGTCCTGCCGGTAACAATCAGGGGACTAGAAACCCCGATATAGCTGCTATGATCGCTCAGCAGCTAGCCGTACTGATTCCAACAATAGTGGCCCAAGTGAGCGATACTTTTCTGAATCATAACCCTCACGGGGATGACGACAATGAGAATGGTGACAATGGAGAAGGAGGTCAAGGTGAGGCTTGTAATGAAACTGGGATTGTTAATACAAGACGGGGATGTTCATACAAGGAGTTTGTGGCCTGTAAACCAAAGGAATTTGATGGGAAAGGTGGGGTGATAGCCCTAACTAGGTGGCTTGAGAAGATGGAAGCAGTCATTGATATAAGTGAATGCCTAGACAGTCAAAAGATTAAGTATGCCACGTGTTCACTACAAGGCAAGGCACTAACTTGGTGGAACACACAGAAACGAGAGGAAGAGAATCAGCAATGCAGATAACTTGGGATGAGTTTAAAGCATTAATCACCGAAGAATACTGTCCACTCAATGAGATACAGAAGTTGGAGCATGAGTTCTGAAATCATGCTATGGTAGGAGCTGGGCACGCAACTTACACTGATCGTTTCCATGAGTTGGCAAGACTGGTTCCTCATCTGATAACTCCGAAATCCAAGAAGATCGAAAGATACATTTGGGGACTTGTGCCTTAAATCCGGGCAATGGTAACAGCAGCAGCCCCTCCTACTATTCAGAGTGCGATTCTGAAGGCTGGAACTTTAACAGATGAGATAGTGAGAACTGGGGTTCTGGGGGAAGGTGCTGAGAAGAGAAAGGATGTTGGGGAAGCGAGCAAGTCGAGTACCGGGAAATTTGACAAACGGGCCAAAACAACTAGGAACTTTGTGGCAGTGGCTCAGGGTAGGAAGGAATATGTCGGGCCGCACCCTAATTGTAATAGGTGCAACTTTCATCACCCCCAAGCGATGCCGTGCCGGGTTTGTGTAAACAGCAGACACCCGGGGCATCTGGCATGAGACTGTAGGGTGGCGCCGAATCTAGTTGCGCCGGTTAATACGATTAACCCCGCAGGGAATGCTAATGTTTGCTATGAGTGTGGAAGCCCTCATCACTACCGGAACATGTGCCCCAGACTAAATCGGGCGCAGGGTCAGCAAGGAAACAACCAACCATAAGTGATAGCCATAGCCAGTAATCAAGGCCAGTGGAATCAAGGAAATGCTGCCAGAGGACGTGCGTTGTCATCGGAGCAAATGACACCCACCAGGACCCAAATGTCATTACGGGTACGTAGTTTCTCAATCACCAATTTGCATCCATATTATTTGATACTGGGGCAGACAATAGTTTATATCTTCCGAATTTGCTCATATGCTCGACTTGAACCCTAGTAGGCTAGAAACTAGCTACTCCGTAGAAATGGCCAACGGTAGGATTATACATGCCGATAAGATTATTAGAAAGTGCTCGATGATATTGGAGAACCATGATTTTGAAATAGATTTGATACCTTTTAAGTTAGGGAGTTTCGACGTAGTCGTGGGGATAGATTGGTTGTCAAAGCACGAAGCAGAGATTGTATGTCGGGAAAAAGTAGTACGAATCCCCATGCCAGACGAGAAATTACTCAGGATTCAAGGAGAACGATCGGGGAGAACCCTAAAGCTTATCTCCTGCATGAAGATGCGTCGATGTTTACAAAAGCAGTGTTACGTTTCTGGCCCATGTAGTGGAAAAGAAGGAAGAGGAAAGAAAGTTGGTAGATATTCCTGTAGTGCGAGATTATCGGATGTATTCCCTGACGACTTGTCTGGTTTGCCCCCACCTCAGCAAGTCGAATTTCGTATAGACTTGGTTCCGGGAACCACGTCGGTAGCAAAGACGCCATATCGGTTGGCACCATCAGAAATGCAAGAGCTATCTAGTAATTGCAGGAACTACTGGAAAAGGGTTTTATTCGGCCGAGCCACTCACCATGGGGAGCACTGATATTATTCGTCAAAAAGAAAGACGGATCGTTTCGCATGTGCATCGTTTACCGCGAGCTGAATAAACTGACCGTGAAAAATCGATATCCTCTTCCCAGAATCGACGATCTGTTCGACAGTTGCAAGGAGCATCGTATTTCTCCAAGATCGACCTTCGTTCGGGGTTTCATCAGCTAAGGGTTTTTGAGGATGACATACCAAAAACAGCATTTAGAACGCGGTATGGGCACTATGAGTTCTTAGTCATGCCGTTCGAATTGACTAACGGACCAGCCGTGTTCATGGATCTGATGAATCGAGTGTGTAAACCTTATTTGGATAAGTTCGTGATCGTATTCATAGACGATATACTTATCTACTCCCGATCGAAAGAGGACCATGAGGAACACCTTCGGGCAATACTGAGTCTATTACAAGAAGAGAAACTTTTTGCCAAGTTCTCAAAGTGCGAGTTTTGGCTACTTGAAGTGAAATTTCTGGGACATGTGGTGAACGAGAATGGAATTCACGTAGATCCCGGAAAGATCGAAGCAGTGAAGAAATGGGAAGCAACACTGACACCTTCGGAAATAAGGCAATTCTTAGGTTTAGCTGGATACTATCGTCGTTTCATCGCAAATTTTTTCAAAAATCGCACAACCGTTAACTCTACTGACTCAGAAAGACAAGAAATTTTATTAGGGACGTGCATAAGAAGAGGCATTCCAAACATTGAAAGAGAAGTTGTTCAATGCACCGATATTGTCCCTTCTGAACGGATCTAACGATTTTGTGGTATACTGTGATGCTTCACATCAAGGACTAGGATGTGTGCTAATGCAAAGGGATTACCGGACTAGGATGTGTGCTAATGCAAAGGGATAAGGTAATTGCCTACGCCTCGCGACAGCTTAAAGTGAATGAAAAGAACTATACGACTCATGACCTGGAGTTGGGCGCTGTGGTATTTGCACCTAAGATATGGAGGCATTACCTGTATGGAACTAAGTGCATCATTTACACGGATAATAAGAGCCTCCAGCATATCCTGGATCAAAAGGAGCTTAATATGCGCCAGCGACGATGGGTAGAACTCCCTAGGACTATGACTATGAATCCGGTATCATCCGGGGAAAGCAAACGTGGTGGCTGATGCCTTAAGTAGCAAAGAACGCGTGAAACCGCTACATGCTCGAGCATTAGGATTGACTATTCAAACGAGCCTGAAAGCTCAGATCCTAACAGCACAAGGTGAAGCGCTGAAAGAAGAGAATGTTACAGGAGAAGAATTTCGAGGGTTGGATAAGCAAATGAGTTACAAGGAAGATGGCTTACAGTATTTTGTGGATCGCATATGGGTACCCAAATGGGGAGATATACATACTTGGTTATGGACGTAGCGCATAAGTCAAGGTATCATGTTCACCCTTGTGCAGACAAGATGTACCACGATCTCAAAGATTTGTATTGTTGGCTAGGGATGAAGAAAACATTGCTACGTATGTAAGCCAATGCTTGATATGTTCGAAAGTTAAAGCTGAACATCATAAACCATCGGGATTACTGCAGCAACCGGAAATTCCCGAATGGAAGTGGGAAAACATAGCTATGGATTTTATTACCAAACTTCCTAGAACAAGTAGTGGGCATGACTCGATATGGGTTATAGTGGACCATATGACAAAGTCAGCTCATTCTTGCCGATCGAGAGGATTACAAAATGGATAAGTTAGCACAATTGTACATAAACGAGGTTGTAACAAGGCATGGAGTACCGGTGTCGATCATATCCGACCGTGATAGCCGATTTACATCGCGGTTTTGGCAGACACTACGGAATACGATGGGCACTCGATTAGATTTGAGTACCGCCTATCACCCGGAAACAGACGGTCAAAGCGAATGAACGATACAAACATTGGAAGACATGCTCAGGGCTTGTGTAATCGATTTTGGTAGTAGATGGGACACCCATCTACCGTTGATCGAGTTTCTACAACAACAGCTACCATACTAGCATTGGATGCGCTCCGTTTGAAGCCCGGTATGGAAGGAAATGTAGGTCTCCAGTTTGTTGGACAGAGATTGGTGAAAGCCAGTTGACAAGCCTAGAGATCATTCAGGAAACAACAGACAAGATTTTCCAGATCAAAGATAGACTAAAAGCAGCCAGAGATCGTCAAAAGAGCTACGCCGACAACCGTCGGAAACCTCTAGAATTCAACGTGGGAGATAGCGTCCTACTTAAAGTCTCTCCCTGGAAAGGGATTGTATGGTTTGGAAAGAAAAGGAAGTTAGAATTATTAATGAGAATGCTATTATTAAAGCTATATTAGTATTATTATTAGTATTGTTATTAATACTAGCATTATCATCACAAATATATTCATGAAGCTACTATTAGTATTATTATTTGTAATAATAATGTTATCAATAATATTATAAAATCATACTATTAATAATCCTACTATTAATATAATTAACCAAGTTAAGGGATCCAAATTGTAATTAACTAGACTTAAAGATTTAAGTGCCTGGGAAGTCCAGGGACTAATGTTGTCAATCTCACAAACATGAAATGGGTATAAAAAACCCAATTATCAGCCACTATCCCCTCAACCTAAACCCTACAACCGCCTGTCACCCCCTTCCCCCTACTCTCTGACTCTCTACGCGGTTTCCCGGCCAATCATTGCTACAGGCCACCCAAAGTCGACCCCACGCAGGTAGACGACCACCGTCGCCTTCTACTTTGCCTTATTTCTCTTTCTTGTGGCGGTTCGGGTGACTTGGGTGTTCCCAAGCGAACGAGCACGGTTGAGAGCCTTTCGATGCCTTAATTGATAAAACGTGCTGGAAATCGACTTCTAAACATGTTGTGGTGCCACTTGAGTGGTACAACAGCTGAAGGCTGCTGTGAGCACCCCGACACCCTGTGACCTGCGTATGCGTCAGAGTCCCTGTCTTGTGACTGTGTGCGATTGAATATAGGTGTGCTATTGAGTCATGCGAATGAATGTGTGCATGCGATTGAGTCTGTTTCGTACGAATGAGTGTGTTCGATTGAATGTAGGTGTGCGATTGAGTTTGTTTCGTACGAATGGACATGTGCGAATGGAAGTATGCGTGCGATTGAGTGTGAGTCATGCGAATGAGTGTATGTGCGAATGAACATTGTGTCATGCGAATGAGAGTGTGTGCATATGAATGTTGTGTCGTGCGAATGTGTGCATGCGACTGGACATGTGTATGCGAACGAGTGTCGTGTCGTGCGACTGAATGGCGATTCACATAAGTGAAGGTTCATTCACATGAATGGAGTTCATTCGTATGAACGAAGGTTGATTCGTGTGATTGGATGTTGAGTCATGCGACTAAAGGTTGTTTATGTCTGAATACAATCCTTGTGTGCAGTATGTGTAGATCGTGTGATGTTAAGGTGACATTGACACGGTTACCATGGCTAATGACATTATTAATGTTAACACTATGAGTATTACTAATATTATGACAAATATAATCAATGTTAATATTTTTATGATTATCAAGACTAATATTGGTAACTACTAGTATCCTTATTACTCTTATTAACATAACCATTTTATCATACTAAATACACCTCTAGTAACAATGAAACCCTTACACTAATATCATTATTAATGGTGACGATTTCTAGTACGTGGATCTATATAGGACCCTATGCTTATGCCTGGTTGTATGTGTGTGAGACGCGTGACCGATCCAACCCGAACCGATCGAATGCATCTATTCTCTTAAAGCTTATCTTTAACACTTAACAATAATTAATAATAGGTGTTTGAATGATTGTTGCTTCATCCTTTGGAATCTTATTCATCTACTACTATCATCAATCAAGTGAGTTTCGTGGCCCCTTTTCATGTTTACTCAATTCTTCAATTATTTACAAACTTGGGAGAAAAGTATGTTCACCCTTTTTATGTGTACAACTTATATTCTTGGAATTATCACGTTGCTGTTTTGTAAGTACCAATCTGTCACACCCTAAATTTCCATAAATGAGGTTTTACCGTTAGGCGTGTGACAAACCAGGATCTCAGACACAGTCATATCAAACGACACTAATGAATTTAAAAATAAATGTTTGACTTCAATTAGAGTAGAAGCATAGATGAATAAACATCAGTGCGGAAGCGTAATATGAAATGTAACCAATACTGAAAGCCTCAAAACAAAATGTTCGATGCAAAATAGGTGAATTTGATGAATGCATGTCCTGAGTGCGTTCCTGAATCGTGCATCATGAGCTTAAGCGTTCCTGTGACCTGAGAAAACATGCTAAAGTATGTCAACATAAAATTGGTGAGTTCAGTTCACAGGTTTAATCGACAATAAAATGTTGGTACTGTTCGAATGGTAAAGTAATTAAAGTATATCGATAGGTAGCTAGCCTATAAACAAGTTACTTAGCGTTTCGAACCGAAGCTAACTGTTTGTATGTTTGTATGTTTGTTGCCTTCCCATCACGTCTCACCAGATAGTGACAAATGTTAGGCCAATAATGCACCCGTTTGACCTCCAATCAAGCTAACGCGACTAGCCCGGGCGGGGTTTGTCAAACCCAGTAGTACTACTCAGAATTACCTCGCTACACATTACTAACGGTTCAAGAATGTAAGGACTTTCAAGTATGTTTGCACTAACATAACAGGCGATATCAATAATACTAAAAACCATTTATAAAATATGTTTGCATGTTTCTCCCCTAAAAAGGAAAAAAAGTAAATAAGGGCCGTGAAGACTCACCTTGAATGCGATACAACAAAAACGTAAACACCAAAAGAGACAGTTTCCAGTTAACCTGATTTTCATTTAATATTCAATTAATATTAAATATCAATAATGTGATCATACGGTTTCACATTCCACGACTCGGCTCCGGTGTCAGTCAATTGGTTGCTTTATTTGCATGTACATACACACGAGTACTAATTCAATTCAGATAGTTAAAGACCCAATCATCACTTTAAAGGTACTATTCCAGACGTTACTATTATTATTATTATTACTACTACTACCTCATACCATTTCCAACAATTAAACCCACACATAATATATTGTATAATTTACGCACGACCACATTCACGTGCATACACTCATTAATGTACATATAATATATACATACGAACCGTCATCTACAAACTTAACTCCATATGCTGCCACATATATAAATTATTACCCACCTAATTTCATGCGCACACGATTAAAATATTCACACACAAACAAAACCTTCATTCATATTACTCGGGTATTAACTCCACTTCCCATATATACATGTATCTCCCTGCATGCATATGCATGCCAAACCATAAACTGTTACTTTCATACACACCCACATCATAAACATAAGCCATAATATAATTTCAGCTCATAATTACATACCCATACTAAGATGCATAACACACACACACAAAGAAAAAAACTATAATATATATATATATGTATGCATAGATACACACATAGCAACACATACATACATACATCCAAATCATGAAGAACCACACTCAAAAAATACACACCCACGCACACAGTCCACACGCAACTCACACACAAAGCCACGCATACAACCATGCGCCTACCCATAGAACTCATAAAGGATACGTATATGTATATGCAATGCGCAAACCAAAGATCCAAACCACCCTAACCCAACACCCCACGGTTGAACACACGCACACGACAAAAGCAAGTTCGTGTGTGGTACTTTATTCACAACCATTTAATTCCGGTGTTGGAACCGACGGATAGGTATTGGTACTACTGGGTTGACAACCCCACCCTCGTTGTTGGTATACTAGTTGGTACTAATAGTGGCCAGGAACGGACCCTAGGGTGAATATATTCCAACAAATTTCTATGTGTACGTCATAGGTTTGGTTGGGAGGCTGATGTGTCATGTGATTTTGCTTACTTTTAACTGTAATTACGATATTCGCAAAACTATTACACAACATCAATTTATTTACTATTAAACCTGCAAGCTCACCAACAATTTTGTTGACCACTGAGCATATCTTTTTAGGTGATATAATTAATTGAAGATACTAGGAGTGCTTCCTTAGTGGAGACCCTAGGATGCATTTTTAGACTACACAATACTTGACAAACATTACTTGACATTGTTTGTCTGATTACACACTATTATACTTTGGATACTTGTTCCCGGGTTGTGGGAATTTCATCACAGCGATATTACTTTTGGTTATGTGATTCAATTACAATGTTAATACTTATGGCTATGTTGTCATGGTTATTGACTAGACACGACACAAGTCTCCCTTGTGCCGGGTGTCGTCATGACTCGTTATTCATTCTATACATATCTATTTGCATCTCTATTGATTACAATATGTTATGACGATCCCGTCTCATTACATCCTAGTGTTTTCGCTCTCAGCGGGGGTGTGATAGAAAGTACGAAAATGAACGAGAATAATAAAGTACAAATGAACGATAAAGCTAAAGTACGAAACGAACGATAAGGATAAAGTACGAAACGAATGAATACGTGTGGTAAGGAATGATGAAAAAAGTTATTGTTTGTATGTATGATGTATGATCATGTGCGAAAGCAAAGAAAGTATCTTTAAGGAAAAATAGTATTTTAACATACGAAACGTATGAAGTATTTTAATAAATAAAAGAAAGAAAAACTAGAACTCACTTAGCAACTGACTTTTATGCATTTTCAGTTGGCAGGTAATGGTTGCTGAGGATGGTACGCAGGGAGGCTACTTGGCAGGTCAAGACTGGCATCCATTCATGCATATTGTTATTGTTATTTTATAATGCAATAAAAAAGTGTTGTCTTTGTAGTTTAACGATGTTGTATTGCATAACAACAATAATTATTAATAAAATGAATGTTTTTTCAATGACTTCCGCTGTAATGTTTATGAAATGTATAATAATATGTATGTTAGTGCTATGAATGACCAACTGTGAGGTGCCCGAGAACGGGGCCTTACATGTGATATTCGATAGATGCCCGATTTTACTGTTTTAGTTATCAACAAAGCATAATTAAAATTTTTATGAGATATCATTGTGTAAATTATTTGATTGTTCAAGGTTTATCATCCCAATAGAAGATAAAGATATTTAAATCTTGTTTCATCAAATGCTTTGTGAAAAGATCCACATATTGTTATTTGTTTGGACCTTAAGTAAATTAGTGTTTTTCTTTTCTGCATCACTTATAATGAAATGATACCTGATATCAATGTGTTTGTCTTTAAGTGCTGAACAGTATTCTTTTTAATTAAGATAGAACTATTGTTAATATGAATTAGAGTGTTCATGAGTGTTACTCCATAGTCTCTAAGTTAAGTTTGAATCTATAGCACCTGAGCAGAAACTAGATGTAGCGATGTACTCTACTCACTAATTGATGTAGACACACAAGTTTCCTTTTTGCATTTCCATGAGACCAATCTTCTTCCTAGAAATTGACATCCTTCTGAAGTGGACTTTTTGTTGATGTTACATCCACCATAGTCACTACTGTATATTCATAGGGATTAAAGTCAGTGCTCTTAGGGTACCATAATCTCAAGTTAGGTCCCCTTTAAGATACTTCAAAATTCTCTTGGCAAACATTAGATGTGACACTTTTAGTGCAGCTTGAAATGTTGAACACAAGCATGTGGCAAACATAATATTTGGTCTGCTAGTTGTGAGGTACATGAGAGATCTAATGATGGCTCTATACTACTGCTGATCAACTACTTCCCCCCTCAAGATTAGGAGTTAATGAACATGTCTTATACATAGGGTTTTTACAGCCTTAGCATCAATAGATTGAAATTTCACTAAGATGCCTTGAACATACTTAGATTGATTTATGAAAATGCCATCATAGATTTGTTTCACTTGCATCCTTAGAAAGAACGAGTTTTCCCATTGAACTTATCTGAAACTTTAACTTCATGAGACTTTTAAAGGCTTTGCACAAGCTCTCATTATAGACCCAAATATGATATCATCCATATATACTTGTACCAAAATAATACCGGATCAACTTTCTTGATAAAAAAGTTTTATCTATAGATCCTCTAGTGTATTCCTTTTTAGGAGAAAGGTAGAGAGTGTCTCATACTATCTTGTCGAAGCTTGATGAAGACCATAAAGGGCTTTATTAGTTTGCATACATGATCAGGATACTTGGGATCTTCAAAACCAGGAGGTTGACAGACATAAACTTCTTTATCAATTACACCATAAAGGAACGAACTCTTGACATCCATCTAAAACACCTTGAAATCTTTTATGGCAGCAAATGCTAGAAAATTCTGATTGCTTCAAGGCTGACCACACGAGCAAAGACTTCATCTTAATCAATCTCGTCTTCTTGTGTGTACCCTTGTACCACAAGTCTGGCTTTGTTCTTGATAATAATGCCTTTGTCATCCTTCTTATTTTGGAATACCCATTTAGTTCCTATTATATCCTTCCCCTTAGGAAGTTCGTATAGTTTCCAAACCTTCTGTCTAGCAAACTAAAGAAGCTCCTCTTGCATAGCTTTTACCTAGCTGTTATCTCTTAAGACCTCATCCATTTTCCTTAGTTCTAATTGAGAAAGAAGCTTGAAAAAAAACAAATGTTTGCTTCAATCACCTTGCTTTTGTCTTGAAACTAACATCAAAATTGCTAATGACATTCTCAACTGGGTGCTCTGTATGAATTCTTAGTCTTTAGATTACTTGGAGTTATTGAGATAGATCCAAGTTGGAGAAGTTTGTTTCAGGAAGTTCGATAGATGAATTGATCGGTTCAACCGCCAAAATGAATCCTTTTTCGGCATTTTTCCCACTTGGATCCTTTTCAATAGATTGTCCTGTACCACAATAATCATGAGACTCCTCACCTGATGATTCACCATGAGCATGTGATGGTTGACCCATATTATTTGTGATACTAGCATCTACTTTTGCTGAATGTGGCTAAACTATATAAGTAGATGACATGTAACTGAGACCCTATGGTAGATCAAGCTTATAACTAAGACCCTATGGTAGATGAACCTTGTATTTTTCAGTACTTGGGACTTGTATGTCTGCTGACCTGTTAGGTGATTCTCCTGAAACATTCTCAGTCAAATGGTTAAATGCATTTGTTAATCCACTTAGATCAAACATCCAACTTGGGGTATTTCCAACACTGTTTGAGGAATTTTCATTCATTATGACATTTTTAAATTTCTTAATAGTTTGATCAACTTTTTATATACTCTATAAGCCTTAGCTTATGATTAGTATCTTATAAAGAACCCATCTACTGATATCTCAACAAATTTGGACAAATGATCTTTGATATTTAGAAGAGTGCACGGACATCCAAAAGCTCTTAGAAACCCTATGAGTGGTCTCCTTTTATGCCATAATTCATAAGGGGTTTTTCATGTTTCTTAACTATCAACACCCTATTCTAAACATAGCACGTAGTGCTGACTACTTCAACCCAGAATGTTATAGGAAGTTTGGAGTCAAACAGCATGGTCCTTGCAGTCTCAATAAGTGTCCTATTTCTTATTTTAGAAACTCTATTTTGCTGAGAGTTCTAGATGCACTATATTTCCTTACAATACCTTTGTATTAAAAAAAGGAATCAAGGGTGTGGTTATTGAATTTAATGCCCTGATCACATTTAATTATTTTAACCTTTTGATCAATTTGGTTAATATAAAATTTTAGCAATTTCATTTTTAGTTTCTAAAAAGAAAACCAAGTGAATCTTGTAAAATCATCTATTATTATCAAGAAATATGTTTTTCTTCCCAAAATCTTTACAAATGTTAGCCCAAATAAGTCCATATATAATAGATGTAAAGGAGTTATGACTGAATTAGTTCATAGGACTTATAAGAAGATCATTTGTGTTTCTTTCCCTTTTGACATGCAATATAGTGGTCAACACAAGCAAACTCCTTGTTCGGCAGCCCTATGACTAACCCATTCTGAATTAGTTTGTTCGTGTTTTTGAGCTTTACCTGTGCCAATCTTCTAAGCCAAAAGAAAGATTTGTATATTAAGCTTAAGAAATGAAACATGATGCATTTCCATACGGTCGATACATTCTGCATATAAGCATCTACATATTGTCCTTCCTAGGAGCTCTTAAAAGTATTTTGTCATTTGAAATCTCAAACCCAGGAGATAGGACAATGCACTCATGCTTTGTGAAAGAGTGTTGTGTTCTTTAACACACGACTGAGACACACTTAGCACATTATAATTTAATTATTTCACATAGTTCACCATTTTCAAAGCATACTTTGCCATTATTGACCATCCCCTACCAGTAACGTGTCCTCCTTTTGTATCACTTCCAAAGGCATGATCTGTCACCTATCATGTGCCGGCAGTATCCAATATACACAATCCATAAGTTTGTTTGGTCTGTAGATGATCCTACACATAATCAAATTGGTTAGTGATGAATGGAGACCCAAGCTTGTTTAGTCTTGGGTAATCTGGTTTTCAACAGTTGTTTTTCAATGGTAAATGCTGATAGATTGGTATGTTTTGGGTCCTCTAAGGGTTTGAAAGACGTCTTTGATTTCCAGGCTTTTCTTTTGACTTTTGCTAATGTTTGACATCATCCTCCTTACGACGACTTCTGAAAGCTTTTGGTGATGGTGAAGGTTTCCCAAAAGTCTTCTTCTTTAAGTTTGTAGCTGTTGATTTATTCGCTTTAGAGGTACTGACTTTATCTTGAAATTCACACTTCAATGATTTATGTTTCGAACAGCTTTGCGAATGCCATCCTTTCCTTTTGATGTTTATTTGGAAGCTATAGACTTCTTTGAGTGTCTAGGCTTGTTAGTATGTTTGATGGAGTGTGCTAGGGGATTGTATTGACAATCTTTTGCTAGGTGACTATCTTCCCCACATATTAGTCATGTGATCTTTATCTCCTTCTTAGCTGACTTAATCTTCCTTCTAAGCTCTTGTAGCTCCTTCTTCATCTTCTTTCTGCCTCTTCTAATCAGCTCATGATCATTGAAATCTTCAGCTCTTATTTTTTTTTCTAAAGATTTTATCAGCTGATTTCCCTCCATTCCACCCATATTTTGTTTATCTTGTGATCAGCATGGATGGTTAGATCTATCTTCTTCTATGGAAACCACTGTTATGGATTTCTACTACTTCAGAATTAGACATTTGAATATACGATTGGGGTCTTATTTTTGAAGATTTTGAGGTTCCTGTACAGTAACTTCTATTTTGAGTCTTCTTGTTGTAGATGTGCTATGGTTAAAGCATTTTGATGGAGGAGTTTAACTTAGCAGACATTTCCTTGTTTGTGGAAGATGAGTTTTTTTTACAAACTTGATATTTTGAATCATATCCTTTTTTGCATTTGCCTTGAGTTCTTCCCTCCTCTTCCCTCCTCAACATATACTTGCTTCTTTACTTCCAGATTGTACTTAGAGATATATGTGGGAGTGTATGTCATTAGAGGTTCCACGGTATTATACCCTAAATCTGCCTTGGTTTGATATAACTTTTGTGAGTTTCAGTAAAACAAGAATTTTTCAAACTCTTCAGTTTGAACACTGTATTTATCAGCATATGTTTTAGCTATAGCTAAATCACTTTGTGCTGATTTCAATTTGCTTAAGAGATCATTAATTTGGGTCTCCAAGTTGGTTTGTTCATTTTTAAGTTGTAAAATAATCTTTTCTAGCTATATTATCTTTTCCTTTTGAGCTTGATCATTTTTCATAAAATCTATTTTAAGAAGATTTATTGATTCAAAATCCTTCATGAAATCTAAATTTTATTCTATACAAGTTTACCTTATCAATGCATTCAGGTGTACAACAGGGTTCAGTATTTACTTGAGGTGAGCAGGTTGAGCTTCCAGCCATCAGTGCATTGTTGATGGGAGTGGCATCATCTACTTGGAAGCTCCAGTCAATAACCTCTTCTCCTGAGGCTACAACTGTTGTATATCTCTAGCTAGTAGAAGTAAAGGAACTTTGATAGTTAGGGGAGATATGTTTGACTTAGGTGCTTTGCATTCTTTGTCAAAGTGTCCTAGCTGGTTACAGTTGAAACACTTTACTTGCTCTTGTCAAATCCAAAACTTGATCTTCATTGTCTTAGGAACTTTCTTCCAGTTCTCCGTTGAAACTGCTTAGCCTTGAAAGAGATCATGGCTATCTGATAGTTGATGTCTATCTCCTCAAGATCATCTAGATGGATGCATTTCAGATCTTCTAGAAGAGTTTGAAGAAGTTGGCTTGTTCAGTGACAAAAACTGAGTTTGAAGAGTAGGTTGGTGAAAAGGATGGTGAAAAGGATGGTGAGGTCTATTGATTCCATCTGCTGAAAGATGGTGATGGTTGAGATTCAGCAGTTGGAGATTCAGGTTAGGTGATCATTGGTACTTGATGATTTACCATAGGAATTTGGTAGGCATGGAAGTGAAAAGATTCATGAATAGGTAGCATAAGAGCTTATGACTTTGAGGGGTTTGAAGATCTGCCAAGTAATTCTTCATCTGCATCTATTTCTATCTGATAAGCTCTCAGGGTGCCATATGACTGCTCAAGAGTCAAACTCTTCAGATTCTCAGTTCTTCTGATGAACACAATGTAAACTATCTATGATTTAGGTAGGGACCTTAAGAACTCTCTGAGAACATCACTACTCTCCATGTTCGCTCTAGCTTTATTTAGAGAGTCTAGCAGTTTGACATATCTAAGATATGTAGTAGTCATGGTTTCTCCCCTATTGAAACTAAAGTTTTTAAACTTCTGCTTCAAGACATCTCTTTTGTTTTTCATCATGTCTTTAGTTCTTTAAAGCTGACCTTCAATACTTTCCACAATTTCTATGCAGCTGTGAATTTCTTGAAGCCATGGATAATGATGTTTGGTGTGCTCATTCTGATCAACCATAGAGCCTTTAAACCTACATCCATGTTCTTCATATCTTCATATAGGTACTTTGTGGGATCTTTGGATATAATGACTCCACCTTTACTAGCAGCCTGAACCATGGGGACATATGGTCCATTCAGAATAGATAACCACTGTCTTAGATCTTGATTCCATAGAAATTAATCAATTTGGATTCTCCAAATATCATAGTTATTTGGTGTGAACATGGGGGGTTTGGTCTAAGTTTCATTCTCCAAGCCATGCTTACTTGAGATGGCTACGATAGTCATTTTGAAAAGATAAATAGGTATGAAGGATTGTGGTTTGATAGTTGATAAAAAACAAGTGATTTGTTGAAACTTGACTTCAAGAAAACCAAGAGCCCAAGCTCTTATACCACTTGTTGGGTTGGGATTATGAATTAACAAAACTTTTCTATTTGATCAGAAGTTAACAAATGCGGAATCTAAGTTAACAACTTACTAACAAACACAAATACTTTGAATAAATATAAGTACATGAGTTATTTTTCAAAGTATTCAATTGATTAATCAAAACTGAGTACAAAGAGTAATATTCAGCAGATAAACAAGTGGCATAACAAAAGCTTATCTCTACTATACAAGTATGAGGGTTTTATACTATGAAATATAAACAATAAGAATAAACTATCCTAAGTTCAGAATGTACGACAAGACAGACAATTGGCACATTAGAGTTCGGTAGCTCAGTAGTGGTTTGGCATATGCTGATCGACTGTCATTCAACACATGTTGTTTGCGGTTGATTCAGCACTTGGCAGAAATTGCTAGTTAGCAGCTAGTGCTGAATTCTTGAGTCTGAATTCTTGAGTTTTTGATAGCTTCATCCTCTTCATAGATTAATAGTATTATATTTAAACCATGAGGAAAATTCTATTTTCATATTGCATCCAAGAAATTTACATTCAAATACTAATTTGTAGTCTTTAATTGCATTGCAGTTATTTAGTACAAACCAGTGTGATGATTTCCTATCATCCTCACATAGTGCAATAATTTTCTTTTTGGATACTGGTGAACATTATGATGAAAACACATGAAACTGTCTCTTTGGTTTACCATCGTATACAATTTTATCAGCTCTGTTGAATTTGGCTTGCATATCGAATACGAAATATTTTGCAAGTCTTAACTTGCTTTGTGTGTATCTTTTGATTTTTCAGTCATTAGCTAAGTACCAAACAAACTCACACACATTTTTCTCTACATGCATGACATCAAGATTGTGTTTAAAATGATATAAAAGCAATATTACAGCTTGAAAAAGATATTCCATTTGGTCCAGTTCAACTCGGTCGCATCATGCTTTCATTTTCATACCTCCATGCGTAGGATTTTTTCCTAGAACACAATCAAGGAGGATCTTTTGTCTCTCTCTTTCCATTAAATAAAAATCAGTTCTCAAACTATGCTTTTAGTCAAGAATCATCTATAACCAATAAAAGCTATTTATTTGTTATAGGCACAAGGTTATGTCTACATTACAATTAAGGCATGCCTTATAACCTTGACCACTGGATCCAAGCATATAGTTACGAGTAGGGTAATCCTTGATAGTCCATGATAGAGCCACATGCATCGTGAATACAATTTTGGTTTATGCATCTCTCATTTGAACTCCACCCCATAAAATTTTCAACTCATGTCTTAAAGGCCTTAGGAAAACATTAATATCCTTTCAAGGAGATTTGAGGCTGGAAATTAGTATGGTAACCATGAAAAAAGACTTTTTGATATATTACCATGGTGGTGTGTTATATGTTAACAGAATAAACCACATACTACAAGTTTGACTCATATTACCAAATGAATTAAAACCATTAGCAGCCAAACCCAAATGTAAGTTCTTGGGCCTTTGGCAAAATCAGGATATCTTTCATCAAGTTCTTGCCATGCCTTTCCATCACCCGGGTGACATGTCAGACCATTCATTACGCATCTAGTATAGTGCCATGTCATTTTTTTTCTCGTGAATATTGAACTATACCATCCCTTAAGGTACTTTATTCCCCTTTTATTTTATCAACCCATCTACTCTTGTTATAAACCGGATAGTTTTTGCATAAACTCGTTTTAGTTCCAAAACATAGCATAATCGAAGCATAATAGATTCATATTCAAACTTAATGTTTCTCAATCTCTTCATAGCTTCATAGTGTGAGGATAATATTTGATTTTCTTTCGGAATGCAACTCTAAAAGATTATAAAAGTTAATAAATGAACTACATGTCCATTTATTGATAACCTTAATATGCGTCACTTTTTTATAAGAAGTTCAGGGAAAAGACATCCAACTACAACCGGGGTATAACTCGGCGTTCAGCTCGTTAAATAATGCATCAAATTCCAGGTCTAAACAAGTTCCATCGTCATCTACATTTTCTTCTTTTACATTCTGCTCTTCCATAATATCATCAATTACATCAAACATCTCATTATTTGTGGTTATAACACATGTTCTTGGAGTGAAAAGGTCTTATGTTTCTCAAGCACCAATTTATTTTGTTGTGATAATTCCATATCTTATATGATTGTTGAAACCGTTGTCATATATGTGGGCATTAATTATTTTCAGATCTTGCTGACACCCATTACAGCGTCGTTTACAAAGACAAAATGCTTTTTCTAAACCGTCTACATGTTTCTTTGTCATATCTATAAAATTATGAAGACCATTTACAAAGTCCGAAGAATATTGATTGCGTAATTTAGTCCAACTTTTATCAACTATCATATCTATTGTGTTATAAAACATGAACATAAAACTTTATCAATTAACTATACACAAAGATGCAGATATATACATACAGTAAATGCTATAAATGAATGTATATCTATCTATTATAATAAAAGAAGGTTTTAGTAGGACACTTGTCAAAATTCTAAAGCTCTTAATTTTAATTTTCCTGCCTATCTCTCCTATTAAACAACTACTTTAATTACAAATGATATAGTTTAATTTTTTTAGATTAGTTATTGTTTTTTAATAATTCAAGAAAGAGTTCTTTTAAATATATAATTTTAAGGAAATATTTGTTAAGATAAGAATTTTTTCTAAAACATCAAAATCTTTTAAAAATATGAAATATTTAAAAATTAGTGTTTTAAATAATATAATTTATATAAACCAAAATAATTAAAATTCTGAGTTATAATGAGGTTTTTTTAGAAAGGACACTTTTTAATGGTTTGTTTGAATTTTTTTTAAAACAAAAAAATTATTTTATTATTTATAATTATTATTCATAAGTAATTTATTCAACCCGTGTAATACACGGGATACTAACCTAGTACTTATATTTGTGCTCTAAAATGCTGAATCGTAACCCACCGTTTGAATTTTCCATCTCATGTGTATAAATTTTAACAAGCCAACTATTTAACAAAAGATCAGCAGCATTTCTCCTAAACTCCCCTAGTATGGAGATAAAACACAAACTCGAAGGGTAACGTGAGGCTTGAGTTGGCTTGTGACAAGATAAAATGGGGGCTGGTGAGGTTGAGTCGAGTTTGCTTCTTTGATCAGCGGACTCAAGAAGTTGACTTTTGTTCCTAAACCTTGTCACATGAACTGCAATCTACAACAAAGCTACATCATTGTTGAGGTTATCTAATAAAAGACATCATTACACCATAAATATATATATATATATATATATTATATATATAAGTTAGAAAGTTCGAAAAAAAGAACCGAATGATAATCAGGTCAAGAGTAATACATGTGGTTGATTGGTTTGATGTGAAATGTCTTGAATCCGCTAGTCAAACCAGCAAACTGTTTTATTTTTTCTTTTTAGCTTTACAGGTCATGAGAGTATATGTGGCTTGGGAATTAAAAGTAAACATTTTTTTCTTTTTAGCTTTACAGGTCATGAGAGTATATGTGGCTTGGAATTAAAAGTAAACATTTTGTGTTCGGTAATCAAAGAAGTAGACTCGGCTCCACCTCATCAGCCCACATTTCGTCTAGTCACAAGCCAGCTCAGATGCGACGTCACCAGAAAATACAGTCACACTTAAGCCGCTTGCCACGTGAGCGGATTTATGAGTTTGCTTGTGACGTGCGCAGACCAACTCAGTGTCTGCTCCTTCTACAAGCGCACTCCGCAAAAGCAATTTTCATTTCATTTTGATCCTAGAAACAACTATAATCACCAAATAACACCAATTTATCAAAATATTCTGATGAAAGCCAAGATAGTGTTACTCTCAAAGTTTGAAATAGAAAAGTCAAATATGAAACTATTATATGAAAATGATGCTAGAAAAATTAGTGAAAATGATGATTTTTTGCTAACTTTGAACACAAGTAATTAATAATTGCAATTAATATGATTAGTGTTGTTGCTTGCAAGTTGCTGCTAATAGGCGGCCTTGTACCTGCTGAAGAAGGAGCGAGCATCTGCTTGTGTTGTCGTGATTCCTACCGATGGTGTGTCGGTTGCAATTGTTCGCGAGTTTTGCCGCTGCTCCGTTAGTGTTGAGTCGTTTCATGTACCATGAATGAAAATGGTAAGTTCTATTGATGATAACTTGGATATGTTTTATGATATTAATAAAAGAGTGGCAGTTTTCACTTTTGTGATTATAAAATAAGCATCATTATATCTTCTTTATCCACACATACTAAAAGACCAGTTAAGTCTAGTTTTTTCTCAAGTGCGAAAATCATTTTTGACAGTACCCTACTCTGGTTGTTATATATACATGGCCGGCTTTATGGTTTAACAAAAGAGGTTGTTGCGTAGGGCCCCATTTTTATTTTCTTTTTATTTTATTTTATTTTTATTCGATGCCTATGGATTTTGCTTGTGTTTCATCTTCTATAAAATTAGCGGCCCATTGTATGGCCTATGGCCCAATGTGTTAACCTATTAGGCTATTAGTTTTACCTCTATTTGTGTTAGCCGAAGAACATCTACTAGTCAACTTAAGGACCTGTTTGGTTGGGTCTGACCAAACCCGGTCAGACGTGCAAGTATGACTCGGTCAGACGTGACTTACTTGGTTGATCATATCTTACCGGAGAAGAGGTCTGACCAAACCTCTTATTCGGTCAGATGTGAACCAACATCTGAGCTGAGTCAGATCTGCGGTCTGTGACCGAGAGGGTGGTGGTCGACGACGGGGCAATGGTCAGACGTGAACCCTTCACCACCTCCTCGTTGGCATTGCTTTCTGCATCTCCGCTAAACCACCACAACCATGGCCACCGCGCGGCGGCGACGACGGCGTCACTAGGGTTCCGATTCCGACCACCGTCCACCGGCATCGCTTTCGGCATCTCAGCTAAACCACCATCCACCGGCGTCGCTTTCTGAACCCCTTCACCTCCGCAACATCGTTGGTTGTAAAAAACGCTCTCGAGAGAAGGGCACTTCTCCACATGCAAAAGAACATAAAGATGTTTTGAAGTGATTTGAGGGTTTTTATTTTATTAACTTTCCTTTTTACAACCAAACACACTTATTGTTTCAGATCATTTATTGTTTCAGATCATTATTGGTTCAGACATCTTACGGGTTCAGGCCTCTTACTGGTTCAGCACTTATTCAATCAGATGTTGCCAAACATCCCCTTAAGCTGACATTTGCTTATTTGAAGCTCCGTTTTTTTAATATTACTTTTTTCTTAATCTAAAACAAAAATCAATCTAATTTTTTTTAATCTCTTTGAACAGCAGAAAATTGTATTATATTAAATTGTTTGTTATTTCCTGCCTTCCATATGCTCCAACAAGCTATATGAAAAATTGCATTCAACGCCTTCTTTTTGACCGGAGTGGCATGGATAATTTTATGAAGTACTGAGATATCTCCTAAGTCGAATACATAAATTGTAGCTATCTTGCACCATTGTCCAATAAAAGACCATACAAAGTTTGATAGTGAACATGCCGTTAATAGACGATCTGTGGTTTCTCACCGAAATTTCAGGACGACTAATATAGACTTAAGCTTTAAGCGCAATCCTTGTTTTACTATTTTGAGACACAACATGCCAGCAACCTGCAAACAAGCATGAATGAATAAAACTCAACTTACCTTGGACACGTGTTATCTTATGTTCACTTACATAAATGTTATGTCTCCATTTGAAAACCATTCTTGTAATCGACTGTTAAAGTGACAACCGGACAGTCAACAAATTGACTTCCAAAAATGATACTTCAATCTATATTTTATCATTCTTTTTAATTTTGTTGATTTTTGTTTCATTTGGGATATTACATGCATATATTCAAATATTAGGTGTTATATTTTTCTTAAAATAAAACGATTTGAAGGTTGACAAAAGTATAAAATTACATCTGCTTGTTGCTGGACATTATTTCTTGAAGTTATTTTATAATAACTTATGCTTATGTAAGACATGCTAAACAGAGCGTAATGTCACATTTTCAAACAATATATTGTTTATCCAAAAAAATAAACATTGTATGGCTTGTAACATATGTTTTCAAAATAATCTATAACAATATTACTAAAAACATTGATTTTGTACTTGTCTATGTGTTGTGATACAGTGTTATATATGTTGCTATACATTCATTTATGATTTACCATGTGTTTTGTTGGTGGTAACTTTCTGTGTTAAGTATTTGATTGTTTGTTTGTCGACGGTCTTACTTTGGGGCTGTGGTCTTTTCTATTTTTTAAACGAGTCTTTGTATTATTAAGGATAAAGGTAATGTTTGCCAATATTATCTATTCTTATTATTACATTTGGTCGGTGGTGGTTGCTTTGTTTTTTTTTTCTTTTTGTTTTTTTTTGTTGTTGTTTTGTAGTGGTTTTTTTCTTTTTTTTTTTTTCGTTTGTGTTTTTATAGAGTTTGTTTTAGGAGTGGGTTCGAGGTTTGGGTGTGGGATTTTCTTATGATTTTTTGCTGTCTGGACACGTCTCTTTGATGTGTGGATCGATTATGTTCGTTTATAGGGTTCGTTGGCGTTGTCTTTCTCCGGTTTCCTACTTTCTTTCTTTCGTTATCGATACCCTGACGATCCTCGCTATTAAGGTTTGGGTTTTCCTTTTGTTTGCTTTTTTGGGGCTTTAATTTTTGTCAGTTTTTGTCAGTTTTTCTATTTTGGACTGTGTCATCTTCTTGCGTCTTTGATTTTCGTCTGTTTTATGTATGGTGTTGGGCTTTGATTTAGTTTTTGGTTTTGAATGTTCTTGTGTGTTATGGATTTGAGGTTTGGTGTGTGTTTACTTTGTGTTTTGCTGATTTTATGGTTTCGAACCTTCATTTTGATTTTGATTTTGGTTTAGGGTTACGTTAAAACTCGCATAGCCACGGCAACGCGCGGTACCAAAACCTAGTTTTTATTTATGTATTTTATTTTGAGGCAATTGCATATACCTTATTTTAAACTTGTAAAATTAAATATTTCGCCAACTAATAGAGGATTATAATTGAAAACTTGTATAATAGAAAAAATATATAATTATAAATGTGAAGAGTGGAATATATGTAATTCTCCATTTTATTTTTTTTGAATCTGAGACCCTGCTTTTCAGCGGGATACACTGGGTATGTTTGTTTGTTTGTTTATTTTTATGTGAATCGGAATTACTCAGTGTTTTCACGACCGGATCGGACCGGCCGCTCCGACCGGTTCGACCGGGGATCGGTCCAGTGGCCGGTCCAGTCAGGTATGGATCGTTTTTGAGTGGTCGAACGGCTGGTTCGTCCCGAACCGATGGTCGGACCGGCAAACCGGACCGGTACGGACCGGTTTTTGCTTTTTTTATTTTTTTGAGTAAAAACGGGGTGTTCAACCATAAATTAGTGTGTTAGATATACAAATATACTTAAATTTTATATATAACTATAAAATACATATATAAATCATATATAAATTACTTATATTTGATTATATATATAACTATATATAATTATGACGTCATCCGGTTCTTAAATCCGGTCCGACCGGTCCGACTACCAAACCAGCAAGCCGTCCAGTTCGACGTCCGATACGGTTCTGAAAACATTTAAATTACTTGAATGTTTGATGCACTATAATACATAAATGGCAAGTAACACATACTATATAAACAAATATATTTTACGGTTTTCAGATCAAACCTGAAATAATATGTTTATAAATTATGAAATAAAATGATTTATATAACTAAATTAATTATCATACATGTAATTTTTTTATATGAGTTAGGTTTCTTGGATCTAAGATCTTAAAATTTGTTTTTGTATTTTAATAAGGTCAAACTTGCCTTTTGGGGAATAACTTTTTCTTTAGAAATGAACGCTGTCATTAAATATAATACATGACTAAATAAATGAACGCTATCATTAATTTAACACAAATTGATGTCTCATTAATTAATAGCCGTGATTCCTGAGTAACAAATACAAGTTGGTAAATAGACCGGTCAGACAATGATATAATATGGAATAATTTAGGATTATGATAGATTTGTCGTTAAAAAAAAATAATTGATCCATAGATGTACACACAAATTTAGTTAAGTTCGAACTCGACCCGTTTAATTTATAAGTGCCTAAGTTTGAGATCAGTTTGTTTTGAGCACCACGTGAAAATTAAACTTGACTCATGAGTTTTCGAACTCAACGTATTAAAACATGGGTTTGAAAAAAAACATCAAATCATTTGTATTGAGGATCTAAAATTATAAAAACAATAAATTAGTATAAAATTTAATTGAAATTACGTATAATATTGCAGCTTTATGTAATAAAACAATAACATCATTATTTTTCTTCTTTTGTTTTTTTTCAAAATGTCTTGTTTGATTTTTTTAAACTATTTTTTTAATTTCGTTTTTAGAAAAACCATTTTTTAGATATCATTTTTCATAAAAAGTTCGTTCTGTTACAAAAAGTTTATTTTTATGAATTTTTTAAATAGCATCATGATTTGAATTGCTTAAAAATGTTTTTTATTTGGAAAGGTTGTAAATAATATCAATAGTACTTATATCATTAATAAATGGAAGAGAGAAATGATTTATGCAAGTATCAAATCTTTCAAAACCAAAATATCAAATTTTTCAAAGTTAAAGATGAAGTGTTTTGATGTTTTAAAAACAAAGTGTTGTAAAGCCAAATACTGATTTTTCCGAACATAGAAAAAACATGTTGTTTCTTAATTATCTTTTAACAAAAAGCTGAACAAATTTCTACTGTTACTTCTGAAAACTCACCAACTTATGTGAGTTGTTGCGAGAAGGCTTTCTTGCGTTCTTGCTTAGCTGTCAAATTATAGATTAAGGTCTTTGTGTATTAACTTTCTACTCTTATACTTTTATCCTTTTTTGTAATAAATAAGGATGTGAGCTATGTCATGTTATAGTCACTAGAAAGTCAATATGCCTTTTGACTTTACATTGATCTTGTTATCTAAATTAGTATTTTCAGCTGATCTTTAAAGTATGACTGGCTGTAGTATGAAGTGTAAAATATCTCAAGTACTTGTATCTTAGAATAAGTTTAATTTAAAACAATTGTAAGACCTTGTGAGTAATATATATCATTCTTGAAAACAATAATTGAGTGTTCTTGTTTATTTTTTGTTACCTGTGTTCATTGTTCATCCTAACTGGTTCCCTATTTGATCTAGTAAGTGTTCTAAGTTCTATTCATTATTAAACTGCTATATTGACTCTCTTCAACGGTCCTGAAGACTAACTATGGGTACACATGCTTTTTTAACCCTTTCACCTAAGTGTCACGTCTATGTTGCCACATGTCTTTACATCCTTTAATATTGAGTTACAATTAATTTGAAAACTATTAACTCATATCAATTATTATAATAAATATATAATTATGATCATTTATTACTTAAATTATTTGGCATTTTTTCAAAAGTTATCAGAAATTATAAATTATGTAAATAAATAATTAAGTTATTTATTTTAATATTACCATTAACAGTTTTTCGTTTTACTAAAATAAAAGTTTCTTTCATGCTTTTTTTTCAAAATAATATTTTCATTTTAATTAATTTTAAAATTCATGATATTAATGGTTATTATTGGTTTATAGGAATTTTACTTTACAAAGTATCATTTTTGTAAAAGAGTTTAGTCGTTTAGAAAAAAAAATTAATTTTATAAAACTTTGATTCTTTATTAAAACTAATAAAATGATATATTTCTTAATTTATTATAAAACTATTATAATCTAAAAGGAACTAAATATGACTATTAGTAATTCATGTAGTTATTTAATAAAAAAGAGAAGAGGGGAAATTTTAGTGAAAATTAATATAGTGTTGCAACGTGTACCCGTATTTACTTTTATATAAAACTAAAAATATGTTTTTCTAAAGAAATAAATTTTTATAAAATATCAAACTTTTTTAAAAGTATGAAATATTTTAAAAATTATGTTTTTAAAAAGTAAATTTTTATAAATAAATAATAATTAAAATTAAGAGTTATAATAAGAAATTGTTTAAAAATGATATGTTTTAAAAACGGATTGTTTTAAAACATTATGTTTATTTTTAAAGAAACAAAAGAAATTAAAAACAAAAGTTTAAAAAGTTAATACAGTTGTTTTATTATTTATAATCTTTACTTGTACTATTTATAATCTTTACTTGTCGTAATTTTAATCGTATATTATCTTAAAATATTATTTTAAATAAATTTTTATTATATTTACTATTTTATTTATTTAACTCGTGTAATACACGGGAGACTAAAACTAGTTACTCTTATATAAATAACAAACTTGAGTAGTTTATTAATGAGCTTTAATTCAGATTTAAGGGCTGTTTGATAATATCTGAATGATATAGTGCTGAACCAATAAGAGGTCTGAACCATTAAGTGTTGAATCATTAAGAGGTCTGAACCATTAAGAGCTTGTATATCGGTTAACTATTCAATGGTAAATGTCTAACCAATTCAGATTAGAGATCTTAAACATTCAGCATTAGACCTCTTAACCATTCAGCATTAGTATAATGCTGAACCATTCAGAGGCAAATGTCTTAACCATTCATATAGTTGCTCGCGAAACAAACAGTATGAATCATTAAGTGCTGAACCATTCAGACATATGAACCATTAAGAGGCTGATTAAGAGGCTGCCAAACAACCCATTAAACTCAAACACATGCTCATTTAAACTCAATTAAGATTTTAACGAATTGATCTTGACTAAGACACGAGCGGTTCGCCTTGACTACACCCCGCGCATAGATCTTAAAACATGGGGTTGATATCTGAGCTAAATTAGAAACCACAACTCGAAATTGTTGAAATTGTCAACCACATACACTTTCCAATACTGTTTAGTTGACAAATTGATTTCAAGCCAAATTGTCGGTTTGATCAAACATAAAATGATAAGGATCTTTTGATTACAGCCTCTTAAGATTCCATATAAATAGAAAATTAGAAATAAACAAATAAATAACAATGATACTAATTATATGGATTAAATACTTGATACGCTGCCTCTTGCTTATCGAGAGGGCAACCCAACACTTAATTATTCAAAGGATCCTTTCACTATCATAATATGTCATCAGCTGATAAAAATAATTATAAAAAAGTAAATAAATAAATAATAAGCAATCCGTCATCACCAATAAAATAATAGTAATTTCGTATAAGAGAGATTTTTAGAATGAAAACATCAAAGATTTATGTTGTTTAAAGCACGTCGTAATGGTTTAGTTGATCCTTAAATAAACTATTAATCAGAAATTTAGTTTAATTATTCAATCAATGAATATTCATCTTTATGACTTGAGTTAAAATAATATGATATAGACTTTTCACATTTTCATCCAAACACCTTAACTAGAAGGCCAATGATAGATATAATGTTGATGTAAGGTTTTCACTAATCACATCAACATTAAAAATACATAAATTATAAAAAGAACCTTTGGTAGAAGTGATAGGCAGGGAACTCAAAACGTTTAAATTGGACTTTGAGTACGTATTTATGCTAAACCATGTTTATTTTAATTACTATGAAATTAGACAATAAGATTAAATAATTGTAGCAAACTTATGCCTAGTGTTTGCAATCTAAATCGTATTAAAGAGGTTCTTGAAACACAACATGAAAGAATCATAAGATCTAGAAAGGAGTTCCAATAGTGAAACATCAAATGGGTAGAATTACTAAATAAATATGAGTTTCAGCTAATACCTAAGGCATAAAAGAAGAATTTTTCATGGGATTTGAAAACTACTGTGACATCCGTCACCAAAAGGTCCGTCATTTGACGTGAATTTCGTTAACTTTTCCTTAGAACGTTCATTCCTCATTTTTATAAAATATTCGTGTGGATATCATACTTGCTTGGTTATCTTATACACTTGTGTTACCATTGTTTGCATCGTTATCACCTAAAACGTTTACAAATATCGCCACCGTCATCATTAAATATATTATGTTATACAATATTAACGTCATTAATAACATCATTTTTAAGATACAAATATCATTAAATACATCCCTATCATTAATATAACTAGCCTATTTACGTCGTTCTCAACCGAAGCAAAATTGGGAACTTGAGGGCTAAGTGCAGGGACCAAACATGACATTTTGTCAAACTAGGGCTGGGTATATAAACCCCTTACCAGCCCTAGCCACCTCATTCACATTCTTCTTCATCTTCTTCTTCTTCCACTTTCTCCTCCTCCTTGCACCAAAACCGCCTCGTTTCTCGGCGTTCTCACCGGTTAAACCTCGGCTACAGCTGAGACTACTCATTTCTAGCAGATAGACGACCTTGGTTGTCCCTTTCTTGCTTGTTTTACTACTCCGTTAGGGTTTCGGGTGCTCGGGTTCAACCCGAGCACATGAGGTCGTGTGGGTGCGTGTGTTGCCCTTCTGCGTGTGCATCTTGTTTAGATATGTTAGATAAGTGTTTCTGGAAGTCCTTGTGGTGTGAAACTCGTGCACGGAGCAGCCGGATGCTACTCTGCACTTTCTGCAGTCGCGAATCTGCTGTTTTCACGACTGGGGCTGTCATGCGACTGAGCCGCGCGACCGAGTGAGTCGTGCGGCTGCGCCATGTGTCTGTGTCTATCGTGCGACTGAGTGATGCGACTGGGTGTGTCGTGCGATCGAGTCATGCGACTGTGTGTATACGTGCGATTGAGTCTGTTGGAACGAATGATGTGTGCGATTGAGTCAATGCGGATGAGAATGTGTGCGACTGTGCGTGTGTCGCACAACTGAATGCCTAGTCGCACGAATGGACGTTCAGTCGTACGAATGAAGCTGATTCGTACGAAAGAAGGTTGAGTCATGCGTATGGGAGTTGAGTCGTGCGATTGGGTGGTGTGTGGTACGACTGAATGCTGAGTCGCACGAATGAAGGTTCAATCGTACGAATGAAGCTGATTCGTACGAATGAGGGTTGATTTGTACGAATGGAGTGTGGAGTCGTGCGTCTGGTCCTGTCCTGCGATTGGAGTTGTTGTGTGTGATTTCCTCTTATGTGCGGTGTGTTTGTCGTGATGATGTTAAGGTGACATCGACACGGTTGCCATTGCTAATAACAATTTTCAAATTAACACTATTAAATTCACCGAAAGTTAAACCAAATCGAATCAACTAACATTTTACAACTAACAACAATCGAATTATAACACTAATGCTTACTAAGTATTTCTCTAGCAACAATGACACTTTTACACAAATACCATCGACAATGGCAACGTTTCTGGTACTTGGATCTACATAAGATCCATTGCGTGTGTTTGAGCGTGTGTGTTACCCGCGATCGAACCGATACGACCTGACCCGACTGAACTTTACTATTAACATTAGGCATATCATTAATGCTTAACATAACTGTCAATAGGTGTTTGACCGTTCATTGCATACAACGTTTAGGAAGCTTTTATCATACATAATTACCACTTAACAAGTGAGTTCCGTGGCCCCTTTTTATGATTATACAATATTTCAACGTTTACGAACATGAGGGAAAAGTATGCTCACCCGTTTTCTATGTTGTACAACTTACATGCAATTTTCATACTTGGAATCAACGTGATACTGTTTTGTGAGTACTTATCTGATACATACATGAGTTGCTGTGTGATTCTTTCTTACAACCATTTAATTCCGGTGTTGGAACCGACAGATAGGTATTGGTAGTACTACTGAGTTGGCACCCCCACCCTTGTAAGATGGTTAGTAGTTGGTACCATCATTTTGCCAGGAACGGGCCTTGGGTGAATATATTCCGACAAGTTGCTGTGTGTACGTCATTAGGTTTGGTTGTAAAACTCATGGTTATGTGATTTAGCTTACTTATAACTGTATGCACGGTATTCCACAACAATTACTATACAACATCAACTACATATTTACAATTTAAACCTGCGAGCTCACCAACAATTTTGTTGACCATTTTGAGCATATCTTTTCAGGTGACAATGCTAATTAAAGATCTAGGTGTGCTGCCTTAGTAGAGACCCTAGGATGCATTTTGAGACTATACAATACTTGACAAACATTCTTTTGCAAACATTGTAGTCTGATTTCATACAATTATTCTTCTGATATTTGTTCCCGGGTTGTGGGAATTACATTACAATGATAATATTTTTGGTTATGTGAAACATTTACAAGTTATGCTTATGGCTATGCTATCGTGAATATTGACTAAACACGACACATGTCTCCATTTGTGTCGGGTGTCGTCATGACACGCTTTATCAACAATTATATATACATTGCATCTCTATTGTTAACAATGTGTCATGACGATCCCGTCTCGCTCGCATTCCCGTGTTTCCGCTCTCAGCGGGGGTGTGACAGACTGGTATCAGAGCCATTGGTTATAGAGAATTAGGCAAGTCACTTCACCTAGACTATAACCTAGGAACCTTCATGTAGAATGCATGCTAGGATTGGCTTGCATCTGATATTACATATATGTTCCTCTATGCTTGTTCTTTATCTTCATACTCTATACTTGTTCTTTACCTCTATGTCTTGTTATCTGACCATCCTAAGGAAAGTACTATTACTCTTACACTTTCCACACGGGATGCCTTCTACTAAAATCTTTTGTTCCTATGTGCGCCACATTATACTATTAGGTTGGGATACTCAACCTAAGGGATCTTCACAGATCACGTGCAGCGTCGATCTCGGATATTAAATCCGACCCTAAGATAGTTAAGCCTGATGTTCCGAAAGAATGAATGATAGGCAACTTTTGTTATACTAATTGAGATTATGTTCTTGGAATCTATTTGTTAGGACGGACTACTATTGGAACATTTTGGGTTCATGAACACGAGAACTTACACAATCGGTGCATGAGGAATAGTGTCAATACTGTGATGTTAGCCTGGGTAGGTGAAGCTAAGGGTGATCATGCAAGGCAAATTAACATTACGGATGCACACATAATTGCGATTTGCAGTGCATGTGTGAAGCTAAGGGTGATCATGCAAGGCAAATTAACATTACGGATGCACACATAATTGCGATTTGCAGTGCATGTGAAGTCTGGCTGAGCTTACCATGAGGTAACGATCATAGTTAGTACAAGTCTTCCATTCTATACCTTAGGATACTAGGATCATAATTCTAGTAATACCTTGTAAATGGTGATAAAACATTCATAACCTCTACTATCACTTAAGTCCTAATCTACAAGGAGCCTTCATGGAATTTCTTCTATGATATTAGTCTTACTCTCTATGAAACCTTAGTCCGCTTAACATTCCGGTAACTATGGAACTGAGAAAATGCTTAGAATGAATGTTGACTTCAAAGAGTTGTAGAAGAGTGATGATACTCTCTACACATACATTACGTTATTCATTGAGATGATGTTAAGAAAAATCGGATGTCATGTAACCGGTTTAAGCATCGTTCCAGGTATATCGTGGATGTGGTGGGAACACTGCAGGGAACCCTATATATAAGCATCATCGATATACCAAGAATGTGCTTGAACTGGGCTACATGATGATTTGATTGACTAGAGCATGAAATGTTGGAACTTGATTAGTGGAGTTATAGATGTATCTTAAAGTGACTAAAGTTTACATGTTACTCCTTTTGTGATTAGAAAATGCCGCCTCGAAGAGTCGCCCGCAGCATAAATCGTGAGGGTGAGACCCCACGGGGCAGAGGTAGAGGTAGACCACCAAGAACAGGTGGTGGTCCTGCCAGCAACAATCAGGGAAATAAAAACCCCGATATAGCTGCTATGATTGCTCAGCAGCTAGCCGCACTGATTCCAATGATAGTGACTCAAGTGAGCGACACTCTTCTGAATCATAATCTCCACGGGGATAATGATACTAACAACGAGCATAACCAATGAACAGGGGAAGATATTGAGAATGGTGGAACAGCTGGTAATGAAACTGGGGTTGTTAATACAAGACGGGGATGTTCCTACAAGGAATTCATGGCCTGCAAACCCTGAGAATTTGATGGGAAAGGTGGGGCAATAGCCCTAACTAGGTGGCTTGAAAAGATGGAGGCAGTGATTGACATCAGTGAGTGCCTCGATAGTCAAAGAATTAAGTATACCATGTGTTCACTACAGGGCAAGGCACTAACCTGGTGGAATACCCAGGTTCAAGCTAGAGGAAGAGAGTCCGCAGTGCGGATGTCATGGGATGAGTTTAAGACATTGATTACTAAGGAGTACTGCCCCTTAACGAAATGCAGAAACTGGAACACAAATTCTGGAATCATGCTATGGTGGGGGCTGGGCACGCAACTTATACTGATCGATTCCACGAGCTGGCGAGGCTAGTTCCACATCTTGTGACCCCGTAGTCAAAGAGAATCGAGAGGACATTTGGGGACTTGTGCCTCAAATCCAGGAAATGGTAACAGCAGCTGCTCCTCAAACGATCCAAAGTGCAATTCTGAAGGCTGGCGCTCTAACTGATGAGATGATAAGAACAGGGGTGTTGGGTAGGGGAGCAGAGAATAAAAAGGAGGCTGGAGAAACGAGTCGGTCGAGCGCCGGGAGGTTTGATAAGAGAGCCAAGACAACCCGAAATTTTGTGGCTGTGACTCAGGGCAAGAGAGAGTATGTTGGGCCACACCCCAAATGTGATAGGTGCAACTATCATCATCCCCCAGCAATGTCGTGTCAGGTGTGTCTGAACTGTAGACGCCCGAGGCATCAAGCGAGAGACTGTAGAGTGGCGCCGAACCTGGTGGCACCCTTCAACGCGTTTAACCCCGCCGGGAATGCCAGGGCTTGTTATGAGTGTGGAGACCTTGACCACTACTGAAACAAGTGCCCTAAACTGAATAGGGCACCGGGTCAACAAGGGAATAACCAACAGCAAGTGATGGCCATAGCTGGGAATTAAGGCCCGGCCAATCAAGGGAATGCCGCTCGAGGACGTGCATTTGTCATCGGAGCTAACGATGCTCGTCAGGACCCAAATGTCGTTACGGGTACGTACTTGCTCAATCACCACTTCGCATCTATATTGTTTGACACTGGAGCAGACAATAGTTTTATATCTTCTGAATTTGCCCACATGCTTACCTTGAACCCTACTAGACTAGAAACTAGCTTCTCTGTAGAAATGGCCAATGGTAGAGTTGTACAGGCCGATGAGATTATTAGAAAATGCTCAATGATATTGGAAGACCATGCCTTCGATATAGATTTAATACCTTTTGAGCTGGGAAGTTTCGATGTGATTGTGGGAATGGATTGGTTGTCGAAACACGGAGTTGAGATTGTATATCGGGAAAAAGTAGTACGAATCCCCATGCCAGATGGGGAAATACTCAAAATTCAAGGGGAACGATCGGGGAGAACCCTAAAGCTTATTTCTTGCATGGACACGTCGATGTTTACTAAAGCAGTGTTACGCGTTTCTGGCCCATGTGGTGGAAAAGAAAGAAGAAGGCAACAAGTTGGTAGATATCCCTGTAGTACGAGACTATTCGGATGTATTCCCTGATGACTTGTCAGGTTTGCCTCCTCCACGCCAAGTGGAATTTCGTATAGAATTGATTCCTGGAGCTATGCCGGTAGCAAAAGCACCGTATCGATTGGCACCATCAGAAATGCAAGAGTTATCTAGCCAATTACAAGAACTACTGGAGAAGGGTTTTATTCGACCAAGTCAGTCACCATGGGGAGCACCGGTATTATTTGTCAAAAAGAAAGATGGGTCATTCCGTATGTGTATCGATTATCGCGAGCTGAACAAATTGACCGTGAAGAACCGATATCCTCTTCCCAGGGTTGACGATCTGTTTGATCAGTTGCAAGGAGCTTCATATTTCTGCAAGATCGATCTTCGTTCTGGATATCATCAACGGAGGGTTTTCGAGGAGGACATACCGAAAACAGCGTTTAGGACTCGTTATGGGCACTATGAGTTCTTGGTCATGCCGTTCGGGTTGACTAACGTGCCGGCTGTGTTTATGGACCTAATGAATCGGGTGTGTAAACCTTAATTGGATAAGTTCGTAATTGTATTCATAGACGATATACTTATCTACTCCGGATCGAAAGAGGATCATGAAGAACACCTTCGGGCAATACTAGAGCTGTTATAGGAAGAGAAACTTTTCGCCAAGTTCTCGAAGTGTGAATTCTGGTTGCGATAAGTGAAGTTCTTGGGTCATGTGGTTAACGAAAATGGGATTCACGTAGATTCTGGTAAGATTGAAGCGGTGAAGAAATGGGATGCACCCCAGACACCTTCAGAGATACGGCAATTCTTAGGATTGGCCGGATACTATCGTCGCTTCATTGCGAATTTTTCAAAGATGCTCAACCGTTAACTTTGTTGACTCAGAAAGACAAGAAGTTTGATTGGGGACATGCCCAAGAACAAGCATTCCAAACATTGAAGGAGAAGTTGTGCAACGCCCCGATATTGTCCCTTCCAGACGGAACTGATGATTTTGTGGTTTAGTGTGATGCTTCACATCAAGGATTGGGTTGTGTACTAATGCAGAAGGATAAGGTTATTGCCTACGCCTCATGACAACTTAAGGTGCACGAAAAGAACTATACAACTCATGATTTGGAGTTGGACGCTGTAGTATTTGCACTAAGATATGGAGGCATTATCTATATGGAACCAAATGCATCATCTACACAGATCATAAGAGCCTTCAACACATCCTGAATCAGAAAGAACTCAATATGCGTCAGTGATGTTGGGTAGAGTTACTTAGTGACTACGGTTGTGAAATCCGGTATCATCCGGGGAAAGCGAACGTGGTGGCTGATGCCTTAAGTCATAAAGAACGCGTGAAACCACTACGTGCTCAAGTGTTGGGATTGACTATTCAAACGAATCTAAAAGCTCAGATCCAAATTGCAAAAAGTAAGGCATTGAAAGAAGAAAACCTTGTGGAAGAAGAATTCTGAGGGTTGGATAAATAGATGATTTGCAAGGATGATGGTATACAATATTTCCTGGATCGTATATGGGTATCCAATTGGGGAGGTGTACGTACGCTGGTCTTGGATGAAGCACACAAGACATGATATTCTGTTCATCCTAGTGCAGACAAGATGTACCACGATCTTAAAGATCTGTACTGGTGGCCAGGCATGAAGAAAGACATTGCTATGTATGTAAGCCGATGCTTGACGTGCTCAAAAGTTAACGCTGAACACTAGAAACCATCGGGATTATTACAGCAACCTGAAATTCCCGAGTGGAAATGGGAGAATATAGCCATGGATTTCATTACCAAACTCCCTAGAACAAGTAGCGGGCACGACTCGATATGGGTTGTAGTGGATCGGATGACTAAGTCAGCTCATTTCTTACCGATCCGAGAGGATTACAGGATGGAAAAGTTGGCGAGATTATACATAAAGGAGGTCATGACAAGACACGGAGTGCCGGTGTCGATCATATCCGACTATGATAGCCGATTTACTTCATGATTTTGGCAAACACTGCAGAAAGCGATGGGCACTCGACTAGATATGAGTACCGCCTATCACCCACAAACAGATGGTCAAAGCGAATGAACAATACAAATATTAGAAGACATGCTCAAGGCGTGTGTTATCGACTTTGGTGGTAGTTGGTACACTCATCTACCGCTGATTGAGTTTTCTTACAACAACAGCTACCATACAAGTATTGGATGCGCTCCATTTGAAGCATTGTATGGGAGGAAATGTAGATCTCCAGTTTGCTGGGCAGAGATTAGTGAAAGTCAGTTAACAGGCCCAGAGATCATTCAAGAAACAACCGACAAGATTTTCCAAATCAAAGACAGACTAAAAGCTGCCAGAGATCGTCAAAAGAGCTATGCCGACAACCGTCGGAAGCCTCTAGAATTTGATGTTGGGGATTGGGTTTTACTCAAAGTCTCTCCTTGGAAAGGGATCGTTCGATTTGGAAAGAAAGGGAAGTTAGCCCCAAGATACATAGGAACATTCGAGATTATAGAAAGAATCGGTCGGTGGCTTACCGATTAAGGTTGCCACAAGAACTTAACGGTGTACACGATACTTTTCATGTGTCAAACCTCAAAAAGTGTTTGGCTGACGAGTCTCTTCACGTACTAATTGAGGAAATCAAGATCGATGAGAAGCATAATTTTATCAAAGAACCTATAGAGGTCATGGACCGAAAGGTCAAACTATTAAGGCGCAGCAAGATACCGATTGTCCGTGTGAGATTGTAAGGCCCCGTTCCCGGGCACCTCACAGTTGGTCGTCATTACCCATAAAACATACATTTAATACAATTTAATAAAAAAAAACCATGCAGCGGAAACTTTAAATTTACTATAAATGCTTTTGCAAAGTAATACAACACCCGTTACAAAATATTTGTTTGCATTACAATACAAAAACATTAACAAAAGAATGCCATCCCAAAAGAGCTGAGTAGCCGCCTCGTGCCATCCTCAGCAACACTACAATACAAAAACATTAACAAAAGAATGCCATCCCAAAAGAGCTGAGTAGCCGCCTCGTGCCATCCTCAGCAACACTACCTGCCAACTGGAAAGTACATAAAAGTCAGCGTTGCTGAGTGAGTTCTAGTTTTGTAATAAAACATACTTTTACTTATTTAAAAGTATCCTTTCGTGCATGCGTTCATACATCATACGTACACAGAGATAATATTCGTTATTATCTTCATCATTCGTTATTCATCGTTATCTTTAACTTCTCGTATGGATTCTGTCAGGCTTTACCCACTTCATAGCACTTGGCTATGATTACTGTGGTCGAATGACAAGAATCCTGTCCATACTTACTTGCACGCATTGAAAGGTGAATTGTACCAATACCATATGCTACACCCCGATCGTTATTAGCTACCGGGCCGTAGTCAACATATGACGGAAAATCGTATGCCACGGTACTAGAGGTAAGCGGTAGAGGTACCATGACCATGGTCAATCACATAGAAGGACCAATTGCGTTATTCAATGCTTGCAAGACATAATTCGTTCGTTCATTAATGCATGTATTCATCATCATTCTTCTTTTCGTTCGTTCGTTAATACATGCATTCGTCATCATGTTCCTCTTTCATTATCTTTCACTTTACGATACATAATACTTCATTAGTTCATTCTCGTTATTCGTAAAGTTTCAGAAAGATAAGCACACAATTACAAGGAACACACACACTCATCATACATACACATCATACATTCATCACCATACGTACATCATCATACATTCATCATCATACGTAGCATCATACCATATTTAACAATATTTTAATAATATTGTTAACCATAATACACTGATAAAACATCAGAAACAATAAGGGTTAACCATATTCATCATTACATGCATGAAACATCATCATTTGTTAACCCTAGTCAGCCCTGGTCAAAACCTCGAACTTCGGTATTTCAGGAAATTTCTGAAAAAATTCTAAGTGTCCTAGGCGTTTGAGCCCTGTTGGGCGTAAAAGCCCTCTGGCCGTATGAGCACTATTGGGCGTAAGAGTACTGCTGGACTTTTCATCTTACACTTAGATTTCTCATCTGGTCATACGACCACACTGTTGGTCGTATGAGCACTATTGGTCGTACCATCCCTGGACTGGGAAATATATTCTGATCATACGACCACTGTTGGTCGTATGAGTCCTGTGGGTCTCTTCATCATACTTAGAAAATTTCATCACATAGTCATACGACCACTGTTGGTCGTATGAGTCCTGTTAGACTCATCAGCACTTAGAAAAATATATCTCCTGGTCATACGACCACACTGTTGGTCGTATGAGCACTAGTGGGCTTTAACACTTAGAAAATCCTGGTCATACGACCACACTGTTGGTCGTATGACCACTGGTGGACTCATCAGCTTGTTCTTATTTATTCTAAGTCTAATTTCAGACATATTTGCAACCTGTTCATGTGTCTAATCCATAATCCAAGTCCCAAACATCATAATGCCTAGTTCTAAACATATACATATGATTCTAGGCATAAATCTAATATAAACATAAGCATACACACATTCATTTCATACGGGTTTCAACCCAAACTTTACAAAAACATACTTGCATGCATTTTCCAGCCCCAAAACATTTAAAAACCAGTAAAACGGGGTCTAGAACTCACCTTAATTTGTCTTCGGGTTTTAGATGTCCTTTCCTTGAACGTCTCAGTCGTTTATACACCTAAAACACACACACAGTGCAACCCGAACACACTAGTTACATTTATAAGCTCATAAATGGTTCTAGAATCATCCTAAATATCATAATTCGAGATTTCTTACCCAAAAACTTCGAATTTCTCAGGTTCTTCTTCAAAAATCCCGATGGTTTTCTGCTCCTGCTGCTTTCTCTCTCTAAAAACCGATGCAAAGAAATGTGCAGGAGGTAATGGGCGACCATGCCTTCCTTTTGTACAAAATAAATAATAACTTTGCCCATTTGGCACTTTTGGTCCCTCCTTTTTAGTTTCTTTTATTTTCTTTTCTTTCTTCCTTTTTCTTTTATTTCTTGCTAAAAAAAAAATACGGGTGTTACAAGTCCACCCCCCTTATATAGGTTTCGTCCCCGAAACCTGTCATTCCTCAAACAGATGTGGGTAGTGTTGTCTCATTTCTTCTTCAGTCTCCCACGTAGACTCAGATCCCTTCCTGTGCTTCCACTGTACACGCACAAGAGGAACCACTTTATTTCTTAACCTCTTTTCTTTACGATCAATGATTGCCACTGGTTGCTCCACGTAATTGAGCCGTTCGTCTACTTCAATATCCTCCAGTGGAACGATCATATCTTCATCAGCTAAGCACTTCCTTAGATGAGATACATGGAATGTGGGATGAATTCCACTTAACTCATCTGGCAATTCAAGTCGATAGGCCACCTCTCCTTCCCGTGCAACAATCCGGAAAGGCCCTATGTATCTCGGGCTTAACTTACCTCGTTTCCTGAATCTGATAATACCTTTCCAAGGTGAGACCTTCAACATTACTCGGTCGCCAACCTTGAACTCTATCGGTCTTCGCCTCTTGTCAGCATACGACTTTTGCCTATCTTTCGCCGCTTCATGAAGGCTTTGATCTTTTCCAACTTCTCAGTCGTAGCTTCGATCACCTCAACACCTCCTAACTCTTTCTGCCCAATGTCTCCCCAACATACGGGCGTCCTACATCTCCTACCGTATAGCATCTCGTAGGGTGGCATGCCAATACTGGCATGATAGCTATTGTTGTACGAGAATTCTGCTAACGGCAAGTGATCATCCCAACTTCCTCCAAAATCGATCACGCACGCCCGAAGCATGTCTTCGAGTGTTTGGATCGTCCTCTCAGACTGACCGTCTGTCTGAGGGTGATATGCTGTACTAATGTGTAGTCTCATCCCCATTGCATCGTGAAATCTCTTCCAAAACTTAGAGGTAAACCGGGTGTCGCGATCAGACACAATAGACACCGGCACACCATGACGAGCTACAACCTCTTTGATGAACAGATCCGCCAATCTTTCAGATGAGTACGTCTCACGGATCGGTAGGAAGTGGGCACTCTTTGTCAAGCGGTCAACTATCACCCATATGGCATCATACCCTTTCGGGGTACGTGGTAGTTTCGTGATGAAGTCCATGGTGATGTGTTCCCACTTCCACTCAGGTATATCCAACGGTTGGATCTTCCCGTAAGGTTTCTGGTGTTCCGCCTTTACTTGTAAACAAGTCAGGCACTTACTCACGTACTCCACTACGTCACGTTTCATACCCGGCCACCAGTAATCCTTCTTCATATCGTGGTACATTTTGGTAGCACCGGGGTGAATGGAGTATCGGGTCTTATGGGCCTCATCCATGATTCTTCCACGTAGATCCCCGTATCGAGGAATCCACATTCGCCCAAATCGGGTCTTAACACCAAGAGTGTTCTCACCCAATTCCGTCACTAGGCCTCTCATCCTTTCAGAGTTAAGACGATCTTCTTTCAAAGCCTCGTCTTGAAACTCCTTAACCTGTGTCATCACATCGGGGGTCATGATCAGCTGATAAGCCTTCACCCGAATCGGCTCAGGTCTTTCTTTTCGGCTAAGGGCATCAGCCACCACATTGGCCTTGCCCGGATGGTAATGGATTTCGCAGTCATAATCCTTTATGAGCTCCAACCATCGCCTTTGCCTCATGTTTAAATCCTTCTGCTCGAAGAAATACTTCAAGCTTTGTGGTCTGTGAAGATAGTGCACTTTGTCCCGTATAGATAGTGCCGCCAAATCTTTAACGCAAAAACCACCGCGGCTAATTCTAGATCGTGTGTGGGATAGTTGACTTCGTGGGTCTTCAGCTGTCGAGATGCGTAGGCTATCACCTTTCCACGTTGCATCAACACATAACCTAGCCCAGAATAAGATGCATCCGAATAGACCACTAAGTCTTCACTTCCCTCAGGCAAAGTCAAGACAGGAGCTTGTGTTAGTCTTGCCTTCAACTCCTCAAAAGCCATCTCCTGCTCTCGACCCCACACGAATTTTACGTCCTTACGAGTCAATTTTGTCAAAGGTGAGGCGATCTTTGAAAAGTCTTGAATAAATCTTCTATAATAGCCCGCCAATCCCAAGAAGCTACGAATCTCGGATGGCGTCTTTGGTGATTTCCATTGCATCACAGCCTCAACCTTTGCTGGGTCCACCATTATTCCTTCTGCATTCACTACGTGACCCAGAAATTGCACCTCGCGTAACCAAAAGGCGCACTTGGAGAACTTGGCGTACAATTTCTCCCTTCTCAACGTTTCCAACACTTCCCGAATATACCCGGCATGCTCTTTTTCACTTCTTGAATAAATCAGAATATCGTCGATGAATACAATTACTGATTTATCCAACATTGGTCGGCACACTCGGTTCATCAAATCCATAAAAGCAGCCGGCGCATTGGTCAACCCAAAAGACATGACAAGAAACTCGTAGTGACCATAGCGCGTACGAAAGGCTGTTTTAGGGATATCTTGTTCCTTCACCTTTAGTTGATGGTAACCCGATCGAAGATCTATCCTTGAAAACCAACTGGCACCCTGAAGTTGATCAAACAAGTCATCGATCCTTGGTAAGGGGTATCTGTTCTTCACCGTCAGCTTATTCAGCTCGCGGTAGTCGATGCACATCCTCATACTACCATCCTTCTTCTTTACGAACAGAACCGGAGCACCCCAAGGTGAGATACTCGGTCGGATAAACCCCTTATCCAGCAGCTCCTGCAGCTGCTCCATCAACTCTTTCATCTCCGTCGGAGCCAAGCGATACGGTGCTTTTGCGACAGGTTGGGCACCCGGTATCAGGTCAATCTGGAATTCGATCTCTCGGTCAGGTGGCAATCCCGATAAGTCTTCGGGAAACACGTCTGGAAAGTCACACACCACTGGCACATCGCATAGCTGTGGTGTTGGCGTCTCTACATTTTTACATAACATAAGTAGGCGCTACATCCGCGCCTCATACACTTTCCCGCCACCGCCATCGAGATCACCTTCGGAATCGTCGTAACTCGATCGCCATAAATTGTCACCGGACTTCCGTCGGTCGCCGTCAGTCTAATCATCTTCTTTCGGCACACGATATTCGCTTCGTAGGTTGCTAACCAGTCCATCCCTAACACTACATCAAATCCTCCTAGGGGCATCACATGTAATCTAGCAGCAAACCTATGACCTTCTAACTCCATGGTACAGTCCTCTATCACATCAGTAACTCTAGTGGACTTACCAATAGAAGTTTCTACATAAAAAGGCTCACTAATGCATTTGCTACTAACAGGCAATTTAGCACAGAAAGTAGCAGAAATGAAACTCCTACTAGCACCAGAGTCAAATAACACAGAAGCAAGAGTTTGGTTTACTAGAAACGTACCTGACACCACATCGGGGTCCGTCCTAGCCTCTTCCTGCGTCATAGTGAAAGCCCTGGCACTTGCTCTCGGACCTTCACTTCCCGTCTTCTTTACCCCTGAAGCCTCAGCCCTCGGCTTCTTACAGTCCCTGCTCATATGGCCACTTTCTCCACAGTTAAAGCACTTGCCCATCCGGCAATCTTTTGATATGTGCCCTGTCCTCCCGCACTTAAAGCAGAGGTTGGATCCCCACTTGCACTCCCCTGAGTGCTCCTTTCCACACTTACCACACTTCCTCACCCCAGCTCCAGACACGACCACTCGGCGGTCATCCACCCTTGCCTTCTTGTTGTTTGTCGAAGTATCACCCCGACCAAATCTCTTCCCCTGCCAGTTCTTCTCTCCACTTCCTTTCTTGCTACCCTCAGCCTTTACCAACGCAGCCCGTTCATCGAATAACCTTCCCGCCAAATCCACTGCCGACCTGAAAGTGCTTGGTCGGGCAGAAATCAAGTGCCAACGAATTTCAGCTGGCAACCCCTGGATATACCGGTTGATCTTTCGAGACACCGGCGTCACCTGCTCCGGCACCAACAGCGCCAATTCGTTAAACTTGGTGGTATATTGTTGGTGGGTCATCGTCCCCACCTCTAACTGCAAGAACTCTCTCTCAATTCTATCCATTTCCCGATGAGGACTGAATTCCTCGATCACCAGCCTTTTAACTCAGCCCACTTCATCTTCCCTATAGTCCTGCTACCCTCGGCTTGGACTATATTTTTCCACCAGCATAAAGCCGACCCTGTGAAAGAGTGGGTAGCAAAATTCACCTTCTTGTCCTCCTGGCAATCACTAATATCGAGGACAGCTTCCATTTCCATCACCCACTGGTGAGCATCAGTAGCAGTACCAGAACCATCAAAAGTTGGGGGCTTGCACCTCATGAATGCCCCGTAGTTACAACCCGGGCTATCTCCCGTAACTGTTCTTCTTCCTCTTCCTCTTCATCATCGGATAATACTGTTTCTGCTTCTGTCTGTTGCTGTCTACTGAGGACCGATTCCTCCCTCGTCTCTTATCATTACGTACTGCCTTTATCACCTCGGTCACTACAGACGGTAAGATCGTCTGCATGACCTGGTGCACTTCCTCGACCACTGCCTCTTTTACCGAGGCTCTCAAATTCGCGCTTTCGTCTGCCTCCTCCTGATGAGGAGTCTCGTTTTCCTCATGAACTACTTCCTCTGTCCTAAGTCTTCCTCGCGTGTTACGCGGTTCATCACCACGTCCACCGCCACGGGAAGCTTTAGATGATCTACCACGACCATCTTCTATCACGCTGGAAGATTTAAACACCAACACGGTCATTCAAGGAAATAGCTCAGTTTATGTCAAGTATAGTAAGTCCCTAATTACAGTGGCCAGTTGTGATTAGCCACTTACTTTACTCTTCACACCCCGAGCATTACCTGTCCTGACTACATCAGTATCTAAGTCTAACAGTACATATAAACACATATCATGCGCACGTAATCATGATTAACTTTAACAAAAATACATGATGGCACGCAGCTACTCAGATGGCATTCTCTTCCTTTCTGTCCCATTTTCAGTTTAAGTTTAGGTTTATTTTAAAAATTTACCCATTTCACTTAAACTTTGGCTCTGATACCAACTTGTAAGGCCCCGTTCCCGGGCACCTCACAGTTGGTCGTCATTACCCATAAAACATACATTTAATACAATTTAATAAAAAAAACCATGCAGCGGAAACTTTAAATTTACTATAAATGCTTTTGCAAAGTAATACAACACCCGTTACAAAATATCATTTGTTTGCATTACAATACAAAAACATTAACAAAAGAATGCCATCCCAAAAGAGCTGAGTAGCCGCCTCGTGCCATCCTCAGCAACACTACCTGCCAACTGGAAAGTACATAAAAGTCAGCGTTGCTGAGTGAGTTCTAGTTTGTAATAAAACATACTTTTACTTATTTAAAAGTATCCTTTCGTGCATGCGTTCATACATCATACGTACACAGAGATAATATTCGTTATTATCTTCATCATTCGTTATTCATCGTTATCTTTAACTTCTCGTATGGATTCTGTCAGGCTTTACCCACTTCATAGCACTTGGCTATGATTACTGTGGTCGAATGACAAGAATCCGTCCATACTACTTGCACGCATTGAAAGGTGAATTGTACCAATACCATATGCTACACCCGATCGTTATTAGCTACCGGGCCGTAGTCAACATATGACGGAAAATCGTATGCCACGGTACTAGAGGTAAGCGGTAGAGGTACCATGACCATGGTCAATCACATAGAAGGACCAATTGCGTTATTCAATGCTTGCAAGACATAATTCGTTCGTTCATTAATACATGTATTAACGAACGAATGAAAAGAAGAATGATGATGAATACATGCATTAATGAACGAACGAATTATGTCTTGCAAGCATTGAATAACGCAATTGGTCCTTCTATGTGATTGACCATGGTCATGGTACCTCTACCGCTTACCTCTAGTACCGTGGCATACGATTTTCCGTCATATGTTGACTACGGCCCGGTAGCTAATAACGATCGGGGTGTAGCATATGGTATGGTACAATTCACCTTTCAATGCGTGCAAGTAAGTATGGACGGGATTCTTGTCATTCGACCACAGTAATCATAGCCAAGTGCTATGAAGTGGGTAAAGCCTGACAGAATCCATACGAGAAGTTAAAGATAACGATGAATAACGAATGATGAAGATAATAACGAATATTATCTCTGTGTACGTATGATGTATGAACGCATGCACGAAAGGATACTTTTAAATAAGTAAAAGTATGTTTTATTACAAAACTAGAACTCACTCAGCAACGCTGACTTTTATGTACTTTCCAGTTGGCAGGTAGTGTTGCTGAGGATGGCACGAGGCGGCTACTCAGCTCTTTTGGGATGGCATTCTTTTGTTAATGTTTTTGTATTGTAATGCAAACAAATGATATTTTGTAACGGGTGTTGTATTACTTTGCAAAAGCATTATAGTAAATTTAAAGTTTCCGCTGCATGGTTTTTTTTTATTAAATTGTATTAAATGTATGTTTTATGGGTAATGACGACCAACTGTGAGGTGCCCGGGAACGGGGCCTTACAGAGATGGAACTCCAAACGAGGACCAGAATTCACATGGGAACTGGAAGATAAGAAGAAACTCAAATATCCACATTTATTCGAGGATGACACTGCTGGACCTAACACCAGTTGAATTTCAGGATGAAATTCTCTCAACTGGGGGATACTGTGACATCCATCACCAAAAGGTCCGTCATTTGACGTGGATTTCGTTAACTTTTCCTTAGAACGTTCATTCCTCATTTTTATAAACTATTCGTGTGGATATCATACTTGCTTGGTTATCTTATACACTTGTGTTATCATTATTTGCATCGTTATCACCTAAAACGTTTACAAATATCGCCACCGTCATCATTAAATATATTATGTTATATAATATTAACGTCATTAATAACATCATTTTTAAGATACAAATATCACTAAATACATCCCTATCATTAATATAACTAGCCTATTTACGTCGTTTTCAACCGAAGCAAAATTGGGAACTCGGGGCTAAGTGCAGGGACCAAACATGATATTTTCCAAACTAGGGCTGGGTATATAAACCCTTACCAGCCCTAGCCACCACATTCACCTTCTTCTTCATCTTCTTCTTCTTCTTCCACTTTCTCCTCTTCCTTGCACCAAAACCGCCCCGTTTCTCCGCGTTCTCACCGGTTAAACCTCGGCTACAGCTGAGACTACTCATTTCTAGCAGGTAGACGACCTTGGTTGTCCCTTTCTTGCTCGTTTTACTGCTACGATTTAGGGTTTCGGGTGCTCGGGTTCAACCAGAGCACATGAGGTCGTGTGGGTGCGTGTGTTTCCCTTCTGCGTGTGCATCTTGTTTAGATATGTTAGATAAGTTTTTCTGGAAGTCCTTGTGGTATGAAACTCGTGCACGGAGCAGCCGAATGCTGCTCTGTACTTTCTACAGTCGCGAATCTGCTGTTTTCATGACTGGGGCTGTCATGCGACTGAGCCGCGCGACTGAGTGAGTCGTGCGACTGAGCCATGCATCTGTGTCTATCGTGCGACTGAGTGGTGCGACTGGGTGTGTCGTGCGATTAAGTCATGCGACTGTGTGTATACGTGCGATTGAGTCTGTTTGAACGAATGATGTGTGCGATTGAGTCAATGCGGATGAGAATGTGTGCGACTGTGCGTGTGTCGCACGACTGAATGCCTAGTCGCACAAGTGGAGGTTCAGTCATACGAATGAAGCTGATTCGTACAAAAGAAGGTTGAGTCGTGCGTATGGGAGTTGAGTCGTGCGATTGGGTGCTGTGTGGTATGACTGAATGCTGAGTCGCACGAATGAAGGTTCAATCATACGAATGAAGCTGATTCGTACGCATGAGGGTTGATTCGTACTAATGGAGTGTTGAGTCGTGCGTCTGGTCCTGTCGTGCGATTGGAATTGCTGTGTGTGATTTCCTCTTGTGTGCGGTGTGTTTGTCGTGATGATGTTAAGGTGACATCGACACGGTTGCCATTGCTAATGACAATTTTCAAATTAACACTATCAAATTCACTGAAGTTAAACCAAATCGAATCAACTTAACATTTTACAACTAACAACAATCGAATTGTAACACTAATGCTTACTAAGTATTTCTCTAGCAACAATGACACTTTTACACAAATACCATCAACAATGGCAACGTTTCTGGTACTTGGATCTACATAAGATCCATTGCGTGTGTTTGAGTGTGTGTGTTACCCGCGATCGAACCGATACGACCCGACCCGACTGAACTTTACTATTAACATTAGACACATCATTAATGCTTAACATAACTGTCAATAGGTGTTTGACCGTTCATTGCATACAACGTTTGGGAAGCTTTTATCATACATACTTACCACTTAACAAGTGAGTTTCGTGGCCCTTTTTTATGCTTATACAATATTTCAACGTTTACAAACATGGGGGAAAAGTATGCTCACCCATTTTCTATGCTGTACTACTACAAACAATTTTCATAGTTGGAATCAACGTGATACTGTTTTGTGAGCACTTATCTGATACATACAAGAGTTGCTATGTGGTTCTTTCTTACAACCATTTAATTCCGGTGTTGGAACTGACGGATAGGTATTGGTAGTACTACTGGGTTGACACCCCCACCCTTGTCAGATGGTTACTAGTTGGTACCATCATTTTGCCAGGAACGGGCCTTGGGTGAATGTATTCCCACAAGTTGCTGTGTGTACGTCATTAGGTTTGGTAGTAAAACTCATGCTTATGTGATTTTGCTTACTTATAACTGTATGCAGGTATTTCACAACAATTACTATACAACATCAACTACATATTTACAATTTAAACCTGCGAGCTCACCAACAATTTCGTTGACCATTTTGAGCATATCTTTTCAGGTGACAATTCTAATTGAAGATCTAGGTGTGCTGCCTTAGTGGAGACCCTAGGATGCATTTTGAGACTATACAATACTTGGCAAACATTCTTTTGCAAACATTGTAGTCTGATTTCATACAATTATTCTTGTGATACTTGTTCCCGGGTTGTGGGAATTACATTACAATGATAATATTTTTGGTTATGTGAATCATTTACAAGTTATGCTTATGGCTATGCTGTCGTGAATATTGACTAAACACGACACAAGTCTCCATTTGTGTCGGGTGTCGTCATGACACGCTTTATCATCAATTATATATACATTGCATCTCTATTGTTAACAACGTGTCATGACAGTCCCGTCTCGCTCACATTCCCGTGTTTCCGCTCTCAGCGGGGGTGTGACAAACTACTGGCCACCGGACCTAATCATTAGCCCACCGACATCTTTGGCCAAATATTTATGGTTAGAAATTAGCGTATTTCATGAACAAATTTCTAATTGCTATCTAGTGTGTATCGGTGATGGATTTAATTTAATATGTTCATACTTGAAGGGGTGAATCTAGGAAAAGTAAAAAGTTTGGTTAATTAATTATTAGTGATCTGTATGTTAGAATAGATAAGTATTAGTTTAGGGTCCTCTAATGGGGACACCGCAGTGGTTTTTGGGGGTAGGCCGAACCTAAAGGTCACGGTTAGGGCAAAAGGTCACGTTGTGCAACCTAACCGTGACCGCATGGGCTTGCGGTCATGGTTTCTGTGTCAGTCATCCGACACCACGTGACAACGAAACGACAAAAGGACACGGATAAAGTGAAAACCAGTCGCCAAACCGTCACGGTTTGCCCTAACCATGACCTTTAGGGTACGAGGTACAGCTTTACGGTACGATGTACTCTGTTGATGTTGACAAAAGGCCCCGGATTCACGCGTCACCTACTTCGAACCGTCACGGTTTGGCCAATCCGTGACAGTTTGTCGCCCCGACTTTTATAATAAATACCTTCCAATTTCATTCAAGAACCATATTTCATTCAACAACCATACGTCGCCCGTATTTTTTGAAGTTCATTTTTTTCAACAAATATATCCTTCTGTTTTTTTAACATAAATAGCATTCGTCGTTCCAAAAAAACACGTTAATTCGAAAACAATGTCGGGTTCGGGAGATCATTATCAAAAGCTGAAGCTTCTAGAATCGAATGAGGAGCCACATATCGAAGATTCGAACCAGGTTGAAGTAGTATCTGTTTTATTATAACTTCTTATTTGAAATATCTAACCATTATCTTTTTTAGGAATATTACGTATACGGGAGTCACCCTCCGTGCGGGAGGAGGAAACCAACCCGTCAAACACATTTGCTGAAGAGGCGTACAACTCTTTATTTAGACCAAGGGTTATGGTGAAGGGTACAGACATCCCCTTGCAATTCTTACAAGCATGCCCCGAACACGTACCACTCACAAACAGAGCTGGATTACAGACATCCCCCGTACCAGTCAGAACTAGAAATTACACATGTGTCGGATACTTTTAATGGGAATGACACAGAGGAGTGTGACGGTTCGATTCACCTCAAAGAAAACCATAGGGACACCGCGGAGCACGATGGAGATGAGGATCGGATAAGAAAGGCTACATTTCTTATAAAACCGATAAAGTACAAAGAGTTTTTATTCTTTTTTTTATTATATTTTTTATTTGATTTATATATTGTTTTTTATGTATAGCTTTATAATTTTTCAGTATTTTGATTCTCGTGAGGACTTGGAGAAGTGGGCTAAAATGAGAGGACGCGAGCATGGGTGCGTCATTGTGGTGGGTCGGTCACGAAAAAAGGATGTGTAACTATTATGCAATCGTAGTAATGAACCTAAATTCACTAGCACAAGTAGGCGTACTGGGAGCAAAAAGAAAGAATGTCCTTTTACACTCATAGGGAAATACGTAGGAAAGGGTGACAGTTGGATGCTAGAGGTGAGAAACGAGACGCACGACCACAATCCTGTTGTGTATGAGGAGGGCCACACGCATCTTAGGAAGATGACCGCTGAAGAAATTTGATCTTGTCGAGAAGTTACACAGGCAACACGTGCGGCCATGACACATCCATTCAACCGTAAGGGAGCACTTTCCCCACAATGTCTGTGTTGTTCTAAACATATACAATCTGACGTCAACGTTTAGGGCTGAGGGGAGAAAAGGCATGACACCAATGCAGGAACTTAAAAACCTGCTACAATCTAAAGAGTTCGTGTAGAAACATGAACAAATGCAGCTACTAAGGCCGTGGAAGATGTTTTCTTTTGTCATCCTACTTTATATAAAATGTGGCGCGCATTCCCGCACATGATGTTGATAGACACGACGTACAAGACCAAATGTACAACATTCCGTTTGTTCAGGTTATTGGCGTTACATCGACGTCGAAGTCGTTTTGTATTGCGCACACATTTATATCGAGGGAACGGCAGGACAACTTCACATGGGTCTTGGAGCGGATCAGAGATATGCTCAATGGGTGTGTGGAGCCCCGCGTTATTGTCACAGACAGGGACCTGCCCCTGATGAGCGCGTGTGACACAGTGTTCCCGAGTGCTACTAAAAACCTACTTAGGTGGCACGTTAGGGAGAATATCAAAAGACGATGGAATATCCTTTTCAAAATCGACATGTGAAAGGATTTTTCATATTGGTGGAAGACCTTGTGTTCGTCTCCCAAAGAGGCATTGTACGATTACAATTGCACGAAGATGGAAGAAAAGTTAAATGAAGATGGTAAACATGGTAAGAATTTCATAGTTAATGTTACTCTAATAATTTATTTGTTTATTTTATAAAATTTGTTATTTCTTTAAGAGATATGGGAATATATTTGGAATAATTGGTTGGTGCCGTACAAAGGGAAAATTGTTACTTGTTGGATGTATGACCGCCTTAACTTTGGTGAATTTACAACTAATAGGGTTGAGGGCCAACATGCCAACTTCAAGAGTTACCTAAAAGGGACCAATAATACGTTGCACACACTTGTCGGATATGTTTGTGACCTCGTGCATGGCCAGGAGATTGAAATTTGTAAAACATTCGAGGTGTCCCGTGTGAAGATTAAAAAAGACCATCGACTGCCATTGTTTTCAAAATTGCATTATAAAGTATCCATTTTTTGCCTTAGCCTCCTTGAATCAGAGTTGACGAAAATGGAAATGATTCAGGAGTCTGGGGTTCATGTGGACACCAGTTGTCCACATCCATGGGCTTGCCATGTGTTTGTCGTTTGGAGATATACATCCGAGAAAGTTATATTTATCTTAATACATTTTTTACTGTTGTCACACGATTGCATATTTTTCACTAATAATTTAACCTTTAAATCAGTCACAAGTATTCCACTCGATGCGGTAGATCCACACTGGAGGAAGCTTGATTTCAAACCAGCGTACGTCGCACCGCTTCAACCCGACTACGATGAGAAATTTGATGACTTAAAACAAAAGGTTATGTCGTCTCCCAATCCTCAAGTAAAAAAATTATTTAAGAAATATACGACTCTTTGTATTCAAGCAAGTCAAAACTTAAAGAACCTGAGTTGCGTCATGACTGACGTGGTCGTCCAGATATTAAGGAGCAACAAAGAAGAGCGGATTCCAGTACATCACACTATGAGGCTGCTAGACACAGCTCGTATACTTCCTCACAACAAACTATTCCTGACCCGGTGAGGCATAGCTCATATACCCTTAGTTTAAAATTCCCAATGGCCGTTCTAATCGGGCAAAGGTTGCTTCAAATGTACCGATTACGGGAGCTGGCCTAGGGTTTCCTTTAATATTGAAACCAAAGGACGTGATAAAAGTTATTAAGTTAAGGATCAGCTGCCCCAATGGATTCACCGGTACGCTTCGAGTATAAAAGATGTGCGGCCTGATGGTAACTGTGGTTTTCGGCGATCGCGGTGGCTTTAGTAACAAGCAAAAACGAAATGGGAATGGGTTAGGCGATAAATGTTGTCGGAGATGGACAGAAACATATGGTATTGGCTGAGCAATTTGAACCGCGAGATGCCTGGCTATTATGATTTTGTTTGTAATAGCTTAAATTGGTTTGGCACGACTCAACCCGCACCCGATACCATTGGCTAATTTCCAGCCCATGGACTCGTAATTACGGAAACATTCACTTGTATTGTGCATCTTATTTCTTCATTTGGCAGCCAGACATGGTTGCCGCTAAGAACAGCCAGAACCATTATTTATCTATCCAGTTGTCGCAGTTGCTAATATTAACCAAGATCGCTTTATTTGCATACAATTGGAAGGGGATTACCCAATGTCTAATGTGGGCTATCATCGGACGAGATTTGCATATCAACAAGCACTAGAATGGCAAAATATGTATCAGTATCGTATAAACAATTACGTTAGAATAATGGATCGTCAAAGAGGCACCAATGCCAAATGTAAGCTATCATTCTTGGAGACTTTATAATATTAATCAAGATCCCTTTTATAATACAAAATATAATAATAATACTAATAATAATAATAATAATAATAATAATAATAATAATAATAGTAATAATAGTAATAGTAATAATAATAATAATAATAATAATAATAATACTAATAATAATAATAATAATATATAATCATCATCATATAATAATAATAACACAAAATCAAATAGGAGGATAAACTGTCACGGTTAGGATTAACCGTCACGGTTAGGATTAACCGTCACGGTTAGGAGGATAAACTGTGACGGTTAGACCTAACCGTCACGGTTAGGGTTCTGACAAATATGGGTTCTGACAAAAGAGCATCTGTCACGGTTTGTCCAAACCATCACCTTTTGCATAAACTCTGTTTAAAAGCTTTTGTTTTCCATACATTTCAGCGAACCAGTCCCGTCCCGACCGGTTAAGACGGTAGGGCAACAAGGGAGTGGTGTGGGCTCGAAACCCACTACCACCGGTTCATGGTAGGCATTTTTTGTAAAAAATTTACTTAGAAAAGTTTTTTTAACCGTGACCTTTTGCCTTATTTTTTTAAAAAAATCCTAAGTAAATATTTTTACAAAAAATACCTACCATGAACCGGTGGTAGGGGTTCGAGCCCACACCACTCCCTTGTTGCCCTACCGTCTTAACTGTCGGGACGGGACTGGTTCGATGAGATTATGGACAACAAAAGCATTTAAACAGAGGTGAACTAAAAGGTGACGGTTTGGACAAACCGTGACCCCTGTTCACTTATGGCGTTGTTGAATGAAACTGTCACAGTTTCTTGAGAAAAGGGGTCACGTTGTGACCTTACCGTGAGAGTTTATATGGGCGAAAGGTCACGGGGAGGCCTAACCGTGACCTTTTAGGTTTCCCCAAACTCATATCTTAACCATTGTTAGGACCGTGTACGGACGGAGTACTAACTGATTCAAACGTGAAGCCAATCAAATAGTGCGGAATCCTATTTGATTGGTGATCCAATCAGGGAAAACGTTAACAAGATCAAACCTAACGATTAGAAAACATTAAGAACGAACTAGGAATGATCTGAAATGTTTTGTGAAGTTGGAAGGGACGAACATGGCGCTCTGGGTCGACTAGGGTTGGAAGTATTCGAAGTGTCAACTTTTTCCACGAATTAAGTGGTATTTATAGGTAAGGGTTTCTCATTCGTGCGACTGAACCATACGCATGGTTCAGTCGTGCGATTGAGCTATGCGCTTGATCCATACGTACGACTGAGAATTCAGTGTACGACTGGTTTAATCTCATGCTCTAGTCTTACGACTGATCCAGTCTCCTGGTTCAGTCGTGCGACTGAGTCATTCGCATGAATTATTCATGCGTATGGTCCATTGGCATGGCCATTCACATGATGACTTCATAATGTTAAGTTTGAACGTATTAGTTATCATTTCATCAGCATATCAATTCAAACAATCACCTACCTATATAATTAATCAACCATACATTACACAACCCATTAATGAACATTAAACATTATAAGCACATACAACCATTTGCATTTCATTAATCATCTTTCAATTACATATATGTAGGACATTACAAAGATATTACATTGAGATCAGAATCTAGGTACACATGTATCAACAAACTCCCCCTTGGACCTAGATTCATCTAACGTCTTACTTGACCCATAACCTCTTCAAATTTCTTGTACTTCTCCTCTCTGTAACTCCTGCATGTATTTCAAATGCAAAGCAGAGTTTGATCACGTTTTGGAATTGGAGGGCTTGTACAATATCTTGCGCGTCAAAGAACAGTGGCCACTGGTATAAAGTGTAAACATCTTCAGCTGACAAGTTAGTAAGCCACATTGGGTCGAATACCCTGATAACCTCCATTGTCCTTCTTTATTTAGAACTATGACCACTTCTCCTATTCGCCAATCGTAGTACCACCACTTGAGATGTGGAGTGATGTCCTGTGGCATTTCCCTTAGAGGGATCTTAGACATGGTACGCGGTGGACTCCACTTCAGCACTATATTGGTTTCCCAGTTCTGGGATCCACTTCAGACCTTCTAATGTACCTCGTAGGTTGCTGTGGCCTGAAGTTCACCCATCGAGTGTGGTACTCTTTCTTCATGCAGCTTCAAACCATCCTGACATCTTTCTCGGATCAGCATAAAGCAGCTTAGCTTAGCCAGTTGGTTTAGCTCAAAACCAGGTAGAGTTTTTAGATCGTGTGGGAATCTAAAATACTCAATACCTTTCTCCCTCTTAACTGCATAAGCATTAAGATCATCAAAATAAGCCCACGATATGATCTTGCCCGACACCTTTTGGTGTTTCTTCACTCTATACAACTTTGTGTAGACATTTGACGTTGTAGCACTTCGTTGGGCTCGTAGATCCTCAAACATGCAGCCCATTCAGCCTTTCTAATTTTGATTTCCTCCTCTGTGGCTCGGGCTCTCTCCTCTTGTTTATCAGACTCTTCTTCCGTTTATCCAGAGTCTCGAAGGTCTCACTAACCAGATTTTCATCCAGATTTGGAATGACATTGACCTTCGGTATCTGTGTATCCGGATAATATGATCTGTCACATCTTCATTTCGATCTCATCAACATCATGCAGTTCTTCATCACTGTCTACTTGGACTTTTGAAGCGTCTTTCACTATCTCGTGGCATTTAGTTTGAACATTTCGGCAAACTGCTCTGTAGTGAAACTGTGGCACTATCTCCCCCTCTTCTGGAGTGTATTCAACTGACCTCCTTATGATTCCCTGCAGATCAAGCATCATTGTTAACTGACGCTTGACCTGCTGAAGGGGTTCAACATCGTATTCGTCCCTTTGAAAATTTGGATTTGCTTGATTAAACATGCAACACATTACTTATTAGTAAGTATCAAGCATAATCAACATTAAGTAAATAGATATAAACATCAAATACATAAGTTTTACACAATGGTCAGGTACAAAGCTTTTAAATACAAAAGACATAACTATCTAGTAGGTACTTTTGTCTTCAACCGATGGAGTATCATCAGGTGGAGCATAAGTAGAGGATCTTTGGTCTTGACGTTGCTTAGTACGCCTCTCATCTGGCTTTAGCACCTGTATCTCCAGTATTATCTTCTTCATCATCATCACTGTCATCATGCTTGTCATTTCCATCGTCATCTTCATCACTTTCATCTTCATCATCGTCTTCCTTCTCATCATCATCTTAGCTTTCTCCAATCTTTAAAGGCTCACTTTGTGTCCCTTTGAGCTTCAGCATGATCGTCTTATGGAAGCTTCTAACTCCCTAGCTTCTTAGCAGTCTCATCTCGGTGCTCTAGGAGTTTGATGATCTGATCAGTTTGTTGGGAGATCAGCTGAGCTTGGGAAGTACTCAACTCCCTCAGCTGATTTATCTGAGCTGTCTTAGCCTCATCAGAAAGCTAGTAGCTTGACCACCATGCTGTTTAATGCTGCAAGCTGCTCTGCCACAGAAATGGAAGAATGTATGAGCCGGTTGGGAATGAGGAAGGTCCTGTTTGGTGAGTAGTGGTGGTTGTGGTGGCTGTGGTGAAAATGGGAGATGGTGTGGATGAAGTGGTAGGGGTCTAGTGGTGAAGGTGGTGGATGTGGGTGTATGATGTAGTGACAGTGGTGGTGGCTTGTGAGGTTGGGGGTGGTACAGATGTGGTAGCTGTGGTGGTGACGGAGGTGTGAATCTCAATCTCTTTCCCTTCTTACCATAAGGGCGATCCATGGTTTTCCTCCACTTACCTGTGGACGCAGGTGCTCCCCCGATGTTGCTGGGGTGGTCAGGGCATATGATGGATCAGACTCAGTGCGAGTATCCCCTGATGTACCAGAATGTCCACCAACTTCCTCAATCCTCTTTTGGTGGCAACCACCTTGCTGCCAACCTCCTCGTCAAACCCTTCTTCTTCGCTTTCATCTTCCTCATCCTGAGGACAGAAGTCATGAACAAAACGGCAGTTCCGTGTCAGGTGTGGTGGGGGTGGATGTGCTGTAGGAGTAGTGGGGCCTCTTGAAGAAACTGGCCCACTGTCTCCATCTCACTATCATCATCATTTGAGTCATCAGATGGTTATAGCGATATGCTCAGTGTCTGACTCACTGTCATCATGGAGCCATTTGCGTCTTCTGGGTGCCTCACAGTCTTCAAGGGCCAGATGCCCTATCATGTTTCATCTGGGGCTTGACCTGCTGCCCTATATACCTTCATTCTGCCAGAGTGGTGTCATCCATGATTTCCAAACACCACAGCATCACTCTTCTCCTTAGGCAGCTCTGGCAGCTTTCATCGAATATCAGCTGAAGAAATCGGGATACATACAAAAGCCTTCTTTTCCTTTTGCCTCTAAGTTCTCTATCAGATAAGTAAAATCATGTTGAGAAGCTGAAGGGGTGGTTTAGGACCAATGCAACATAAGCATTCTGTATTTGGTCAGATAAATCATCAAACCCACCCCTCCGAGAAGCAATGCACTTCAGAATAACATGTGCCAGATATTGTACTGGGGATCAGGTTGCTCTTGTTCAGCACACCTGAGGTGATGTCCCCATAGTATCCTATCCTCATGAAGCAACCCGGACAGTGAGAGGATGTAGCCTTAGTGGATGATCATCATCGTCTCCAAATCCTAATACTCGACGGATATCTGCAGCTGTAATCTCGATT